>OX243822.1:1643496-1658496 GCA_945859605.1 Lumbricus rubellus
TCCGAGATTGGACCGCCGGCTGTCGAAGATCTCTGGTGATTCACGTGAAGCAGGCTTTCTATTCCAGAGCATTTCAGTCACGATCCAGCGCTACAACGTCGTTGCCTACAAGGCACCTTGTCTGGTTTACCCGGAGCTATGGACCGGCCACTCTAAGCAAACTGAAATTGATCTGTTTAAAACTAAACCAAAACCTAATCTAACATTCTTGTTATAATAATAATAATAATAATAATAATAATAATAATAATAATAATAATAATAATAAAATAATAATAATAATAATAATAATAATAATAATAATAATAATAATAATTAATAATAATAATAATAATAATAATAATGATAATAATAATAATAATACTATTAATAACTAATACGACTTACACAGCGCCGTAGCGCCAAGAACTCCATGCAAACTATTTCGGACAATATTTTCTAGTTTTTTCTTTAAAAAAAACATGGCGCCTGCCATACGATGACGATACAAGCAGTATAATATACAAAAACCGTCGAAGAAAGAAAAACAAAAACTTCACGGTCGTCGTCGATTCGTCAGGCATGCAGCGCAGAAGCGGGCGCAATATAATCCGCAAACAGACGAGAGACATTTTGCAAGCTGCAGACGTCTTTCAATCCAGCCGCACAAGTACAAACAGTCTTTCGGAACAAACGTTGAGAACCGGATATAGACGCCAGCAATATTCCTTTGATATATATATATCCCTTTACTACATAATATATATAAATATGTATAGTAAATATTCTATATATATAAAAATTAATATTTATGAATTATATATAATATTATATAAATATATAATATATCAATAACTTTGACCAGTGATAAATATGACCACAAATCGGTAAAGGTATATAAATTATATATATAAATTATATATATATAATATATATATATATATATATATCAATAACTTTGACCAGTGATAAATACGACCACAGACCGATAAACGATTCAGTTGCGTTTTCGTTTCGCCGTTGAAAAAAGAGCAACCTAGTTTGTATTCGGAAGAGTATCTTCCGAGGAAGTCACCTTAGAGAACGGATCCAACGCACCCACGCTTTTAACTGATTACTGTTTTTTTTTATTACTGAAGCATGCATGTAGGCCAGCTGTGGATTATCAGGCGTGCATGTGTGCCAGAAAAAAAGAAGTCTTAGAACAATGGGAAGAATAGGTAATGCCACAGATAAGATTATGTGCACGAGTCATATAGGAGGCGACTTATTTCACAGCAAAGGCCAAACAGAGGCAAAGGCACGCTGCTCTGCTGTGGCAGTCCGAGACCTTGGTACCATAGAAGGTCGCGAGGGCTCTAAGACTAAAGAGCAGGGTGAGAATTGCCGAGGGGGTTGGGGGTTTCATCCCCCCAGTCTTTCTTAGAGCCCCATGTTAAAGTCTGTTTTTCACACACCGATTCCAAGTGGATAATGGTCCATTCCCCAGTTATTTTTCCACAATTCTTACACTGCTAAAGAACGGAGAGGACGTTCACTGGTATAGTTAAGATCACAGCGGTAGCGAGGTTTTCGGCCCTGAAACAATAATTTATAGGTATAAGAGAGCGACTTTAAAACTGAATCCGAGCAGTTAAGTGAAGCCAATGAAGATATTTAGTCATGGTAATTGGAGATGCGAGAGAAACGTGGGAGACGGGCAATCATTAGCGTCGAGTGGGACTGGGAGCGCTCCTGAGTAGTAACCTTGAAGGAGCGCTATATCAAATTCTCAGTAAATAAATAATAAATAAATCAATCAAATTTTTTGCTGATTGGATACCTTTATTTCATGCTAAACCAAAATTACATAGTCTTCGACTGCGCTTAATCGCTAATAGAAACTGCACGAAGGAGGAGGGCGACGCTAATGAACTGTATTAATATCACACATTGTCGTCAAACTGAAACAAACCAATCGCTCACCTAACAATAGAGTGTGATGCAGACATTTAGCCTAGAGCCTTAGTGCCTTACACCAACCAGGCATCATTGATATTATTAAAAATGCAGTCGAGACTAAACACCTTTAAATTACTAGAATTTAAAATTATATATTCTTCAATAACTGCGCTAGGTCGGTAATCGAAAGAACTTCAATATACAGGATGCCAACTCAAAGAGAGTTTTAACAGCTACAAGCGGACAATGATGTGTATTATTTATTAATGCGCTTCAGAAACACCCGCAAACCCATAGATCCTCGCACATCAAACAAAACCATATACGCCATCGTGCTTTCTTTCTACTGAACTTCATCCCGCATCATTTCGTGCCAGCCTCAGTACCAGCTGTTTCCTTCTCATCTCTTCGGCTTTGTTCATCCGCCTGCGTCCAAGCAAGTGCGTGTCGAAAGCGCGCGAAATACAACCCGTATCGTCTGCTGACGATGATGCGCCACCTGCGAACAGCTATCCTCAAAGACGCTTCTGTTATTGTTACCTGCGAAGCGCACTGGCGAGCAAGGTTTAGAAAAACGAGTGTTGTGCGACCACGTGATTTCCCGCGGGATCCGTAGATTTCAGTTGCAGCACGTGATCTGACTACAGTTGTGGATAAAATTAATTGGGTGGGTGATAGCGTTGTGGTTAGGGGGTTGGACCGTGAAATGAAAGTCCGAGGGTTGTGAATAATCTTCAAATCCCAAAAAAATTCTTGAAAATTCTTCCTCGCATGCAACACCAAGCCAATCCATGTCAAAATCACATCAAAACTAGATCAAAGCTAAGTCACGAGCAGGGCCGGATTTACCTGTAGGCCAACTAGGCAACTGCCTAGGGCCTCCGGAATCTGGGGGCCTCCAAAAATGAATTTCTAAATTATAAAAGCCACTGAATTTTTACTTTGTTTTCTTTAGACTGTTCGCAGTGTAAAGTGTTAACTCTAGGAACCAGAAATCTATCTTTCGCATGCTTCCAACATGAATTCTGTGCAGACTTTTATTTTAGTCCATTTCTTATCTTGTATTTTCTTCAGACACTGTTGCGGGATTTATTAAAAGAATTCTTGCCGAAATAGAAATATACGTAGATTTAGGAATATGCATTTTATCTGTTTTTTCTTAAGTGGGGCCTCATAATTGAAATTGCTTAGGGCCTCACTCTGTTCAAATCCGGCCCTGGTCACGAGCATAAGAATATCATGTGAAAATGAGGTCAACTTCGTGCCAAATTCAGGTCAAAACTAGGTGAAAACCAAATCACAATCATGACAGAATCACATAAAAATGAGCTAAAAATAATGGCAAATTCATGTGAAAATCAGGATAAAATGAAGTCAAAATCATGCCATTGAATTCGAGTAAAATTACCTAAAAGCCACGTCTAAAACTGATCAGAGTCATGCCAAATTCAAATCAAAATCACGTCAAACCGGGTCAAACGAAATCAAAACAAGGTCAAAATCACATTAAAACCAGTTCTAAAACATATCATACATAATTAGGTCAAAATCATATCAAAATTGGGTCAAGGTTAACTGTTTTAAACATCATAAAGTTGTACCAACTGACCCTATCTAGGAAAATTCGAGCCTTTCTCTTGCATTAATAAAAAGCCATTTACCACTAACTCACTTATTTCTTGCACAGGTGGCGCTTTAATTGCTGCGTTCGCGCACCAAGCGACGAATTCTGGAAGCGCATTAATAATGTTGTGTATCGACAGACGACAAATGGCGCACAGTTCCTTCTCATATACCGTTGCGTTACGGGAAGGGAGTCTCTCTCTCTCTCTGTCTGTCTCTGTTTCTCTGGCTCTCTCTCTCTGTCTGTACGTCTGTCTGTCTGTCTGTCACTGCGCGCCTGGATAAATTATTCTTTGTTATAATTATCACTCCGTCCGTCTAGGTATCTGTTCTTTGATCCGTTTGAAAGTACGTCTGAATATCTCTCCCTCTATTTGTGCCTGCGCATCCGTTTCTTACCCTGCCGTCGTCTGTCTGTCTGTCTGCCTGCCTGTCTGTCTGTCTGTCTGCCTGTCTGTCTGTCTGTCTGCCTGCCTGCCTGTCTGTCTGTCTGTCTGTCTGTCTGTCTGTCTGTCTGTCTGTCTGTGTCCTCTCAGACTCCTGAGTGTATAGAATGGCTAATAGCATTGCTCTCAAGTGTGTTTATAATTTCATTTTGCGGACAGCGATACAACGCGGCGATGAAGGTGAATTATACCTGGAGAATGCTTGGAGAAGGGAAGACGGGGAAGAGAAGGAAGGAAAGAAGAAGAAAAAGATTCGAACGGAAAAGAGTTGAAGTGGAGGAAGGATGGGAGGAGGAAGAGGAGGAGGAGGATGGGAGGAGGAAGACGAAGAGGAAGAAGGAAGGAGGAGAAGGAGAGGGTGCAGTAGGAAGAGGAAGAGGAGGAGGAAGAGGCGAGAGAAGAACATGGGATACGAGGAGATGGAGAGAAAAAGAGGAGTGACAGAGGAAAGAGGTGAGAAACAGGAAAGGAAAGAGTAGGATGGAGAAGGGTAGGAAGACATAGAGAGTAATACAGGGAAAGAGGGAGAGGGACATGGAGAAAGATAAAAAGAGTGGAGGGAGTAGAACAGGGAGAGAGAAGAAAAGAAGGAGGAAGAAAGAGGGAGAGAGGAGAGGAGAGAAGGAAGCGGAGAGAAGATGATGTGGGAGACAGCAGGACAGAGAGAGAGAAGGAGCAGGACAGAGAGAGAGAGAGAGAGAGAGAGAGAGAGAGAGAGAGAGAGAGAGAGAGAGAGAGAGAGAGAGAGAGAGAGTGAAAGAGAGAGGTAGAGTATGAGAGATAGGAAGTGCGAGATATAAGGAGGATGGAGAGTCAGAGACAGAAAGAGAAAAACACAGAGAGAGAGAGAGAGAGAGAGAGAGAGAGAGAGAGAGAGAGAGAGAGAGAGAGAGAGAGAGAGTGAGAGAGAGTGAGTGAGAGAGAGGGAGAGAGAGAGAGAGAGAGTGAGAGAGAGAGTGAGAGAGAGAGGAAGAGTATAAGAGGCAGGAAGTTGGAGATGGAGGGAAAGGGAAGAGACAGAGAGAGAAAGAGAAAGACAGAGAGAGTGAGGGAGCGGGAGAGGAAGCGAGAACGAGGAGTGAGAAGTTGGAATAGATGAGAGAATGGAGAGAGAGCGAGACAAACATACAGACACACAGACAGACAAGAGTAAAAGAAGGGGTTAGATGTATCGCGACAGATAGATGATCGGACAGGGAGATAGAGCGTCCAACCGTCGTATCTTGTCGATCCGAAGCGATGCCAATTGTCAACCTCTGTTGACCTCAGTCCTACGTCGTTTACCCTCATCGCTCGAGCCCCCAGGCCCCCCCAAAGACCTGACTGAGCCTTTGTCAAGCGACCCATAGCCCGTACATCATCTCCTAACGGTCGGCTCGTTGACGGCTAACTGACCCTCGAGGTTCGGCCTCAAACGCTGGTCGTTTCATCACCGCAGTACCCGACAAGCCATCGTCCCTAGTAGGGGAGAGTGGGGCGAAGGGAACCTGCCTTTAAAAACAAAACATTGGGCTTTTAGGACTTAGTATTTTCCCATTTTGTTGTAAATGCGATGCCGACTGTGACTATCAGTCATCGTGATCGTGATAGCAGGTTTCTAGGCGTGTAGCTGAAACCGATAATGCGACTATTTACATAACAGAAAGATAGAATAAAAATTGCATTGTTATATTGTGTTTTGTTAAATTTCAGGGCTGCTGTTTTGACGATTACATACTCGAATAGATCTAATCTAAGCGTGTAGCTGAAACCGATAATGCGACTATTTACATGGTAAAAAGATAAAATAAAAATTGCATTGTAATATTGTGTTTTGTTAAATTTAAGGGTTGCCGTTTTGACGATTACTTGCTCGATTAATCGTTACAAATGTTGTCGATTTATTCTTGGATTTTTCAATTAATTTACGAATAATTTTAAAATTTATTTCACAATGTCAAGCGGTCATTTCTCGGAATAGGCCTACACAACACGGCGAACAATGGTAAATTAATGTGAAACTTTTGACGGAAAAATTAAGCGATCGTTTTTGCATTTAAAGTAAATACCGATGGAAAAGTCGAATAAATCAACAAACCGAAATATTCTCATTGCGATTAACTGTTCGATTGTGCAAAGAAAAGAGCGACTGACTCACTGACTACGTTTTGGACAGTTCTCAAACCTTACGTAACGTATTATATAACAAATCACTCGAATTGAATCGATTCATCGCGAATAAATACGACTAGATTACCCGATGAAATTTTTTCTTTAGCAGAAACGGTTCTGTTAAATTTGTATATCGCTACCCTATTTGTTCATCCTTTCATTAATCAATCCATCCATCCATCCATCCATCAACCAATCCATCCTTCCATCCACCCACCCACCCATCCATCCACTAACCCACCAACCCACCCACTCACTCACCCATCCACCCATCCATCCACCCACCAACCTATCCACCCATCAATCCACCCATCAATCCACCAACCCATCCACCAACCCACCCATCCATCAATCCACCAACCCACCCATCCACCAATCCACCAATCGACCAATCCATCCACCCATCCATTCATCCATCCATCCACCCTATTGTCATATCACTCGTGTGGCGGCCACTTTGAAAACGGCGCCATAGAAGTCTAAGACTCCATTCGATCAGTCTTTTCCTCGACAACCGGACAATGTCTGTTTGTCTGTCTGTCTCTCTCTCTTTCTCTCCGCGTCTCCGTTTACGTCGCCTCGAAGCGACGGCCAATCATCATCATCGCAGGCAAATAAAATAGAGAGAGAAAAATATGCAAAAGAGAAATCCAATTATCATTTTCGTCGCCAAAATATCTTGACGACCAAAAAACACGTCAGGAAGGAGGAACCTAGTTTTCGCAGTTCAGCAAAATAAGACGAGAATCTATATCAGCCTTGCGGTCGTCGTGGCGTGACAACAACGTGCGTTAGTGTTCGACACCCAACACTTCCTACGACTTCTCATTCACGTCCTCTTCAACCTACTCCTCCTCCTCCGTCTCCTGTTCCTCCTCCTCCTCCTCCTCCTCTGCCTCCTCCTCCTCCTATCTCTCCACCCACTTCTGCTGCTGTTCACCCCTGCTCCTATTCATTCTTCTCCACCTACTCCTCCTGCTCTTGCTCCTATACCCTGAGACGGTGGATATGTAGGCCTACGCCGTCAGGTCGTCAACTTTGGCAGGAGGATAATACATGTACATGTATACAAAAAGACACACACACAGACGAGAGACAGACAGACAGTCAGATAGACAGGGACAGATAGACAGACAGAGAGCGAGAGAGACAGACAGACAGACAGAAACAGATGGAGACGGAAACAGAGAATGACACAAACAGACAGACAGAGACAGATAAGAGACCAACAGACAGACAGACAGAGATGTAGACTGAGAAATGGAAAGAGAAAAACATAGAAATATAGAGACAGCGACAGACAGACGGAAATTGATATAGGCTTATACAGACAGATTGAGGCTCAGACAGAAAGAAAGAAAAGAAATATAGAAATACACAGACACACACACACAGAGAGACACAGACATAAACAAAGACAGATACACAGACATAAACATAGACAGAGACATAGACATAGACATAGACACAGACATAGACAGAGACACAGACAGTGTATGTGGTCATTGTGGTGAGATGTTCTATAGAGATGACTTCTGTCGTTTTGTTTGACTAGCCGCTAAAACCGAATGATGGCGAATGAGACTTAGACAGAAGGAAGGGAAAATCGCACCGGGTGTCGTCAGTTTCGGTTTACAATCCACAATTCGCAACAACGCCAACAACAGTAGCAAAAACAACAAGAACAGCAACAAAGCAACATTGAAATAAATTATAACAATGGATCGCAATTTATTATTAGTCAGTAATTGTTATTTTGCTAACATAAATAATTATAGTAATTCATTTCATCGTGATTCCATGCCGTTGTTAATATAATTACCACTAATATTCATCGCTACTGTTATCACTTAATTGCACAAATCATTATAAAAAAAAAACAACAAAATACCAACAGCAAAACCACTCCTCCTTCAACTAACACTATTATCACGAAACACTAATGCAACCATGCAACAAAACAAAGCCACAACACGCACAACAACAACAACAACAACAACAACAACAACCACAACGCAATCTTGCAACAACCACAAGCAACCGGAGCAACTGTGACAACATATACGACAACACGAACAACAACAACTACCGCATCGCCTCATTGGTCGTTGCATCGTTGTCCCTAACGGTCCGACAACCAATATCGGACGAAATTCCTGTCATAAACAACTGAAGGAGAATGGAAGACAGCGACAGACAGACAGCGACAGACAGAGACAGACGGACAAAGACAGACGGACAGAGACAAACGGACAAAGACAACGACAGAGGGACAAACAGACGGTCAATTACAGAGTCCGGTGCTAGGACTGTGACCAATTGACCGTGACACAATCGGTCACGTAAGATTTGAGACGCCCATTGTGTTATGGCTTTCAGCGACTCGGACCCATTCCTATCCCTCTTTCTTTGGCCTCTGCCCCTCTAAACGACCGGCCGAGGACACCAGGAAGAGTGGGAGAGAGAGAGAGAGAGAGAGAGAGAGAGAGAGAGAGAGAGAGAGAGAGAAAAAGAGTGGGAGAGAGGGAGAGGAGAGGTGGGAGGGGCAGAGAGACAGAGACAGATAGACAGGCAGACGGAATCTCACGCAGACACAAAGACGGACAGACAGGCAGGCATATAGACAGACATACAAGACAGACAGATAGACATACAAATAGACAGACAGCCAAGACAGGCAGACAGACAGACATAAACAAAAAACAAGCAAATAAACAAATAAAGAAATGATGCTCAGGGAGCCAGATAGACAAAGAAACACACATAAAAACATATACAAACACGCATACAACACACAAATACAAACAAACATACACATATACATGCAAACACACTTTGAGACACACAAACAAAAAAGCAAATATAAACATACATTCAAACCTACATTCAAACACAAATAGAAACACAAATACAAACACACATTCAAACACACATAGAAACACAAATACAAACCCTCATGCAAACACACACACACATAGAAACACACATACAAACACACACACAAACACAAATACAAACAGTCAAACACACATGAAAACACACAAACACGCAAACACAAATACAAACCCGCACACCGACAAAGATGGCCATTGTAAGATCAACGTGATTGCACCGGTTGTAAATCGCGACCAATTTGTTTGTGCGGCGGGAAACAGAACGTTATCCCCCCCCCCCCAATCCCTTTCCCTTCCTCATTCACCCTCCCTACCCCATTCCACCCCAACCACACCCCACACGGTTTATTCCTCGGTATAGACCCTCCGTTCCTCGCCCAGTCAATCCGACATCCACCGCCCTGTCCTCAACCCTCAATGATTTTCTTACCCACCCCTCCAATGCCTTTCCGATTTCACCCTTACGCCCTTTTTTCTTGCCCTCTGCTCTCACAAGCTCACAAGATTTTACATTTCCTGACTTCACTCTGTGTATTTTGTCCTCTGTCGTCGTCTCCTCTATCGTCCGCTTTTGTACTCTGTCGTCCTGTCCTCTATCGTCCTATACTCTGTCCTCTATCGTCCACTTCTGTCCTTTTTCCTCTATCGTCCTCTTCTGTCCTCTATCGTCCGCTTCTGTCGTCTTGTCCTCTATCGTCCTCTTCTGTCCTTTTTTCCTCTATCGTCCTCTTCTGTCCTCTGTCGTCTTCTTCTGTCCTCTATCGTCCTCTTCTGTCCTCTATCGTCCTCTTTTGTCCTCTGTCGTTCTGTCCTCTATCGTCCTACTCTGTCCTCTGTCGTCCTGTCCTCTATCGTACAGGTTCTTCCTCTTCTGTCCTCTGTCGTCCTGTCCTCTGTCGTCCTCTTTTGTCCTCTGTCCTCATGTCTTTTCATGTCCTCTTACGTCGTTCACTCTTTAACTTTTATCATTCTCTGTTCGGTCTTCTAGTCCGCTGCCCTCCACAGTCCTGCACTCGGCTCTTCTCTTCCGTCCTACTGTCCACCGTACTCTCGTCCTCCGCTCCTTTGTCCTGCTGTCCTCTTGTCTTCTTCTGTCCCAGCCTCTCTTCCCTTGTCCTCTGTTCCTATTTCCTATCCTGTCCTACTGACTTCTTGTCCTCTACCGTCTCATCTTCTCACCCTTCGTCCTATGCTCTCATGTCCTCTTCCGTCCTATACTGTCCTCTTGTCCTCCACCGTCCCATCCTCTCTTCCCTTGTCCTCTACTCTCATGATCTTTTCCGTCCTACTGTCTTCCTGTCCTCTACCGTCCCACTTTCTCACCCCTGTTCTTTGCTCTCTTATGTCCTCTTCCGTCCTACTGTCCTCTTGTCCTCCACCGTCCTTTATCCTTCGTCCTAATATCCTCCTCTCTTCCTCCTCCTCGTCCTCCTCCCAATCGTCTTCGCGCCTTTTCTTCCGCTTCCTCGTTTCGCATTGTCGCTCCCGAATGGCTGGTGGTGGGGGGGGGGTGGTAGTAGGGGGGCACGCCTCATTCGACGTCGACGTGATTGAATTCCTAACCAGATCCGACTGACCGCCCAGACCGACCACAGACCACTGACTGCACTGGCCAACGCCAGTGTCCCCCCGCTTCCCCCCCACTACGCACACACACACGCTGCCACCCCAGTGGACGATTGTCCGGACAAAATGGAGAGCAAGGAGGGAATAGACGAGGAGGAGAAGAAGAGGGAGGAGAGGGAGGTGGAGGAGGAGGAGGAGGAGGAGAAGGAGAAGGAGGAGAAGGAGGAGGAATAGGAGGAGAAGGAGAAGAAGGAGGAGAAGGAGAAGGAGAAGGAGGATAAGGAGGAAAGAGAGAAGGAGAAAGAGGAGAAGGAGGAAGGGGAAGAAGGAGAAGGAGGAGGAGAAGGAGAAGGAAGAGGAGGAGCGGAGGAGGAGGAGAAGGAGGAGAGGAAGATGAGAATGAATGAATGGAAGATTGAAGGAATGAGGAAATGAAGAAACAGAGGAAGTAAGAAAAGATGGAAGAGAAAGAGGAAGGAAGGACGAGAGGAGGCAAAGGAAGCAGAGGGAATAGGAGGGAAGAAACAGTTGGGGGACAAACGGATAGAAAGAAGACATACAAACAGACAGACAGACAGACAGACAGACAGACAGACAGACAGACAAACAGACAGACAGACAGACAGACGGAGAGACACAGACCGACGCACCAAATAGAGATAAGAACAGACACGAGGACGCAGTCAATGTACAGACAGAAAGATACACAGAAAGACCGACCGGTACATACGGACTGACACGTAGGCAGACAGACAGGTACACTAGCAGAAAAGAGGAATTAAAGGATTGGAAAATGAAAAGTCTGCTTAAACTTAAGAAGACAAGGGGAACCAGATGAAGACAGAGACACAGACAGGGACAGAGACATACAGAGACACAAATATACAGAGACACAGACAGAGACAGGCACACATACATACATACAGAGACACAGAAACAGACATTGTCAAAGAGGAACACAGACAGATAGACAGAGACATACAATATATAGCCTACATGCAGACCCGCTGACAGACAAACAGGCAAACAGACAGAGAGAAATACAGAAAAACAGACAAAATCAGACAGACCCATATAGATCTTTTCCAGTACCACTGGCACTCAAGTCTTAAGACGTACATTTAGCGTCGTATGCTTTCCATGCAGCTTAAGACTTTCAGGTCGTTTTGTCGTTGCGAGAAGTATACTCCGACCTTTATTGCCATTTCCAGCCTTCCCGTAGCGGCGCAAAGGCTTGAGGTGGAATACCAAGTGTGTATAAGGGTCGTATAGGGATTGAGTCTTTATGGTGGGCCAGTGGATGAGAGAGGGCCGGCGAGGGGCCAATGTGGAGTTGACGATGGGGCTGTTGGTGGGGTGGGGTGGGGTGGGGGAGGGAGAGGAGTATGACGGTTGGGGCTGTGAGTTGGTGATGGATGGATGAAAGGTTTGATTGATTTGTGGCAGTTTCAGATGGATGGATGGATGGATGGATGGATGGTGGATCGACGGAGGGTGGGATGGTTGGCTGAAAGAAGGAAAGAGAGATGGATAGGTGGATGGATGGATGGATGGGTGCTAGGAGGATGGTTGTACGCGGGGAGAGAGATATGATTGAGTAGGTGAATGAAGTAGAGGCAGGATGAGTGAATGAATGAATGAATGAATGGATGGATGGATGGATGGATGAATGAATAGAAGGATGGAGGGATAAGTGAATAAAAGGCTGGATGAATGAATGAATGAATGGATGGATGAATGAGTGAGTGAATGAATGAATGAATGGATGCATGAATGGATGGATTAGTGAACGAACTAATGAATGAATGAATGAATGAATGAATGAATGAATGAATGAATGAATGAATGAATGAATGAATGAATGAATGAATGAATGAATGAATGAATGAATGAATGGACGAATGAATGAGTGAATGAATGGATGAATTGGTGACGAATGAATACGCTTTTCAGAAAGACCGTAGAAGACAGGTTCGTTCCTTTCTCATCACACTCCGTTTCCATATTCTCATCCTCATCAACTCCTTGCTCTACTTCTTCTTCTTCTTCCTCCTCCTCCTCCTCCTCCTCCTCCTCATCATCATCATCATCATCCACTTCCTCCTCCTCTTCCTCCTTTTCCATTCTCCTCTTTCACCTTTTCCTCTCCCTCCTCCCCTTCCCAACACCTCCGCCCTGTCTTTCCCTCCTCCCACTGTATAATGCCTCTCTGCTGAACCGCCCTTAGGAACCACCATCCACCACCGCCACCACCACCACCACCACCACCACCACCACCACCACCACCACCACACCACCACAACAACCTCTCCTTCCTTCCTTCCCTCCTTCCTTCCGCCCTGCGAGTTCCGACTACGAATCGTTTTCTTTCCTGCCCATAAATCGAACCGAAGGCGCTACGTCTAATGACCACCGGCCACGTCTTTCGGCCACGTCGTCGTCGTCCTCCTCCTCATCTTCCTCTCTCTCTGTATATATATATATTCGACGTCGGCCAAATGAACTTGCCAGTCGCAAAAGTAAACACGATTAGAGGTGTATACACTACAGCGCTCGCATGGACTCGCGCGCGGGAAATATAATGAGCCGTTCACGCGCCATAAAGAAGAGTTTCCCACCTATACTCCTCCATCTCCTTGACCATCTCCTTTTCCCTATGTGAAACAGTGTGAACAGGAAGGACTAAGAGGACTTAGTCCTTCCTGTTCACTTACATCTTCTTCTCCTCTTTAGTCTTCTCCTTCTTCTCCATCTCTTCCCTCTTCTTCTTCTCCTTCGTCTTTTAGTCCTCCTCCTCCTATACTTCATTCTCTTCCTACTTCTCCTCCCTCTCCCACTCCTCGAAGTTCTTGCTCACTCACATCTTCTCCTCTATATCTTTCTCCCTCTGCTTCCTCTCCTCTTCCTCTTTCTTTTCGTCGTCGTCGTCGTCGTCGTCGTCGTCCTCCTCCTCCTCCTCCTCCTCCTCCTCCTCTTAAAAATCCTTTCCTTCCTATTCATCATTCTTCTCTTTATCCTTCTTCTTCTGCTCTCGCTCCCCTTCCTCTTCCTCCTTCTCCTCGTCGTCCTCCCCTCCTATACTTCCTTTTTCTCCTACTCCTCATTCAACTTTTCTTCTCCACGTCATCCTCCTCCTCGTCCGTTTCCTCTTCTTTCTTGTTTCCTCGTCCCATGTCTATTCTTTCTTCTTTTCTCGTCCTTTTTCTACTCATTATAATTTTTTGTCACATTCTTATTTTCCTCCTATTTCCCTCTCCCTCTTGTCGTATACTCATCCAAATCAACCTTCTTCACATTATCATTCTCTTTATTCTACTCTTTATCCTCCTTCTATTTCGTTTCTTTCGCCTAATCCATTTCATCCTCCTCCTTCTCCTCCACCTCCTTTTTTTCCTCCACCTTCTTTTCTCCTCCACCTCATTTTCTCTTCCGCCTCTTTCATCTCCACTTGCTCCTTCTCCATCTCCTCCATCTTGGATTTTAATTTCCGTTCTCTAAGACATCACAGAAGAACAGACGAAGGAATTGTCAAGGAACGAGCATTGTCACGCTAGCAAATATTCGTTGGGGGCACTCGCCTTGTAACGTCAAGAGTCGCAAAGCTGTCTGATTCTTAAAAAAGCAAAAAATTGACTCCATTGTAGAGTCAAAAGCAAAACTGCGTTGTGCGAGACTTTCACTAAAGTTACAGACTTACAGCTCTCCAAAGCCAGGAAGTTTCAGAGAGTCAGGAACGCGACTTGTTATTTTCATATTTAATGGACTCCGTTACGAAGTCAGGAATTTTGCGTCATTATGCACGAATAAAATAGACTACTTTATAGTCATAAAGGGGCCGTCCATAAAGTATGTCACACTCCAGGGGGGGGAGGGGGTCCGAGAAAGTGTGACAGTTTGTGACAGGGGGGAGGGGGGGGTCAGGCCATGTGTGACGTCACACATTTATTTATTTTAATGATGTGTATTATATAATTGTCTAGTGGAATTTTTGCAATTTTTGTATTCAAATTCAATCTACATTGAGTTACTGCTTCAATGAATAACTGTGACAACTGTTTGCAATTAACTATTCTACTATTAAAGTCATTTTAATAATGTGATAGTACTTTTAAGTGGAAACTTTACAGTTTAATAGTGAAGTGTGTTTTAGATTAAATTTGAATAAGGTGTTAATTACAAAAAAATTCGAAAGTGCGACGTACTATAGGGGGGGGGGTCCGAGAAAGTGTGACGTACTTTAGGGGGGGTCCGAGAAAGTGTGACAGTTTGTGACAGGGGGGAGGGGGGGGTCAAAAATGGTCAAAAATAGCGTGACATACTTTATGGACGGCCCCAAACATCGCTCAATTGTACAGTTCTAAAATCAATCAATTATATCAATCAATCAATCAATAATATCC
>OX243822.1:1663496-1673496 GCA_945859605.1 Lumbricus rubellus
TATAATATAAAATATCAATCATGGGCATGATCATGGGTAAGATGTGCGTAGCAATGTAGAAAGCCACGTCATCAAGTCATTTTCTATGATTCGTGAACGGTGAACCTCACCCCCAAGTCTGGATGCTTCCAGTCACTACTGTTAGTACTGCCATGGTAAATTAAGAGGTGAGTATACGCGGAGAAAAGCCCACTTTTCCTGAGGCACGAAATTTCTGACGACCTTTTCCCGAAATACGCCTGAAGGCGCATGCACTCTGATTTACTGGCGCGTACCCGTGGGTATCCGGTCAAAACCGCGCACACAAAACCGCGCACACAAAACCGCGCACACAAAACCGCGATTCACAAAACCGCGCACCCTCAGAACCGCGCACGATCATTACCGCGCACGATCATAACCGCATTCAAGTAGGCCTATTTCAACATGCATCCAACTTCTATTACATATCTAAAAATACCTTCATCCAGCTTCCATTTCTTAAGCGTTTTTCATCAATCCTGCTTCTATTTCATATAAAAATAGCTTCATCCAGCAGTGTTTAATCTAGACGTCTCTGGGAGGGAAAGTTCCCCCCCCCCAGGATTGACATTTCCCCCCCAGAAAAATTTGACAAAATGATATTTGTTTTACTGTTTTCATCATTGTTTTACATGAAGTGTTATAATATACGGTGATCAATGTTATTGAAAGTATCGGGCAAATGTACTTAAGTAAAAGTAAAAGTAAACTGGATTTTAGTTACTTAAGTAATAGTAAAAGTACTCATCACAAATTTTACTTGAGTAAAAGTAAAAAGTAGTTCCTTCAAATAATACTTTTTAAGTAAAAAGTAAAAGTACCGAGTCTTTCCATAAGCTTAACTCAATCCGAGTCAATCGATTGTTAACCTTCAAAAATACTAAATTCTCGAAATGGCATTTATCGTTGAGTCTAGTATACGCACGCTTCCGATTCATTGTTAGCACAATGCACAGCTGAAGAGTAGTTCTGCTGCAGAAATGGCAATGCATCCAGCGTGCAACACCCATCGAAAATCTATTTTTAGGCATGCAAATTTGAATAAGTTGTCTTAGCTTAGCAAAACGAAATGTTAATTAGCGCATTGAAGTAACGAACATTGTAACGAGTGTCGCATAAATTGTAACGAAGTAAAAGTACTGAAATATGGGTAAAATATTTTACTTCGTTGAAAGTAAAAGTATTTAATTTTTGATACTTCGTTACATGTGAAAGTACTCAAACTTTTACTTAAGTACAGTAACGCGTTACTTTTACTTCGTTACTGTACAACACTGGTGTTGGGCGTCAGGAAGGGCATCCGGCCTGTGAAACACTTGCTTCACTTTTTTTCAATGGATCACATGTTATATGAGAAAACTGATCCGAGTGGCTGACCCCTCCCCTGCGAGGGATTAATTCCAGCCGGAAGGACAAGAAGAAGAAGAAGTTGTCGTTAGACGAGTTGTCGTTAGACGAGTTGTCGGTAGACCAGTTGTCGTGACACTGCTTAAACAGATGCTCAAACAAGAGTGGCTAGGAACCGTTAGGATCGTCGACCGAATACCAGTTTCAAAGGTATGTTCAAAGCCAATCGAACGTTACAAATTCGAATTTGAACAGATGCGCAAACACGCGCGGTCATGATAGACTAGTGCGCGGTAATGATCGTGCGCGGCTCTGAGGGTGCGCGGTTTTGTGAATCGCGGTTTTGTGTGCGCGGTTTTGTGTGCGCGGTTTTGTGTGCGCGGTTTTGATAGTAAACCGTACCCGTGTACCCGTGTATCATCCCGCGGGGCGCGGTGGTGTAGTGATGGCGTCGTTTGCCTTGGAGCCGGAAGGTTCAAAGTTCGAATCCACCTCGCCGCGTAAGGACCTTGGGCAAGTCCTTCACTCGCAGTTGCTCAGCGCTTCGGCGTGAAACTAGGATGCAGTGTCCGCTCGGCATTCGGGAGCGCCTCTGAGTAGATTAAGAATGAATGGATAGATGAGAGGAAGAAAGAGGAGAATGAGCAGGATATATATATATATATATATATATATACGGAAGATTATGAGGATGAGAATGAATATAATTTTATAAAAGAAGAATTATATTGACGAGAATAATGAGAAGGAATAAAGGATTTGGAGTGGTAGGGAGAATGCGGAGAGGGATTTGAAATGAACAGGAGAGAGATGAAAATGGTGGGAATGAAGAGGAGTATATGAAAGTGTGGTGAAGAGGAGAGTGGTAAGGAAAGGAGGAAAATTTGGTGGTGGAGAAGGAGGAGAGGGGTAGGAGTAGGTGAATTAGAATGAGAAGAAGGTGAATGAAGAGGAGGAGAAGAGAGGAGGGTTTGGAGGAAAGGGGAATTATGTAGATGAGAATGATGTGGAGGAGGAAAAGAGGAGGTGTAGTAGGTGAAGGAGAAGGATGAGAAGAGAGGAAGATCAGAAGGAGGATTAGGTGTATGGGAGATGGGAAGGACGGGGAGAGGAGGAGGAGAAGAGCGAGGAAGGATTAGGAGGAGTGGGGAAGTAGGTTGATGGTAATGTGGAAGAGGAGGAAGAGGAGGAGGAGGAAGAGGAGGAGGAGGAGAATGAGGATTTTCCATAAGCCTAAGCTGGATATCTGTCTACAATCATTTCACAGCTTACAGCTTTTTTGCATTGTGCTGCGACCGAACGCAGCATCGTCGTCATGACATTTCGACTACAGTCAATAATAAACGAAGATACATAGCAGCAGTGTCATGTCAGAAACACTGTCCAAAGCCTGTAATTATTCCTGGGTAATTCCCAAAAGCGATAATATGCGTACGCTGCTAGAATGTCGGTTTGTATGCTTGTATGCATGCATGGGCGTCCGCAGCGAAGCGCAAGGGGGCGCAAGTGCGCCCCCTGGATTTTTCACATAGTTGCACATAAATTTAGATTATTTTGGTTGTGGTTGTTTACAACGTGATTTTCAATGTGATTATCGATTTGTTCTACAAGTTGAACCTATATCTTTCTTTGGGCGCATAACGTATAGGTAGGCTATAGGATTCTCTCGTGGTAATGTGGAAATTCAAACTGTCACCCAATAAATTTAGACCATGTGACAATTATTTAAAAGTTTGCGCCCCCTAGAAAAATTCCTGCGGACGCCCGTGTATGCATGGATGCCTGTGTGCGATTTGTAGATGATGATGTGTGTGCATGTGTAATTGTGTGTGTGTATATTGCATATCACACAATAATTATGGGCACCATTGTTCGTTTTAGCCTCAATTCTGAGCTTGTAGATTTCCACTTATAATTTTCGGTTTGCAAACGTTTTGTAATAACACACACTCACACACGCACGCACGCATGCAATCGCACACGCGCTCGCACCCAGACACACGGTCACTCACACGCGCACAGGATAATTGTCTGGAATGGGCTCCTACAGGAGTTACGTCTACTTTCTGGGGTTATTACTGAAACAGTTTTTTTTTATTTAACTCAAAACTGTTTTTGCCGTGCTAGAGTCGGGAGCGCTTCTGAGTAGTCCCATTGAAGAAGCGCTATATAAATTCTTGAATTCTTGAATGAATGAATGAATAATTATTTTTAGCCAATTGGTGCGAGAAAATTATTGGAAATTTGGAATATAGTTTACATTACGAGGAGAAGGAGGAGGTGAGCGAGAAGGAGAAGTAGAAGGAGAAAATGAGATTAAAATAGGAGGTTATCTGTGTTTATGTGCGGAACTTCTATCAATGTGCTCTCCTTTCTCTGCCTCTGCCTCTGCATGCCTCTGTCTGTTGTCTGTCTGTTTATGTGTGACACTGTGTCTGTCTGTGTGTCTGTCTCACTGCAAATATATAATTTTTATTTATCATATGCGTATCTATTTCGTTTAATTAGATTTATATATTTCATACGAAATTTCTTACATCGCATTTGTATACATATATATAGAGCGCCACTCGAAAGCCAAGCGCAGGGCACAAGCTTAGTCACGAGCGCTGCGTCTAGTCAGAAGAGTTGTCCAAGAGAGAAGTCCGAAGGGGGTCGTATTCCGGTTACCAAGGAATACAAACAGCATAGGCTAATTATAGTCTATAAATTTTCCTTTTGCGTATTGTGACGCAGACGGAAAAAATGATTGACGGACGGACGAATAGGCTACATATTATTATTTAAATTTAAATTCAATTTTTTTTAAAAACCACCAATTTACCCATAAGTCAAAATAGCATACTTCACATAACAGGACGATGCCAAGGAAAGCCATACTACGAACTCACCAAAACTCCACCTTTCGCTATCTCCCCCCTAACTCCCCACACTCAAAACTGAAAACTGTTTTTTTTCACAGATCCTATCCTGAATCCTCCTCATATCCCTCGTCATTTCAACTCTAAGCATACTCAACCTTATCCCCGGTTGTGCCTTTGCTGTCCGACTCTACGGCTCTTGACCCACTGCCCATCAATTTTGTTTTCATTAAGCTTAAGCGCCTGTGAATAAGCTGGTTCCGCGATCTCGCTTAGTGGGCTGTGCAGAAATTTTGAGATTACGATTACGATTAAGATTATAGGGATGAATATCCCGCCAACTCGCAGACACCTATATATTTTCATGCGCTACTTTAACAGGTGACTAATAACCTATAATAGACGGCTAACGACATGAGTTGAATACAACATAATAGATGGATGGAACGAATGAAGGAAGGAACAGATGAATAGATTAATAGATGGATCGATGATAAGCGGTTAGTCGGGTGGACAATTATTTATAGTGGACAGCTACGTCCAAGCCTTAGGAAGCACGCTATACTTCTATCCACGCGCATTGCATTCGTTCTATAGATAGCGGCTTTTGTAATGGATCCTTTTAACACGCTATACACTCAGTGCATGTCAGAGAGCATCACATGGTCAAGCGTCGGCTTCATCATAATATCGTTAACGATATCTCCATTTCTCGTGCGGGGGCGCTTTCGGCTAATCTCTGCGCACGCGCAATTTGAAGTACGACAACCCACCCGGTGCGAAAGTCACTTTTGTCCCACCGCTGTGACTGCTCCCAATGCGAAAGTCACTTTTCTCCCGGGCCGTTGTTGGCGTTCTGCCTAATTTCTGAGCAAATTCCTCTAGCGCTATTTTATCGGCCATTATGTATGTGCGTTTTGCATCGCGGGTCACGTCACTGCTGGCTGGTCGCCTCAACGATCTGGTTAATCATCTGTAAAGCTGTGCCACCATATTACAGTCGGATATGTAAATGCATGATATAACCGGGCTATCATACTTAATGCCATGCAGAATTTATGTGCCATGGGCTAACAAGCATGCATGCATATGTATGTATGCATATTTTGTTCGTTTTCTTTTGTATGTGCACTTGTAATAGGGTCCGTTCATCCTCAATACTCAGAGGCGCTCGTAACGAAAGCGCGGACACTGTACGTATCGGAGTTTCAATCCGAAGCGCTGAGCAATTGGGAGTGAAGAACTTGTCCAAGGTCCTTATACGCGGCGACTTGAGGTGGAATCGAACCCGCAACCCTCCGACTGCAAGGCAACGAACATACCCACTACACCACCGCGCCCCACAAACATGTATGTATGCATATGTATGTATGCATAATGCATATGTACATGTATGCAGGGCCGGATTAACCAGTATGCCATGTCTGCCATGGCGGCGGGCCCCCCGTCGTCAGAGGGCCCCCCCGCGTCTGCAAAAAAATAATTTTTATTGTGGATTTTCCCATTTATTCAAATTTTTGCTTCAAGGGCAGTGTGTAAATTTGCGTCCATTGTCATTGTTTTCTTCTTAGGGCGAACAACAATTTTATTTATGTTGGCCTCTATGTTTGTGCCAGCTCTGATTTATGATTTTGTCGGTATTCCATTTGGCCTACTTTAAAAAGAGATAGGCCAGAGTTACAGACAGGCGGACTGAGAGGGATAGATCGGCCTTTTAAGAAGAGTCAGACATACATGTAGACGAACAGACAGATGGAGACAAAGATAATTATAGTCATAAAGATTCGGTTAAAATAATTTGAACAGTTGAACTCTGTAATGGGTCTGCAACGTCATACGCTTGCAAGGTGTATCATATTATCTTTGGCACAGTCTTATACAAAGGAGGCAATCTATAATAATGATGTCGAAAGGAATGCTGTTAGACTACATGGATGCGTGGATCACGGCCATCTCAATTGAGGGTGGATGCAGAGAGGGGAAGAGAGAACTGTAAATTGTCACTTGTCAGCGCCTCTGAGCATCTCACCCACATTTCGTATAACTAGAACTCCGCATTAGGTCTTTGGATGCATGCCACGGTGACTCATTTGGCAACAGGGAGGTTGATCCTGAAGTTGATCCTGAAGAGGGGACCATACACTATGTATACGGGCTTGCATTCCACTGAAAATCACAACTAGCCTACGTGTAAATTGGTCAATAACAGATATATTTAAAAACCCGTGTAAGACCCGTAGTGGAGGTGGTCACTGGTCTGAGGAATGTGACGTGCAGTATATCAACCTATACGACAGCTGCGAAATATAATATATAATGCTGCATAGTGTGTCAGAGTGAAAGTCCAGATCAGTTTACATGGAGACCCGAGCGTGGGGCCTCTATTACAGTGCTGTTGGTGTCCACGACCCGAGTGCGCAAGTCTACAGTGGATTAAATCACCTCGAAACTCTAAATATGCTAGGCCTAGGCGTCTGCTATTATAATATCGCTAAGGGTAGGCTTATAATAGATGTAAGTTGTCGAGGTGGTTAAAAGCTCAGCTTTCTTCAGTTTGGTTTCTCAACAATGCGTAAGAAATTCCGATACCGGAAATGTCGGCGTTTGTGATGATGAGCAAGCCGTAAGAAACACCTGCAGCTGCTGCGAAAAGATGGCGCGCTCTCCTGGGTCAATCGGATCATTTAGGCCTACATAGGCCTATATAAAGGTATGCGCGGCAGATCATTAATATTATTATGGCTTCCTTGCTATTTGTTTGTCTCAACAATCTAGCCGTCCATTATTTGTTTTATATCCTGAGTAGGTTATTATCTCTGGTTCACATCCAAGTTTCTCTGCACAACTTGTAGGCCTATTCAAAAAGTTTCATGTCTCATGCAGCATTTCTGCGTTTCTATAGTAGTTTCTCAAGAGCTCATTTATTATTATTTGTTTGTTGTTATTGTTGTTGTTGTTGTTACTGCTGCTGTTGCTGCTGTTGTTGTTGGTCTCCCAAAATGCAGACAAAATAGTCAACTTTACATGGATAAAAATCTATCTCGCCGTCTTTTTTCGAGGATTATTCTCACACTGCAATATACTGCATAGCCTATAGATGCAATGTCATTATGACGACAGGCTTCTTAACGTTGAGAGTGATCTCTATAAATAGGCCTACAGTTTCCTTTAATGACATTCTTGACCAGTTTGTCACTGCATGCCAAGAGCAAAAAAATGTGAACCATAATTGGCATAATCATATATAAGATTTAAATCACTAAGCTGAGCAATAATTAAGATCTATTGAATTGACGTTTATAAAACTGTGTCATTTTAAAATTGTTTTGTATTTAATTAACTAAATCTAATTAAGTTTGAATTATATCGAGTCAATAAGAGGCACGAATGAACACATGGGCCTGTGGAGTGTGGTGACGGAAGGCAATGGTAAATTAGGGGCCTCCCTGAAAATATATGGCGGCGGGCCCCCGAGGGGTTAATCCGGGCCTGCATGTATGTATACATGCATACATACAATTACATACATAGAATTCGATATATGTGGAAATCCAGAGACGCAAACATAATTATTATAATGGACTTACATGCATACACATACATGTACATGCTTACTTACTTTCATTGCTTCTAACTCTAACGTATGCATAGGGGCCTATATATATATATGAGCGCTTTTTGGGAAGTGCTAAAATGAGCTTCGTCCTATGCTCACCATGTTTATGCATGCCCTCTAATAATATGGGCGACGTTGTGGTAGCACATGCACGTCGTCCAGCCATCAGACAGAATGTGGCAGGGACGGAGACTTGGTCTGCCCATTGGGGAAGGGAAGGGAAGGGGGGGCGAACGCGTGACCGAAGGAAGGACGCGACATTTTGGGCGGATGAACGACCGAATCGCCGACGAAATTTTCCATTTTTAACCGGCCAAAATTTCTGATGACCTTTTTTTAGTCGTTCGGTCGAAATTTTCTGAAAAATTACCATTTTCCGTGTCAAAAAACCTGATGACCTTTTTTTAGTCCTGGCGCTTAACTATTGGGGGGGGGGGGAACAAATGCATAGACGGTCCTCCCAACCCAAACATTGAGGGGTCCATCCCTCTGTCCCCCTAAGTCTCCGCCCATGAATGTAGCTTTCTCTATTTGGAAAAGCCTCCCATTCGACATGCGTTCCTTCCTGCGGGACTTTTCTACTGGTCGGTAAGTTGAACGGTAACTCTCTCCATATACTATTAAGCACTCATGACTTTCCTCTTTAGCCTTGGTCTTGAGCGCCTTCGAATAGTTACTTTGAATGAGCGCTATAATTCCTTCGCTCACAACGGTTTATGATAACTGACAATAATATCGCTAAATAATAATAAACAATGTAAAAGGTGAAATTGGTGGTGGTGATGATGCTGTTGACGATGATGACGTGCGGCGTCCGCGATGATGATGATGATGATGATGACGACTCGATGATTATGATGATGACGCGATGAATATGATTATTATTAATATTATTGTTATTATTTCAGCAGATGAGTTAGGACAACTTATTGTTATTAAGATTGCTGCTATTACTGTTGTTGTTAGTGTTGCTGTTGCTAGTGTTGTTGTTGCTAGTGTTGTTGTTGCTAGTGTTGTTGTTGATAGTGTTGTTGCTGTTGTCGTTGCTTACCTCTGACTGGAACATAGATGTTCAGATTCAAACATTCCTCTTGCTGTTTCTCCAGGAACGGTAAAATCCTCTTGTAGTGTTCCACCTTGACCTTGGGTAGCTGAGCTTCCAGTTCTCCAACGCTCGGTAACTTCTGCGGGCAAACTGGTCGAAATTTCAGAGCAATACGAATCCCATCCCACTTCTCGATCGTGGAGGTCGGGGGCATGAATCTCAGCTCGCCAGAGAGCAAAGACGCGTATTGTAACCCAAGATAAGCTTCCACTGGAGGTAGATTTCGATTGGAAAGAGTAACTAGGACCCCACGTAACTTCCCGTACTGAGTTGAAATCACTCGACCGCTCATATGAGTCGAGAATATCTTAGAGTTGGATGACGGCAGATACGGAATCAGCCAGACCAGCATGATTGACAGGTGGAGGTAAGACGACGACGACGACGACGACATCTGTGGAGGAGGAGGTGCCTGTGAAGTTGCATACAAAGAAGACAATCGAGGTAATGTAATTGAGCATGTTTTTGGAGCCACCATGAGGTAGGGCCCCTAAAATATGCGATATTGCGCGGCGCAATTTTTGCGCAAAAAATCACGCTTCGCGCAAAAGCGCAAAAATTGGCAATGTGCGCAATTTCAGCACAAAATCCTCGTATTTTCTCCCAAATTTGGCGATGATTGACTCAAGTATCACTGCGGCGCGTGGCGGTTCAGCATAGCAACAACACGTTGGGGTGTAATAAAAAAAGTATACCACTGAATGGGATGACTGTGTTGGAATTATAGATAAATTTGTAGTTACGGACGCTGTTTTTTGTAGTAATGCACAAAACGAAAGTAAAACAATTATTGAACTTCACGGCCACACAATGACAAAGTTTCACAAAACGCTCTGTATAAATGTGTGTAGTCTATTTCTAATTGTATGTCTATTTGTGCGTATGTGTGTGTCTGTCTAAATTATCTATCATCTAAGTATCTGTAAAATTTATATAGCCTCACCTTTAGCTAGCTACTTGAAGGCGTTCCTGAAGCCAGACCCAGTCAGAAAGATAGCCGCGGAGGACTGGAAAGCTTTCCCAAAGAGACGAACACACAATCGAGAAGGT
>OX243822.1:1675996-1825996 GCA_945859605.1 Lumbricus rubellus
GGGAGTCCATTCCATAGGGACGGACCAATGCATGCTGTCTGTCTGTTCCTCTGTGTGTGTGCATCTCTCTGTCTAACTCTCTGTCTCTGTCGCTCTCTCTGTCTCTCTCTATGTGTCTCTGTCTCTCTGTCTGTCTCTATCTGTCTTTCTCTCTGTGCCTGTCTGTGTGCTTGTGTCTGTTTGTATGCTTTTTGTCGCTCTGCGTTTTTATCCGTCTGCTCTAGTAGGCCCTATGGCAGTCATCTTCACGCTGTCGCTTTGAAAACTATGATGGAGCAAATAATAATAACAATAGATCTAATAATGATAATGATAACTATAATGATAATGATGATGATGATGATGATAATAATAATAATAATAATAATAATATTAATAATAATAATAATAATAATAATAATAATAATAATAATAATAATAATAATAATAATAATAATAATAATAATAATAATAATAATAATAATAATAATAATAATAATAATAATAATAATAATAATAATAATAATAATAATAATAATAATAATAATAATAATAATAATAATTATAAGGATCAGTTTTGTTTATTCAATATACCGGTTGACAGACCACAGCCGGTTTCACTATACAGTTATCATCTGAGTTATGAAATACGAAGGGTGAACAAGTTATAATTTTTTAGAAACAATTCACAAGAACGGAAGATGTAAAGTCAAATCTGTAGCTAAGCCAGGCGTTTGCTCTGTTTAGGCTACTTTTGCTGCCACCTAGGGACTGAAGGAAATGACAATCCAGAGGTCCTGCTCAGTGATCCCGTTAGTGAGCGTCCGTGCGTCCGGGACGCACAAATTTACATGTAGACCCGGACGCACAATAATAAAGGTGGCGCGTCCATGTACGCACCGAAATTGTGGACGGATGCACAAATAATTATTTAACGATGCGTCCATGGAAAAATAATGTCAATAATGTTAACGATAATGATAATAATGATAAGAATTATAGCGATTATTATAATGATAACGACAATGATAATAAACGATAACCATATTGATCGCAATGATTACGATAGCGATTATATTGATAGTGATGATAACGGCAATGATAAGAATGATAATAATGATAATTAATGAATACAATGATTACGATGATGATTAATATAAAAAAACACGTGCAATTATAGTCTGTCATTCTTCGCGTTTAGAACTATGTTTGAGGTATCATCCCTTTCGTTGCTATAGCAACGTCTGCTATTGAATGCAAGCTCATGACCTCAGACGCTTAGCTTGGAATACATATTTTCTGCTCAGATGCACTAATTTTATCGTATTGCATTAAAACATTCATAAAGCGCCATAGAAATTCAATAATGAACAATGAATACTGGTCTATGCATGTTGATCTCTGACGTCGATTTGACGTCGCTGCCATTGGCAACGATTGTGTCAGGCAGGCATTGTTGCCATTGGCAACGATTGTGTTAGGCGGGCACTGTCATTGAACGCTGAATGCGCATTCCTCTACTCGAGTCACTAATCATTGTGCAATTGCCGTTGTCATAGTAACGTCTGTCACGTGACCCTGTTTCAAATAGGTAATTTTACAGGCTTGCTAACCAATGATGAAATGATTTTTGATTAACATGGATGGCATATTTATGATATAAAAGAACCGGGGCTCTTATACGCGGAACACCTGCGTACGCATGCAGTGTGTCACAAGTAATAATATAGCCAGCGACATGTGGCGTCGCGTTTGTCGTACTTTCAAGTAAACAGAAAACTTCTACACGGTAATGATACGACGCATTGAAAGATGGCCAAGAGCTGGACAGGCGATCAGAACTCTAAAGGACGATTAGATCGTCATCCACGAAGTAGGCTGGGAATAAGCTGCCGTGTCGGTTATATACGGATGCTAGTCTTGACGATGATTTAGGTACATGTAGAAGTGGCCAGTTTTCGATGAAGGCGGTTCTACCATTGATATATCTCACTACGGTCTAGGTGAGCTGCGCACGTGACCTACCAGAAAAAATTATATGTATATCTATATATATATGGTTCTGTCTTGACACGTTTATCTTAGGTGTCTGATCTCTTCACTATTACAGGTCTTATTCAATCTGTCTTTATGCTGAATACTAGATTCAGTGAGTCAATAAGTCAGTGTTGACTGTGGTAGAGAAGCTATAATTTGAACGTACGCATATCTAGGGGTCCGTATAAAATGTGCGAGTTGTAATCGGGGGGTTGTTCATCATCATTATCATCATCAGCAGCAGCAGCATTGACATCATCATCTATGGTATCAACTTCATTATAACTATGATCGTCATCGTCGTTGTCGTTGTACTTGTCATCGTCGTAATCATCATCGTCGTAATCACGTAATTATGTGAATGACCTGAGTCACCTGACCTACATGTGTAGGCCTATACACTAGTCTTGGAAAGTTATTATATGCCTGCATGATAGATGGCTTCAAAACACTCCCTTCGAGTCGTAGAGGTTTAGCCCGTGTCGGAAGATTAAATAAAATAATTTATCTAATGAATGAATGAATGAATGAATGAATGAATGAATGAATGAATGAATGAATGAATGAATGAATGAATGAATGAATGAATGAATGAATGAATGAATGAATGAATGAATGAATGAATGAATGAATGGATGAATGAATGAATATATTTGTACGTATGCACGAGTACTCGCTATCTGCGCCCCTTCAATATTTTGACTCAAAAGCGCTCCCGCCTACAGCGCGGACACTGAATCGGAGTTTCACGCCGAAGCGCATGAGGACTATGATCGATTAGGAATTGAGGTATGAAAAACAGAATTTACTATGGGCTCTAAGAAAGACTGGGGGTTGAAACCCAAACCCCGCGGAAATTCTCACCCTGGTTAAACTTTCATAATGGCGTTGTGAAACGTTGAAGAAAATATAAAGCGGATAGCCAATGAATGAGTTGCATTGAAATATTATTGTAAAAGTGATTGGAATCTAGTATTTATGCAGCGCCAACTCTGAGCAGCTTACGGCCAATCAGAAACGTTTATTAATTATTCGTGACGATATCTACAGGTGCATGGATCACCTTGCTTAATTATTGTCACAAGTATACTTACGTGTAACAGAAGAGATGTCTTCTGATTACATCAGATTCTTCTATGTCGTTTTCAATATTTAAACAGATGAAACAAAAGAGCGGTTGTCCTTTCGTGAAGCAAGTCACATAGCCAACTTAATTGGTCTCAATCCTCTAGGACACTTTCATTCAGATGGTCCTGCTTACACAACGGTGGCTGCCAACATATATGGCTATCGCTTTAGCCATAAGTGATGTTTTATAGGTCTGCATCTAAGAGAGACCACTTTTGATAATAATTATATAATCACATGGCAATGAGTGGCTATGGCTTTTGATGAAAACAACGCGGTCGCTCTCCATACGAAGTTTCCCGCCTTAGTCATCAGTGGGTCGGATGTTTCTGCCCCTTACCAGCGGCGATCAGGTTACACGATAATCACTTTCTCTTACGGTAAATCGTCTAATTTCTTAGACAATATCAATAAAATCTGTCTCTCTGAACCTCAAATTCTCAAAATTGTGTGAGTAAGTAAGTAAGCATCTGCTGAATTGTACACTTGACGTGTGTCATTCAAGAGTCGAAACATCAAGGATTAAGAGTTGATGGATTGAAAAAGTGATAAAGATGAAATAAGTGTAGGATTTTACAAATGCAAAGTTGCTGGAGTCCAGAAATTGTGTAGGTAAGTAAGTAAGTGTCTGATGAATTGTACACTTGACGTGTGTCATTCAAGAGTCGAAACATCAAGGATTAAGAGTTGATGGATTGAAAAAGTGATAAAGATGAAATAAGTGTAGGATTTTACAAATGCAAAGTTGCTGGAGTCCAGAAATTGTGTAGGTAAGTAAGTAAGTGTCTGATGAATTGTAAACTTGTGCCATTCAAAAGTCGAAACATGCAAGAATTATGAGTTGAATGTGCACTTGTGAGGAAATGGGAAATAAGAAATAAGTGCAGGATGCTGCAAGTGAAAATTTGTTGGAGTGCAGAAATTATGTGAGTAAGTATGTATGCTTCCACCGTCATAGCCGTTCCCACTATCTGTCGGTTTAACACATATGCCAGAGGATATGTCTATACAGTTCATTCATTCATTCATTCATTCATTCATTCGGACATAAATATATATATATATTTATATAGCGCTCTTTCAATTACAAAAACTACTCAGAGGCGCTCCCGACTCCAGAGCGCCCAAAAAGAACAGTTTTAAGTTTAGTAAGTAACGATCGTAGTAGAGTTCCAGGGTGTAGGCGCAGCTCAAAAGGAATTCCATTCCAGACCATTCATGGTAGCAGTACGAGCAAAATGAAACAAGAGGACTCCCTTATCAGCAGAGCGTAGCTGACGACATCCTTGGATACCCAATGTAAGGCTGCATAGCTCTCGGAGATAAATTGAGGCAAGGCCCTGACAACATCGCCATACAAATGCAGCTATCCTGAGCTCAATACGCTGGCGAATATGGAGCCAGTGAAGTAACGGCACCTCAAGCATGTAGTTTGAGACATGACCATATTTAGGGATTTGTCCAATTAGGCGCGCAGCAGAGCGCAACACCCGGTCAAGACAAGTCAATTTGGTGGATGGGAGGCCAATGTAGAGCGAGGAGCAATAGTCAATGCGAGCTGTAACAAAGGAATGCACTAGAGTAAGAGTAGCAGCAGACGTAAGAGAACGGATGACAGTGCGAAGCTGGCGCAGCTGATAATTTAGCAGTCTCGAGCAAGACAGTTATACATCTATCTGTCGGTTTAACACACACCCTATGCACCGCTTCGGGGGTCAAGGAGTGAATAAGATTCGGTCCCGTGACATCGCTTTTTGAGCGCAGTGAAAATCTCGATATTACGATTAGAAAATCTAATTTTGATCACTACTTGGTCAGCTGCTGCTAACTTTGATTCTAAACGATTAGCAAATTTCAGTAGCTAGCAATTCAATTCTGTGTATATACACGTGTGTATTTGGTCATGTGTATCTCTGGTGTTTGTGCATGTACGTGTACGTCGTGCATGTTCATGCATCATCATCGTCGTCGTCGTCGTCGTCGTCATCATCATCATCATCATCATCGTCGTCGTCGTCGTCGTCGTCGTCGTCATCATCATCATCATCATCATCATCATCATCATCATCATCATCATCATCATCATCATCATCATCATCATCATCATCATCATCACATTTTAAGCGTCTGTTACGTGCACATGCAGTGAAAATGTGATATTTATACTAATTATTGTCGTTTGCTGTTGGTCTTTCAACTGTTTCTTTTCTTTTCTTTTTTGCTGTTTTCTATTTAATTGTGTGTTAAACTTCTCCCTTCATGCACCGTTATTAACACCCACCCATACTTAACTCTTCCACCTTGTCACTAAACCTGATAAGGATCACTTACACATCATCTTTGCTATGAATAATCACTCACTTAGGGTCCCTACCTAGCGGGATCTTCCCTTCTGGGGTTCCTATTGTTTCCCTACTTTTCTAACTTTCTTAACCCTCAATGGGTCCTTGGGGTGCAATTGCACCCCAAGGCCGTTTATATGGCTACTCACGTGTTATTATTAAAATTTAAGCAGTTATCTTCTAGGACATTGTAAGTGTACCATTTCTTCCTATAGTCATGCATGAAACGATAAAAAAAAGAGTTGAGGTCAATTTTTGCCAGGACAGGTTCATCGGGGGTGCAATTGCACCCCAAAATTATAACGTTGATATTATGAACAAATTCAGGCAATTGCTGCTAATTAGGCCTACTGCAATAATTATCTACGTTATTTTCAATTATGTTAGAACATTCCTGATATTAGTTGGGCCTTTTTAGAAGTCAGACATTTTGTTTTGCTTACATTTCAAGTATTAGAAAATAAATGACACGATGGCTCTTCCAATGATTATGGAAGAGGATACAGAAGTTGATGAAGACAGTGTAGCTGAAGGTGATGCCGATGATAGTGAAGATGGAGATTATTTGCCTGAGGTTGGTACTGCCTCTGATATCGAAGATCATGTGTCCGAGGACAGGGGCGGATCCAGGGGGGGCCAATCCGGCCATGGCCCCCCATTTAAAAATCCCATGTATCGTGGCCCCCCCCCCCCCATTTGGTTTCAGTGGCTGTTGAAATGGTATGATTTTTCCAAGAATTTGGCCGGACGACTAAAAAAAAAAAAAAAAAAAAGAAGGTCGTCAACTTTTTTGGCGGATGAAATGATATGATTTTCCCGAAAATTTGGCAGATGACTAAAAAAAAAAAAAAAAAGGTCGTCAACTTTTTTGCCAGATACGAAAGAAAAATTTTCCAGACCCAAGGCCTAGAATTTTTCCCGGACCCAGCACCAAGATTTTTTGCCCCCCCCCCGTCCAAAGTTTCTGTATCCGCCCTTGTCCGAGGAATCCGAGGAATCAGAAGATGTCAGTGCGTCTGACGAAGAGCGGGTAAACAAAAACCAGAGATCATCCTTCATTACAATGCAACTAAGAGCGGTGTAGATAACATGGATCATTTGGCTTGCATCTAATCATGTAAACGAAAGATCAAGAGGTGGCCAATGGTCCTATTCTTCAACATGCTTGACACAGCTGCCATTGCCAGTTTCGTGATCTGGATGTGCAATAACCCTGACTGGAATAAGTCGTCCAAAGCGATACGCCGTCGCCAATTCATCATCAGTCTCGGGGAATCTCTTGCCGAGCCACTTATAAGAAGACGTTTGGACAAGCCAGCCCTGCTCAGAAGACCGATCATGGACGCAATCCAACTTATAGAACTGGACTCTGGAGAATTCGAAGCAGGAACTGAGAAACCAGCTAAAGTGAAGAAGACACAGGGACGTTGTCATCTGTGCCCGCGCGAGTGTGACAAGAAGACGCGCAAATTCTGCGATAAGTGCTTTAGGCCTACGTGTCCGGCACACTCTGTCAATAATTTACTGTGTGACAAATGTATGTAACTGAACGATTTAGATATGTCACTTGTTAACTGGTGTAATATGTTGGCCGTTTCTTACCATCCACTAGACCAGCGCAGAGAGCGCCTCTGAAGGGGCGCTATAGAAATGTGTTGAATAACTAAATAAATAAATAAAACATTGAACAGTATGTTTATATAAAATACATGGTATTCGATTACAGGTAGACAGAGTGTATCGTTGATTTATATTCTCAAACACTTAGGGGGTGCATTTGCACCCCAAGGACCTGGAACGTAACTTTCCGACAAGGACCCATTGAGGGTTAATCGTAAACTCCAGATTTTTAAAGCGCCTCTAGAAAGCCAAGCGCGGGGCACCGGCTTATTCACGAGCGCTGCGTTGAGTCAAAAGGGTTGTCCGTAAGAGTAGTCCATGGTGGTCCGGCATCTTAGCGCTCACTCCTACTATTAAACAATATGTACACGGCATATAGCGTGTAATTGATGTTATTTTTTGAGATCAATAAAAACTTGAAACTTGAAACTTCTCATTATACTCTCTGAATTTTATTTGTACGGCCAACCGGCTAGAACTTCAGAAACGGGAAACATAAAAGAGGAAATACATCGATTGTCTGGAGAATTAACCTCAACATTTTTTTGTGTCACATGGGAACACTACTGTAACAGAGTCAGACGAGTTGGTTGCGTCTCATGTACTCGGCGCAAGCGCGCTCCAGGCTGCTCATCTCCAGAACGCGAGCAGCATTACGCAGATTGCGTACGTTCGCGTCGGTTATAGTAACCGTGCTCTGGTACATCAGGTCAATGACCGAGGAAAATGTATCCGGCTCTATGTCTGGTAGGTCTAAAGTTGTTACACTTGAGCCGACCAGACGTCGCGACATGTAGGGTGAAGAGAGAATCAGGACAAGTCGATGCGCGGGGATTTCTCTTCGCTGGATGCGTCCGACTCGAAGGTTTATGTCTGCGAAAAAAATGGCGGCAATACCCTGAGCCACCGCGTCCGAGCGAAACGTCTCCTAAAACACGAAGTAATGCATACGATCATAGACACAGTGCTGTAAAACTTTGTGTCATAGATCTGTCTGTCTATCCGCCTCGGTCTTTGTATTTGTGTCTATCTTTATGTCGATCTTCCTGTCTAACTGTCGGCACGTCGTGTCTATGCATATATTTAAGCATTCATTTATTTATTTATTCTTCAAACCGACAAAATAATGCGCAGTAAGATTTCACGACATAGTATTGTAGCAGTTCGTAACAAGTTTAACAGGAGTCGAATTGAACTTATGGCAGCCTGCAAGTCGCTCATCTGGCACACCTTTTATTCTATCAGACCTAGCGTTTGGAAGGCTGGGTTAGCGGCATGAATCTAGCGCGTATCGGACCAGCGTCCTTCTGATCATAGTGCCTAAGTCTTATCAATCAGCCAATTTCCTGTCTGTGGGAAGATGAGTGGCTATTCGACCCCATTATGCAGAGTCTGAGAAGAAAAAGTCGCTGGCACTTCATACGTATGGCTGCCTGATGGGACTGTTCTCATCTTCTGCTCTGGTAATTTAGGAGAGTTACATGTAAGTAAGGTTGAGTACTGTTTATAATTATAACTATCGCTGGTCTTTCCCTTGCGACTGACTAGCAGCGATTCCAATTCGCTTTTTTATGTGACTTTGCGCGCGTTGTAAATGTTTGTAATTATGATAATAATATGATTCTTACCGAAGCGGTAGCCTGTCCCGAACTGACGATGATTCCTCCTCCGTCAGACAAAGCATTTCCCGAACTGACGACGCTTCCTCCTCCGCCAGACAAAGCATTTCCCGAACTGACGACGCTTCCTCCTCCGCCAGACAAAGCATTTCCCGAACTGACGACGCTTCCTCCTCCGCCAGACAAAGCATTTCCCGAACTGAAGACGCTTCCTCCTCCGCCAGACAAAGCATTTCCCGAACTGACGACGCTTCCTCCTCCGCCAGACAAAGCATTTCCCGAACTGACGACGCTTCCTCCTCCGCCAGACAAAGCATTTCCCGAACTGACGACGCTTCCTCCTCCGCCAGACAAAGCATTTCCCGAACTGAAGACGCTTCCTCCTCCGCCAGACAAAGCATTTCCCGAACTGACGACGCTTCCTCCTCCGCCAGACAAAGCATTTCCCGAACTGACGACGCTTCCTCCTCCGCCAGACAAAGCATTTCCCGAACTGACGACGCTTCCTCCTCCGCCAGACAAAGCATTTCCCGAACTGACGACGCTTCCTCCTCCGCCAGACAAAGCATTTCCCGAACTGACGACGCTTCCTCCTCCGCCAGACAAAGCATTCCCCGAACTGACGACGCTTCCTCCTCCGCCAGACAAAGCATTTCCCGAACTGACGACGCTTCCTCCTCCGCCAGACAAAGCATTTCTCGAACTGACGACGCTTCCTCCTCCGCCAGACAAAGCATTTCTCGAACTGACGACGCTTCCTCCTCCGCCAGACAAAGCATTTCCCGAACTGACGACGCTTCCTCCTCCGCCAGACAAAGCATTTCCCGAACTGACGACGCTTCCTCCTCCGCCAGACAAAGCATTTCCCGAACTGACGACGCTTCCTCCTCCGCCAGACAAAGCATTTCCCGAACTGACGACGCTTCCTCCTCCGCCAGACAAAGCATTTCCCGAACTGACGACGCTTCCTCCTCCGCCAGACAAAGCATTTCCCGAACTGAAGACGCTTCCTCCTCCGCCAGGCAAAGCATTTCCCGAACTGACGACGCTTCCTCCTCCGCCAGACAAAGCATTTCCCGAACTGACGACGCTTCCTCCTCCGCCAGACAAAGCATTTCCCGAACTGACGACGCTTCCTCCTCCGCCAGACAAAGCATTTCCCGAACTGACGACGCTTCCTCCTCCGCCAGACAAAGCATTTCCCGAACTGACGACGCTTCCTCCTCCGCCAGACAAAGCATTTCCCGAACTGACGACGCTTCCTCCTCCGCCAGACAAAGCCTGTCGAGGTCTGTAAAACAATAATTCGGGCTCTTAACTATAGGTCTACTTGAAAAGGTATTTATGCATTGAAAAATTGACGAATGCATCTGAGTTTGGGTTCATTGGCGGCACCAGCACTGTACAATCTCAGCAGAAGTCGCGTCAGGGTCAGAGGAATTATTCAGGAGGTCAAAGAAATTAAATATAAAAAAGATACTAAAAATTAAAAAGAATTTGGGCAGGTCATTAGATATATAGGTCAACAGTTAAATTGGCAGTATGTCAAATGACCTGTCGCGACCTATGTATGGTAGCGCCGTCACTGTGTCGGTTCCATTCCCCCCCTCCCCTGAGACGGTTGTGCTCTGTATTGACCTTGAGCAACAAGTCCTTCGCTCACAATATAACTCAGCGCCATCGATTCATGCTTCGTTTGGTCTTTTGTGTTGATGTGCACAGTGTATGTTGTATGAGCATACTTTTGTACAACATACGTCAAAGTCTAAAACGCTGGCGCTACACAAAAACCCTCTTAAACCAGAGGCATAGTAATCTGGACACGATGATTTATTGTTGTTATGCATTTATGAAGCGCCTCTATAACAAGGGCAATCAATATAAGCATATCTGTGGTTGTATGCTTGTGTGTATGCTTGTGTTTCTTAATGAATGTCAGTGTGTGTGATTGATGATGTATACCTCCGTGTCGGGGGGTAGGGCATGAGGTGGACTGGCATCAAAATCCGTCCTTCAATTTTGGCACGCAAGCGCTTGATCCTTCGATGAGGGGGGGGGGGGGGCAACGGTGTAATTAAAAGAAGAACGTAAAGACGTGAACAGAATGATTTCAATTCCAAAAAATGATGGTGAAATAAAATTAAAATAAATATCCACAAAATCGTAAACGATGACGCCTTTTTAAGATGCCTAAATTGCGCTATATAAAAAATCTACATTCACATGCAAACAATCATAGGCGGATGATAGGCCTACGTATTCCCGCCTGCCGACTTCAGCATCCTCTCTTCGTTCACAACGCTCACGTGACAGACATGATCTCCTTTTCCCGCGTTGGCCACAACTTCAACGTTTGCCTTCATTGGTCCTGCACTTTGCAATTAGCTCTCTCTGTCTCTGTCTCTGTCGTCTGTCTCTCTCTCTCTCTCTGTCTCTCTGTCTGTGTGTCTGTGTCTGTCTTTGTCTGTGTCTGTCTCTGTCTGTCTGTCTCTGTCTCTGTCTGTCTCTCTGTCTGTCTGTCTGTCTCTCTCTGTCTCTCTGTCTCCCTGTCTCTCTGTTTCTGTCTCTTTCTCTGTCTCTCTCTCTATCTGTCTGTGTCTTTTTCTGTCTCTCTCTGCCTGTCTGTCTATCTGTCTGTCTGTCTGTCTGTCTCTCTTTCTCTATCGACACGTGATTTGCTGGTACCCTAAGTGCATCCTTCCGCTGTCTCAAAACTACTTTCTTTTCTCTCGATCTTTCGTACTGTGATTGGTGTGCACTGAAAGGCGCTTCATAAATTCATGGATACTATGCAATATTTAGCACAATTATTATACTTATAATTAATAATTATACATGGTCATCCAAGCGTGCACATACATGTAATATCACCAGCAGCGGTGGCAACAGCCATAGTAATGGTGGTATCAGCAGAAGTAATAGTAGCAGCAGGAGAAGTAGTAGAAGTAGCCTAATAGTAGTAGTAGTAGAAGTAGTTGCAGTAGCAGCAGCAGCAGTGGTAGTAGTTGTTGTAATAGTGGTGGTGGTAGTGGTATTGGTGGCAGCGGATGTATAATACACTTACAGGCAACGTCCGGGTAGAGGAACATGATGAGCGGCTGGGAGCGTTAGTCCATGTTGAGCGGCCATGGCACGGGTCACCGGTCCAATCCTTTCATATGGAGCGGACATCTTAAACACACAAAGCCAGAATTAAGCCAAACTCTAGATTGATTGCTGGCTGATTGTGTTATGTAGCGCCGTTTTAAGAAGTCAGTCGGTGATCGGTTGGAACGAAGTAGGCCTATCAGTCAGAAAATTATGAGATTCTCTGGTTGTTGTTTCACTTTAATAAATGGTATTTGATTTGATTTCAGTTGATTTGATTTGATTTGATTTGATTTGAGAAGACGCGGAAGCGTATTATAACGAACGCCAAGCAAGTTAATCTTTAGCATTCTCTATGGATGTTTGTCTGTATGGCTGTTTGTCTGCCTGTCTTGCCTGAGTTGTCTCTCTCTTTGTCTATGTATTTCTTCCTGTCTCTCTCCTCTGTACCGCTAGACATACTCCCTCTGTTTCTGTCTTTCTGCCTACATGCCCCTCTGTCTCTGTGTCTCTCTGTGTCTCGCTCTGGCTCCCACTCTTTCATTGTTTCCCTGTCACTGTCTGCAGCTGTCCCTGTATCTGTATCTCTGTAGACTCTATCTGTTTTTGTGTCTTTCTCTCTGTCTGTCTATCTGTCTCCGAGTGGCAGGCAGACATACAAAGAAGATCTGTCTCATTCGTATCTGTAGGCCTACTTGCTCCCTTTGTCTCTGTCTTTATATCTGTCTATCTTTTTCTGTCCATCTCTGGTTATTGCTCTGTTGCTGTCTGCCTCGCTCTTCGTCTCTGTGCATCTCTGTCTTTGTCTATGTATCTGTCTGTCTATTTGTTTGTTTGTCTGTCTCTCTGCCTGTCTTTCTATCTCTGTCTCTCTGTCTATCCGTCTCTATGCGAATTGTATATTTTAAGATTACGCCTTTGATGGCTATTTATAAATAGTTATATACGCATAACATAATATTTATAAGGGTGTTTAGGTCACGCATAACATAACATTTATTTGTTGTTTGTCTCCTTTTGTTCATTCATTCATTCGTTCGTTCGTTCATTCATTCATTCATTCATTTTACTCGTCATCGTATTCATCGTCAACAGCCTCAGTACTGGGAGGGGGAGGGGAAGGGGAGGGGAGGGGGAATTTATGTAGGGAGGGATGGTTGGATGCACTTTTCAGCCACAGCAACGCGTGGCCGGGTACAGCTAGTCAAGGGCGGATACAGAAACTTTGGACGGGGGGGGGGCAAAAATTCTTGGTCTTGGGTCCCGGAAAAAATTTAGGCCTTGGGAAAATTTTTATTTTTCGTATCCGCCAAAAAAGTTGATGACCTTTTTTTTTTAGTCATCCGCCTAAATTTTTGGGAAAATAATACCATTTTGTCCGCCAAAAAAGTTGATGACCTTTTTTTTTTAAAGTCATTCGGCCAAATTTTTGGAGGAAAGCCGCAATGCATAGGTTTTTCTTAATAGGGGGGGGGGGGGCAATTGTACAATATGTACATTGTTCCACAGCATGTTCAATCCAAATGGGGGGGCCACGATACATGGGAATTCTAAATGGGGGGGCCATGGCCGGATAAGGCCCCCCCCTGGATCCGCCCCTGCAGCTAGTTACATATATATATATTTAAATAGAGGGATGAACGGAGGAACGTATTGATGGTCGAATGAATGGACATATGGAGAGACAGACAGACAGACAGACAGACACATAAACAGACATATTACTTCAGTATCTAGTCTTAATTAGAGATAATTAATTCAAATATCTATTTAATGATTAATTTTCAACGCTAAAATTATTTCGAATCTAATCAGATCTATAATCTAGCGACTCTGTAGCGTACTATGGCAGATACAATACAGACAGACATATGCACAGAAAGGAGGAATGACATTAAGACTAATGACGATTATGATGATGACGATGATGACGACGACGACGACGATAGTAGTAATAACACTAGCACGTAATTAGTTGTGTTTCTAACGTTATAAATAATTTTCAACATGTCTCTCTTTATTAAGCAGCTTTTCTGCCGTTTGAACGAACACATTATTCCGCGCACAACAACAGCAATAGGCGGAAACAATAGAAGCGCTTTCTATTGTTGTAACAATAATCAATTCATTGATTCATTGATGATTGATCTGTACTCAGATCTTATCTGGAAGAACTTCTGTTTCTGCTCGTTTCCTAAAAACTTTTCTTTTACAATGGGTTCTTCGCACTGGGAGCGCCTCTGATTAGACTCGTAACAGAAACATGGTTGGACGTCAGGTCCATCTGTCTGTCTGTCTGTCTCTGTCTGTCTGTCTATCTGTCTGTCTCTGTCTCTGTCTGTCTCTGTCTCTGTCTGTCTCTGTCTCTCTCCCCCATCTTGACCCAGTTCATGACCAATGACTGAGTCACGAATTAGGCCATGCTTTTTAGCGGACAACACATTCCAGATGGGGCAATTGAAGCTTAAACACGTTATCATTTCAAATAATAACACAACTGAACAACGATTGATATTTAAAAAAGCATTTTAAAGCTTCTCTTAAATTTGATATCTTCTGAGTTAAGACTGTTTTACTATGTGGCAAAACCCACCTGGCTTAATTTAGTTGAGGCCTGGTTTTTGAAGCTCCATCGTTCGTTGCTTTACGTATCAGACGCCGGGGCAACGGAAGTTACTAATTGGAATCAGTGAGATATAGCAATGTTCAATTTGCCGAAAGCTAGACGTAAATGGAAAGACTGACAGACAAACAGACAGACGAAAAAAACAGACAGAGAGGGAAGGTAGACAGCAGAACGTTGAAAAGTTAAGCGATTAGAGTTATTTTTGTTGCACACTTACTCTTGATTGATGAGCACCAAAAGGAAATGACGGAGAAGGATGAAGGAAAGACGGAGAAAGAACCGCACTGAAGTAGGCCTACAACGAAATTAAGAATATTGCAATGTTACCTAAATAAACTACTCTAAAGACTTAATATTTATGCGATTTAGTTGGTTCAGATATAAACATACAAAATGTTTGGCAGACAGACAAACAGACAGAGAGGCAGGCAGACAGACAAGCAGACAGGTAAGCGAAATTACATCAAAGTAAAGGAGTGTGGGGTCAAATGAATGAAACTACCCTAAACATTTAATATTATGCGATTTAATTAATTAATTCAATTAATGTGTACTTCTCTGTTGTCACACTGTGACGTTAGACTAGAACTGCAGACCGGAACAACGGAAGTTGATATTAGTATCAAGGACGGATGACTAGTTTGTCAATTTGCCGATGCTATATATAAGGGCGGAATGATGGACAGACAGACATATAGACAGATAGTGATTCAGTGACAGACATCGAAAATCATGCGATCAGTGAATTGATTACGTACCGAAAAACACCCACAGCAACCACTACAAGAACAACAATAGACATAATGAGTTCAACTGCAAGGAAGACAATGAACCCTTACAGACCTAATGCTATGCGATAGAATTAGTTCAGAGATTAACAGACAGACGGTAAGGCAGACAGACAAAGCTAGAGACTCACAGGCGAACAGACAGCCAAGCAGTAAAAGAGACAGACAAGCATTTTATAGCAATCAAGGATTAAAGTATTGTCGCTCAAGAGAAGACACAATACAAAGTCTTTTTTTTGCCTATAGTATAACATTTTTTAAAAAGGAAAGAAACTCTTGTTTAGGTAGACATAATGGAGAGACTCACAAGGGAAGACACAGACACGCAGACAAACATACTGACCAGTGATATTTTCATTAACGGAAATAGATATTAGAAGTAAAATTATGCAATTTCATTAACGAGAATAAGAACGAAAATTAGGAATTATTTTGAGAACGAGAATAGAAATAGAACTGAAATACGCCTCAGAGAACTGAAATATGAATAGAAATAGGAATTATTTTAGAACGAAAATTATTACACTGTGATGATTTTTGTGATTCTTTTTCTATGCAAGTCTGTATAAAGTCAGGCAATCCATTTCTCAGAACCCTTATAAGATAAGTAAATTTCGGATATAGGTCAATTCCCCCTCCCCCGGGCATATTGCCACAACTAACTAGGATATTTCGTTCGCTTTCTTAGTCATTCAAACAAATGGGCCCTGGTACAGGTGTATACAAGACACAGGAACGCTAGTCAAACAACCTGACTTTGTTTAATGTGACGGATGACTGGGCACCGTTGAACACAGGGCGAAGGAAGTTAATTACAGGTGCATTTGATGTACAGCCTGTATGAAGTTACGGTAGGGGGAGGGGGATATTTGAACATGAGCCTATAGACACATATCAAGCATCAGCGGCGCGCATAGGGTTGAAATCGAGTTCGACATTTTGACACCTCAATTCACTTGGAAATGATAATTATACTGATAGGGAAAGGGTCATAATACCTAAACTTCTATACATATAGTAAGGATCTAACCTACCTAGATTTTGTGGACTGGACAAATGAGGAGGGAGGAAATAGAGGTGTCTATAATAATTGTCTATTTTGTGACTGGCTATTGAAACTTCTCTAATTTCGGAACGGGTGCAGAGTTTTATTTAGCCTACATCTGTATCTCGATTAATGGATCAGAGACTACACATTACAATGGCGGACTGTAGTACGCAGGCAGAATCGTAGCACTTGGATCGTGACCTGTGGTAGGATATTGTAAGGGTAGATGATTTTTTACACAGTGGATCAGGGAAATAGAGGTGTCTATAATTGTCTATTTTGTGACTGGCTATTGAAACTTCTCTGATTTTGGATTTTACATGTATCTCGATTAATGGATCAGAGACTACACATTACAATGGCGGACTGCAGATAGCTGGAAGTCCGAACTGGCGAAACGAAGAGGGCTGAGGTCATGACCGGTCTGCAGGATGGAAGGAGTTGAAAGTCCGAACTGGCGAAATGAAGAGGGCTGAGGGTTGAAGTCCGGACCAGTCTGCAGGATGGAAGGGGCTGGAAGTCCGAAATGGCGAGAAGGAGGGGCTGAGGTCCGGACCGGTCTGAAGGATGGAAAAGTCTGAAAGTCCGAACTGGCGAGAAGGAGGGGCTGAGGGCTGAGGTCCGGACCAGTCTGCAGGATGGAAGGGGCTGGAAGTTCGAACTAGCGAGAGGAATGGGGCTGAGGTCCGGATTGTTCTGAATTCGGGCTGGAGGGAAAGGGCTGGATCCACCAGGACAATAATATTATTGAATTTCGCCACAATAACATAGTTGATTTCGGTGCCGTTGGTCGTTGTCTAGTTTCCTTATTACGAAGAAAGCGTTATAGACATTTTCGGTTTTTTCGTTTGGGGGGGCTGAGCCACGTTTAGGGGGCTTAGCCCCCCTAGCCCCCCTGGCGCCGCCACTGGAGTCGTATACAGGCTATATAATTTGATTCTTATTCTGGGTTGAGCAAGAAGCATTATAAATCCAGCTGACCACGAAGATTTTTGAGAATCATCAACTTGGCGCTATAGAAATTCTCATGTTATTTTTATAATCACCATTCTTCGAATTATTGTGGTCTACGATTCATTTAGAATCGCTGTCGTAACCATGACAATGATTGTTTCCTCCGTCAGTTTGAGAATGCCTTCAAGATATAATAGGAAAGTGGTCTGTTGCTATGGTTACGTTTGTCCTTAACCAGTGGTTTCTTGCATTCATTCATTCATTCGCATTCACTATTCTTTATTCGTTACATGCAGGTACTTTAAGCCAGTAAGAGACGGGTTCGTGTATCGGAGATGAAATACGTATGCATATATACAGGTTCAGCAACGTACCGTGAACAACTGGAAACAGTTTAACAAGAAATTCCATGCGGCAGTTGTGACTACCGCCCGATTTTACGAAGTTTGGCGGATCAGCCGCGGCCGCAATTTAGTTCTTTCTTGTCGAACTTTCAAGCGTCAAACCGCCACAAAAATCTCAACGAAAAGATACGACATATTCACGAATGGCCACAGAGTTCTAAACAGGGCAATCAAACCTCACAGAATGAATGAATATGCGCAACAGTGGGGCGTCGAGGACTGGCAGCAAAAAGAAGTCTGTTGGTATGGGAGGATGCTCGTTTGAACTGTATGCATAGGAACATATATATTATATCTATCCATAGAGGTGCTGTTAAGAGTCGCCATTTTCCGATGATATGCGCGTCTACAATTGATTTCTCCCACACCGGTTCATGTGGGCTTGCAACGTCACACGACACAATTCAATCTATCTTTTTATCTTTTCTACCTGACTTCTGAGTTTTCCCGGTTTCTTTTTCATGCTGTCTTACTGCTAGAAATTAAATATTTAATGTATACGAATAATTATACAGACATGCGTAAACATTAATTTTTCACACCATGGTTGTTTGCCTAAACAGTCGTTTTTCTTATAAAGTCGATAATGCACATGTATCGTATACAGTATTTATTCCAATAAAGTTATATTATCGCATAGTTTCATATAATTATAAAGTTGCAAGTACTGTCTTTATTCTTATAAAGTTGTAAATACACTGTCTTTATTCCTATAAAGTTGTAAATACACTGTCTTTATTCGTATAAAGTTGTAAATACACTGTCTTTATTCCTATAAAGTTGTAAATACACTGTCTTTATTCCTATAAAGTTGTAAATACACTGTTTTTATTCCTATAAAGTTGTTATCACATCATAGTTTCTAATAGTATAAAGTTGTCGTAACATAAACAGATTTTAATTCCTGTAATGCTTTCTATTCCTAACATCGTCCAATCACAGCACAATTAATTCCTAATTTACAGAGCATTAATTACAGAGAAAAAATATTTATAACGAAAAAAGCATTCCATAATAATTTATAAACAGTATTATTCACCTCATGCATAAACAGAACATTCAAACAAGTCCAACACAGCATATCCAAAATAAACCATAAACCATGTTCATTCAATAGACAATAATGCATCTATTGGCACGGAAAATAAGTTGTTGTTTGTTCCTTATCAATACGAACTGAGATTAAGAGGGGGGCGTTTGGCAGTATCTAAGCAGATGACGGCAATCTGTCGTTATCATTCGACGCATCTGTTCCCTCTTGAATCCGGGAAGATTCGGGTATCGTGCTCACCTTGAACCTGCGCAAAACAAAAAGCAAGTAAGTAAGTATTTTATTGAACCGCCTGCAAGCGCGTTGCGGGAACATCAAACAAGAATGATTTTCTTCTAAGCCCCTTTTCCGCAAGCATTTGAAAACCATTCTCTTCTATAGAGTAGGCTATGTATGCCCATTTCTAGTTGAACAATATTTTGATGAATGGTCCTTTGATGAACAGTCCCTTGATGAATCGTCTTTGATGAAAAGTCCCTTGATGAATAGTCCCTTGATGAAAAGCCCTCCACATCAAGTTAACTATTATTAACGAACTTCTTGTCTTTCTTTGCCCATTTTCCGCAAGCGTTTGAAAACAATTATCTTTGATCGTGGTTTGGTGACATCGGATTGGAACCGGAGCTCAGAGGTGTTTCTCCTGAACTTCCTGAAGTAGCGCTATATAAATTCATAATTACAATTACAGAGATTACAATCACAGATTACAAATCAAACAACGCACCTTCCAGCCATCGGTGACGTATAACTATCCACAGACATGGCGGCCGACAATCTCTCCTTTCGTCCGATTTTACGTTGCGTGTGACCACGTTGCATTCCAATCATGACGACCTCACCATTGTGCGGATCGGAGACCGGCGATTGCGGACTGTCAAGGGCATTTCCGGTGCTCACGCGCACACGTAGAACCCGGTGGGTGAGCTGAGTGTTCCCGGATTCGATGAGAGTTCGACGAATCATGGGGGACGATTGAAGAAGTTGTTTGGCTGCTGCACTACTACCGACTGTGTGGTAATACCTATCTCCGACCAATACCGTCTCTCTCGACTGCTGTAACTGCTGTCGGCGCTTATCTTCGTGTCCCTGGTGCGACAGCTGACGAAGGAACTAAACGACAGAGAGGAACAGAGACACACAGGAGGGTTACCGAACAGATAGAGGCATATAGTTCTGAGTGGATTTGTGTGTGTGTGTGTGTGTGTGTGTGGTTGTGTTTGTGTGTGTGGTTGTGTGTGTGTGTGTGCATGTGTGGTTGTGGCCGAGAGCGCCTCTGAGTAGGTACCTTGAAGAGGCGCTATATAAATTTTGATTGATTGATTGACTTATATAATAACAACTATATGCAAGTAACTAGTAGCAGTCCAGATGCTAATTAGTAAAAACAGGTATTAACAGCAGAGAGTTATCCAAGCAATGACTAAGACCGATCTTACCTCTGGTATGCCCTGTTCCCGTATCGGTTCTGGAACACCGGTGAATAGGGATGGATCATGTTGGAGATCCTGCAGAATTAAATGCAACCATAAAAATTATTCTTAACACAGTTCAACAATCTACACACTAAGCAAACCTTCAATAACTCCACTTTCCACAGTCAAATTCCACATCAATTAATTTCTATCATTGTAATAACACGTCTCGGTCCTTTTTAAACCTCCTTGCATCCCCCACTTCAAAGAGACTTGATCTTTTTAGTTTTAGTTACTCATACTAGAACAGCTATGGTTCAGTCCCGATACTTTACTTCAATTGCTCCTTCTCTTTGAAAGAGGCTGTTGCCATCTACTCGATTTCAACTTACAGCTGGCAATCCCTCTTCCATATTTTCTTTTCTCATAACTCCTCAGGTGTCAGTTCTTCTCTCGTGACCATGAGCACTGGGAGCGCCTCTGAACAGTTCACGATATCAGAGATGCTTTAAAATTTTTAGTGCAACACAATATAACAAGTCTATATAAGTAATTATATACATATATTTGTCAATATAAATATATTATTATTATTAATATTATAATTAATTATACATGGAAGCAGCAAAGGTGGGACTTTTGGCATGAATGAACAATGAACACTGAATGAGATCATATAAAAGCTGTAAAGAACTTCGGAAAAAACTCACGTTAATGACGGTGTCAACGAGAAGATCCGGGTTTGTCGCCTGCAAAGTAACCATAATAATATTATTGGCCATCAATCTAATCACGGTGTCCTCCGATAGTCAAGAAGCCTCTATCGAAATGCAAAGATTCAGGTCAGAAATGACTTCTCTCAGCAGAGCAAAGTGACATGACCAACCTAGTGTTATTTTTACAATTGCTATTTTATTGTTAAAATTATCATCTCTATTATCATTATTATTTTTATTCTGCATTTATTAAACTATTTAATGACCAAACATCAATAGATGGCCCCGGAACAATTGTGTGTATGTGCACTTGTTATAGCGCCCATTCAAGATTCCTACTCAGAAGTGCTCCCGACTTCATATTTATATACTTTGATTTTGTGCATTACTACAAAAACAGCGTCCTTAACTACAAATTCATCTATAATTCCAGCACAAACATCCCATTCGGTGGTAGCCATTTTTTCTTATCACCCAACGGTGTCGTTGCTATGCTGAACTACAACGTGCCGCAGTTATTTTTAAGTCAGCCAAAGTCCAAATTAAAAATTAGCAAATTTTGCGCAAAAATTGCGCACCATGCCCATTTTTGCGCGACACCTGGACTTTTTGCGAGAAAATTGCGGAGCGCAAGATCGCAAATTCCTGGGGTCCTAATTAGAATAATATTGACAGAAAATCGCTGTTTATACGGCAAACCTTAATATCGGCCAGAACGTCTTTCGCCATCTTTGCCATATCTAAGCAAGCTCGTCCTTTTATCGTTTGGTACGTGGTACGGGCGAACTACAACACACAAAAGACACATTCCTCAGCTTTTCATCACAAGCCGACACTATACGCTCATCTGAACACTCGACCTGCTAGCACCGTGGGAAGTAAAGAAGAGCAGTCCATTTAACCAGTGGCCCTAAGGCGGTGGTCATGGGTATGAAGTGATAGCGACTTCAATTTCTTAGCCTCGGCAATTGGGTGTTGGCAGGATGGCCAGTCCTCTCCCTCACCGTCTCATCTTCCCACCGACCGTACTCATTATAGTCGGGGAGGGTCCTGGTGGAGCACAAATTTTGAAGCAAATTTCTCACCTGCCGGGGGATTTGAACCCACGATCTCTCGACAGACAGCCTGACAGACCAGGATGATTACCACTAAGGACCTCCGCTTATACATGGTACACTAAGGCACTACATAAATAGTTTTAGCACAGTTTCACCAAAGCACATGAAAACGTTCAGGAACAAATAATTAGACTCGGAGCAGTTACGATTATCCCTATTTGTATCGTAATCCGGAGATTTCTAAAGTGCCAAGCGCAGGGCAATAGCTTATTCACGAGCGCTATGTCTCTCTCCCTCTCCCTCCCCCCTTCTCTCTCTCACTCTCTCCATCTCCCTATCTCCCTCCGTCCCTCCCTCTCTCACACACTATCCCTCTCTGTCTGTCTGTCCGTCCCTCTCTTTCTCTCTCTGTCTCTCTTTCTCTCTGTCTGTCTCTCTGTCTGTCTATCTGTCTGTATCTCTCTCAACAACCCTTTGAGTCGACGCAGCTCTCGTGAATAAGCTGGTGCCCTGCGCTTAGCTTAAGAGCAGCACCTTGGATAGAAAATTAGCAATTTACAATTACCGACTAAATGTAAAGTAGCGTACACTGCATGTGTGTAATGTGTATGAATACATCAGGGTTGTACGGTCGTCGCGAAAAGCATGTGTTGGGCTAGGCTAATTTTCAATGCGTTCGCAACTGAAAAACTTTACGACAAAATCTGAAATCTGGCAAAACTGCATGGTGTACATGTCAGTAAGTATGTATGATTGTACGTAAGTATGCTGAACGATAGGCCTATATATACTCACAGCCAAGTCTCTCTTCCAGAACGCCACGGTAGCGGGAGACATCGCTCTATGTGGCGCAATTTCTTTTATCTGAACAATTACAATTCAAACAAATTCTCATCAATATATACTGTTACAAAAAATATTATCAATCATCATCATCAGCGTCATCATTAGCTTCATCATCAGCGTCATCATCATCATCACCATCATCATCAATCATCACAGAGAATAATCATTCAAAAATATCATCATCATGAACCATACTTATTATCGTCTATTTATTTATAATTAGGCCTATTTATAAATGACTGTTGTACATTTTAGAAAGACAGATTAATTTAGATGCAGGAATAAAGAAATAAGGCTCTTAGTCGGATAAAGTTCTTTTGTGTTGCGTGACCTGAGCACCGCGGCGTAAACTGCCCGCTGGCGATCTCGGCGAGAAAGTAGTCTGGAAATCCCCATCATTTCGTCCAAAAGCTAAAACCAATTCTAACATCGTCATCGCTGAATCTTGGCCTCACTTAGATGCGAAACTATAACTCAATCACTCATAACTAAAACGATAGCTATATAGCTTTGTAATCACCATTGCATATCAGAAATCTATACTCTATAGTCCTGGAGGTTGGTGCCATGCAGTATATCAGCTCTATGGTCGCTTCTCGAACAACGGGATCTTTTTATCAATAAGGTACTTACTGAAGATGACATTGAAGAATCTGATGCAATCAGAAGACATCTCTTCTGTTGCACGTAAGTCTATTTGTGACATATGATAATGTGAGAAGGGAGTGGTCCGCACCTGTTGATAACTATTGAAAACGCGCGGAACGATTCCTATTGGCAAAGCACCTCCTCTGACTCGTATAGAGGCGCAACATAAATGCTCGATTACAGTTAAATTTACATTTAAAATGCGACGTTCTGATTGGCTGAGGCTTTAATCGTTGTCAACATTTTAACTCTGCAGCGCCGTGCTAGCAAACGGTTGCGTAGCAACGCCAAGGACAATTACTTCCAAGAGATTAAATAGCAGGCGCATGAATAATAATAAAAATATCTTTAGCGCCATTGTATATTAATGAATAGTTAAGCGTAGTTCGATGGTACAGTCTAGTTCAGTTATTTTAAATTAAATATTTCTGACGCCTTAACTTGACCATAGTATCTCAGATAGTGGCCATCTATTAGCAATCTTAAATTGAACCATAACTATCGGCTTCAGTACAAACTTTTAGAATGGTCAGTCAGTCAGTCAGTCAGTCAGTCAGTCAGTCAGTCAGTCAGTCAGTCAGTCAGTCAGCCAGCCAGCCAGCCAGCCAGCCAGCCAGCCAGCCAGCCAGCCAGCCAGCCAGCCAATCATCAGCAGCAAAACCAAGTCAACTACCCGCATGACAACATTTTTCAGCACCTCCATTAAAAGTACCAATGCCAGTCAATCAAAATCTTCCAAAATCTTCTACATATGCACGCACAGTCGCAGACACCCATCCACTCGCAGACACCCATCCACCCACACCCACCTTTAGAACGAGAATTCCCATGAGAAATATGCATATGATATTTAGGATGGTGAGCAGTAGGCTGACTGATGCCAAGATGGCTGCCTCTGTTGGCATCTCACAGCTATAGATGAATTCGTATTCGTTGTTCAACAGAGGTCGACAGTGCGGAGGAGAATTCGAATACATCGTCGACTGAAAAACAGAAAACGTTCGCTTCACATTTTACAATAATATATCATAAATGTTTGTTTGCATGTGCACATGTTATAGCCCCTCTTCAAGATTGCTACTCAGAAGCGCTCCCGACTACAGCGCCGACACTGAATCAGAGTTTCACGCCGAAGTGCTGAGTAATATCACTGGTCATAAACGCTCCCGGCTACAGCGTGGACACTGAATCGGAGTTTCACGCCGAAGTGACAAGAGCAATTGCGAGTAAAGAACTTGCTCAAGGTCCCTAGGCGACGGCTTGAGGTGGTTTCGAACCACCAACCCTCTGGCTACAATGTAACAAACACCACTACACCACAGCGTCCCACGAATAGGTTTTCCTCGATTTGTGGGGATCTCTATCCTTTGTTTGGAATAGCCTTCTCGCGTTCCATGCTACGAGACTTGTCTAAGTCTTTTTATAAACTACTCATGACTTTCTTCTTTGGCCATGCCTGGGTTAGGAGCAACTCTGAATCCTGAAGGGGTGCTATATAAATTCATCAGACAGACAGACAGACAGACAGACAGACAGACAGACAGACAGACAGACAGACAGACAGACAGACAGACAGACATACAGACAGACAGACAGACAGACATACACGCTCCCATTGCATGTCGTCCATGATCTTCCATCTAGCTAAAGGAGTCGTTATAAATTGGATAACATTATCAATATGTACGATTAGAAAACTTACATTATCTGAAGTCAAAGGAGGATGTGAAATGGCAGAGATCAGTGCCAAGCCCCACAGCATTCCCTGGTGAAAGAACATAATTGTACAGTCACACACATTATCCAAACGCATTTGAACATGAAATACGAAGAGTAGAGAAACTCATAAATGAAACAAAGACCTGTAAACCACAAAGGAACTATTGTTAAACAAGGTAAGAGAAGCCAGTAGAAGAGAAATGACTCAAAGCTAAACTTAACCCTTCCTCTATCTACCTATCTACCAGTGGTAAACAAACAGACAATATTATCATTATTATTCTCATAATTATTAATTATATAAGTAATATTATTATTATGATCAGTATAAACGATTTTAAAATGTACCACACCTTAGAATTGGCAAACGTTTAATGCAAATAGCATTATTACTATTATTATTATTTATTATTATTATCCATTATTCCAATTATTTAGAAAGATTATGAGAAATAAAAGATCATTATGATATTATGTTGGTGCATGTCAAGCACGCATACAGGATACACCCTGAAACTGGATTTGGAACTCTTGCTTCCTGAACCTGATGGTTCAGGCCAATGCCTCTCCCAGTATCTTTATGTCCTACTCAATGTCTTTCCCTACATCAGTCAATTATGTCTAATAATTCTCTCTTTGTATCACTCCGTATCCTACTCAATATCCCTCCCTGTATCTGTCCTACTCAATATCTCTTTGTATCACTACATTCTACTCAAGATCTCTCCCTGTATCTGCCAATTCAGTTTAAATAATAATTCTCTCTTTGTATCACTCCGCTCTACTCAATATCTTGCCCCGTATCGGCGTATCCTACTCAATGTCTCTCCCTGTATCTGTCAATTTTTAAAATAATTCTCTCTTTGTATCACTCCGTTCTACTCAATATCTCTCTCGGTATCTGTCTGTCCTACTCTATATCTCTCCCTGCATTTGTCTGTTCGACTAAACATCTCTCTACATGACACCGTCACCGCCACGTGTACTGCCCATGGCCACTGGCACAAAATGGAAATTGATATCTACATGTAATTAGACGAATATATTAATTGCATTGCAGTAAAGAGCAAAGCAAACGTCATCTAATAACTCACAGCGTTGACAGCAGGTGGCAGTAGAGAAGCGGAAATGGCAACGCCAACAAGTGAACCAGTGTTTCCACCAAGAATAGAAAGTGCGACACCGGCACCAGATGGCAACGCTATCATCACACCGACCCAGAGACTACGAAGCGCGCCTCTGCAAAGACAAAAAGAAAGGAATTCATCACAGGAAATCTAAGGAATTTCTTCAGGCTATCTTTATAATAATAGTAATAATAATAATAATAAATAGAAATAATAATAATAATTATAATAATAATCATCGCTAACAGTATGCCCGATTTGGAAGAATGAAGATAATAATAATAATAATAATAATAATAATAATAATAATAATAATAATAATAATAATTATAATAATAATCTTCATTTTTACTTTCAAACTGACACAGCAAGAGCCTTTCAGAAGTGCTCCCAGTACGAGCCACCCCGATAGAAAAAGGCTGGTTTTGAGACAAGAGAAAAATGATGAATGACTACTAGAGAAGATGACAGCGCAAACTGATGGGGAAGTCCATTCCATAGGGAGGGAATAATGCAGGCAAATGATCTGGACGATGATGGGAAAAAATAACAATACTTATAATAACAGTACTAAAAGCAATAATAATAATATGTTTATAGTGTTTATAGTACACGTGGCGGTGACGGTGTCATGTAAAGAGATGTTTAGTCGAACAGACAAATGCAGAGAAAGATATAGAGTAAGACAGACAGATACCGAAGCCAGAGGACATGTAACTATAGCTATAGCTTTTCTAGTTTTTTTTGTATTTCCTGTTATTGATATGTTTTCTTGAAGATATTAAAAGATAATAATAATAATATAAATAATGATCATGATAATTTTAATAATAATATAAAAATCAGTAAGAAGCCGAAAGGGGTGGTGGGGTGGTGTAGAACAGACCTTGCCTGCATTTCAGTCGTTGGCCATGATTGTGTGCTCCCCCATCGTGCGGCTGTGTTATTAATACACCCAGTGAACAGCCCAAAGAGAAAACCTACAATCACACAAAAACAAAGGACACATGTTAGATTAAATCAGATTAGCTCCAAATAAATTAGGTAAGGTTAGCCTAAACTATGTTGGCTTTTAGGTATAATGTTTGACCTGTTTCAACTCCATTTGTCTGTCATTATTGCAGTGGTCAAGACAATGAAGGCAACCATGCGTCATACTGGTGACTACAATTGGGACTCCCCCACTCCTTGCTGTACTCCTCCTTCTCCTCTTCTTCTCCTATTCCTTTCACTTCTCCTCTCCTCCTCTTTTTCTCCTCAGCTGCTCCTCATCCTCAAAATTCTTCCCATTCTCATTCTTTCCTTCCTTCATCTACTTTTCATCCTCCTCCTCCTCCTACTCCTTTCCACCTCCCTTTCTTCGCCTCCATCTTCTCACTCGGCTTCTTCCTTCCTTCTTCCTCGCCTCTTCCTACAGTTAGACTTGATTAGAATGAGAATAGTCAGGGTCATTACTCCACATGATGTGTTTAGACAACACAAACCAGAGACTTAAAGCGCAGTAGAGCGTTTCGTCCAGGTATACGAACCAAAGGTAAGGCAGATGGAAAGACCGATGAGTTCGTTTCGCACTCCGAGCCGCCACAGATCCGGATTCTTGACGACGATACCGAAAGTAAAACCGATTATAGGACCCTATCGAACAGAAAACAAACGTCAGACTTTCCGTTTCGTTGAAATTATCACTTTCACTTTCGTTTATCCTATAAGTTTTACGTTCGTCTATATTATCACTCTCACTCTCGTTTATCTTATAACCTTTACTTTCGTTTATCTTATCACTCTCACTCTCGTTTATCTCATAACCTTTACTTTCGTTTATCTTATCACTCTCACTCTCGTTTAACTTATAACCTTTACTTTCGTTTATCTTATCACTTTCACTATCGTTTATCTTATCACTTTTACCGTTTATTTTATCACTTTCACTTTCGTTTATCTTATCACTTTCAATTTAGGTTGGCAGAGTCATGCTAATGGCAATGTTCCAGACTGTAAGTAAAGGACTAATGAAAAATAAGGTATAGGAAGGTTAAGACGATGTGGCAAGGTTAAAGATAACCAAGGCAAGTAGAATAATGTGGACATGGCAAGTAAATGAAAGACAACAGGTAGAGCAAGGCAAGAAAGGATTGAACAACATTGGCTTCCTCCAACTGCAAGGTAATTATACGAGGTCTACTTGCATCTAACTGAAGCGTGACAGTGTGTGTACGTGTGTGTGTGTGTGTATGTGCGTGTGTGTGTATGTGTGGGTGTATGTGCATGTGTATGTGTGTGTGTTTGTGTGTGTGTATGTGCGTGTGTGTGTATGTGTGGGTGTATGTGCATGTGTACGTGTGTGTGTGTGTATGTGCGTGTGTGTGTATGTATGTGTGGGTGTATGTGCATGTGTATGTGTGTGTGTGTGCATGTGTGTGTGCGTGTGTTTGTGTGTGTATGTGCGTGTGTGTGTATGTGTGGGTGTATGTGCATGTGCATGTGTATGTGTGTGTGTGTGTGTGTGCATGTGTGTGTGTTTGTGTGTGTATGTGCGTGTGTGTGTGTATGTGTGGGTGTATGTGCATGTGTGTCAAGTGACCATTAAGAACGAACCATGAGTGGTGAGATGAGCATACTAGCGACAAGAACGACGGAACTGCTTTCAGCCAATCCCAGTCCAGCGATCATGCTGAGAAAGAGACAACAAGCAATCAATCAGGTCAATCAAACAATCAGTCAATCAATCAATCAATCAAAAAGATGACAAAGAGGAAGATGGGAAACGAGGAGAAGATAATGAAGAAGTAGGAGTAGAAGATGAAGTATCAGTGGTAGCTGTAGTAGTATTAATAGAATGTAAGAACACTGTTATAGCGTCACTTCATATTTCTATTCTACTTAGAGGTGCTCCCAACTACAGCACGGACACTAAATCGGAGTTTCACGCCAAAGCACATGAGCAATTGCAAACAAGACTCGCTCGGGGTCCCTACGCATGAGGTGGGTAACCCGTAACCTTCCGGCTCTAAGGCACTGAACCAAAAAAGTGAATATACCCCTAAACCACCAATGGTAAAACAAGCTCCACAAGAACTTAATAGTAGTAGTGGTAATGCAAATACTCCAACCAACCAGTTACCATGTTCTGCATGGCAACCCTAGGCACAGATTGCATTGGCTTCAATTTTCCACTCACAGAATTATTTTCATGCCTCATATTTGACATCAATGCAAGCAAAATAGGATACATTCAAAATTTTATTGTTCCAGTGTATTGTGCCAAAACCAAGCTGGGTCGGAACCGTTTTTGCAAAGGAACTGATCTGGTACCACACCAGGAGGAGATCGGTACCCACCTTGCTAAGAGTATGAGAACGAGAAAGTCGAAGGTGAGCGCTGCATTAGACTGAACGGCTCCAACCACCTGCAATACACAAGACAATACATTTAGCACAACAATTATATAAAATTGCATATGGAAGTGATAAAATGAAAGAAAACACTGAACCCATGACATTTCAATTAGAAAGTAGCTCTAATCAGTCCAATAATCAGCCAATTTGTATCTCACATACCCAAAACATCTCACATACCCAAAACATCTCACATACCCAAAACATCTCACATACCCAAAACAATCAATCAACTTTGGTGCCGTCCATGTTACGTACGCCGGGAGGGTAGGGGTAACCAGATTGAGATGTGTACGGTGAGGGGGTCTTGACAAATGTACATGTACTGCATAATTATGCATTTATTTTGAACACATGCAAAATACCGTATGGTAATTATGACGCCCACATTAGCCTATTACCCTGTAATAGCCTATAATTACATGCCTATGATGGCATTTGATTTCATAATAATTACCGTAAATTCTGTTCAGATTTAAACAGTCAACCATAAAAGTCAACAAATAATTATTAGCAAGCAAATATGATGTTTACAAAGAAATAATTAGTAGCCTATAGATAAACAAATGTTTCATAGATGACTTTAGCCTATTAATTTTCGAATGGAGGAGATTGTACATTTATTTCAGACATTCATATAGCGACTCTTCAAGAGTTGCCACTCAGAAGCGCTCCCGACCCAACCACAGCTGGGTGTTCCCATCAGAGGGGCTTCGCAAAATGTACAAGTTGCAACAGAGCAGAAGTAGAAATTATGATTTCTTTGCATATACGTAATAGATGGTCCCTTTGCAACTTTGAAAATGAAGACGTACGTCACCTGTGCAACTGTGAGTCGAGATTTAATGGATTTGACGAATTCACGTCGCTCGCTTTTCTCCACCCTTTCCCTACAAAAACATATCGATACTTTTTTAAAAATTTGATTCATTTATTGAACCAGAAGGAAAATAGAAGATAAGGTCAGCGAAAACAGACAAATTCACTGGGCAACAGGAAGCCCAAAAAGCAAGAAGCTTATATTATTAACTTGGTTCTTAGTACGCAATTAACATTTCAGTCAATGCTCAAATGTTGCACAGTTGCAAGCAATGTAGCCTACACACCAAGGAAATTTTAAAACTGATACTTAAATGCTTCTAAATCACAATAATCAGAAAAAACTACATAGATTAAATTGAATCACAAGTGCAATATAATTATATAACGGGGAAAAAGGAAATAAGTAAACAAAACAGCAACTTTATACTGAGGTGTGTGTAATAGAACTGCAATAATCTCAATAGAACACGTACTAAGAACCAATGCCGTTACGACAAAAATATAGAGAGGCAGATGAAAATATGTAAAAGTCTCAATTATACAACATTGAAACAAATTTGTCAGTTTTAGGGACAAGAGGACAATCTCAAAGAAACCAGCATCTAAAGGTCTTTCTCAATCACTGCTGCCCTAGATTTTGATACCCTCCCTCCATCTGTCCATTCTGCCCAATATATCTCTCTGTGTATCTGTCAATTCTGCTCAATATATCTCTCTGTACACCTGTCTGTTCTGTTCAAAATCTCTTTTGATCTGGGCAGCTGATTACAACTTACTGAGATTTTTCTTCCGAGTCGTCATCTTCTTCAGATTTTCCTGAGTAATGTAAGCTGGCGGGAAAGACGCTGAAACATAAAACACCATAATCAAGTTATTATTATTATCATTAATATTAAATATTATTAATTAATTATAATTACTAATTATTATTATTATTATAATTAATTTTTCATTAATATTTATCTACTAGTAATTATTATTAATAATTATTAATAATAATAATAATTATTAGTAATTGGGTGCACGGTCAAAAGCGCGCAGGACAAAAGCGCGCAGACAAATGCGCGCAGTAACAAAATCGCGCAGGACAAAAGCGCGCAGACAAATGCGCGCAGAGTAATGCGCGCAACAAGAAAAAAACATGTATGTATGTATGCATGTATGCATGTATGTATGTATGTAAGTATGTACATATGTGAGAACGCAACGTCCACAAACATACATAATACATACAAATGTCATACATACATACAAATGCATTCCTACAAACACATGCATTAATACATATGCATACATACATACATACATACATACATACATACATACATACATGCATGCATGCATGCATGCATGCATACTTACATACATAAATATGCATACATACATGCATACATACATACATACATACATACATACATTCAAATGCATGCATACATACATACATATTCATACATACATACATATGCATACATACATAAATTTTTTCCTGTTGCGCGCATTTGTCTGCGCGCTTTTGTCGGTGCTATTTTTGGGTAGTGTCTGTTGCGCGCATTTGTCTGCGCGCATTTGTCTGCGCGCTTTTGTCCTGCGCGCTTTTGTGACGGCGCCAGTAATTGTTATTAACTATTAATATTATTATTAAATTTTAATTACTATTATTATTACTACTACTACAAATATTATTGTATATTTACTTGGTGTCTAGAGCTATCTAATGACGTCAGAGAGAGACATAGGTGAATTTGTGAATTCGCCCAATGAGCTGAGATCAAAACATTGTTCAGAGACTCCTTTTGAGAAAGTCAATAATTGTGAGAATTCCTCTACTGCTGAATAGAAATCATTTCTTTCAACTAAAGACCCCCACTCACCTGACTGATGTACCGGCGATTCGGCCCAGACCAAAGGCCGTCAGTCGATTCAACACACGGTCACATTCTCGCGTGTCAACGACAAACTTTATCTGCAATCAAAACAGACTGAATCAACAATCAAACAATCAACCAATCAGTCAATCAATTGAACAATCAAATAAACAAACAAATAATCAAACAAACAAAACCAATCAATCAAACAATCAATCAATCAAACAATCAATCAATCAAACAATCAATCAAACAATCAATCAGCCAGTCAATCAATCATTAAAACTCAATCAATCAATCAATCAATAAAATCAATCAAATAATCAATCAAATAAACAATTAATCAATAAAACAACCAGTCAATAGTAACAATAATAATTATTATGCAAACAAAGCTCACAAATTAAACGCAGAAGGTGCAGCAAAACCAATGCATTTCTCAATGATCCTGGAAGAATGGATGGCTAAGTTATCACCAATGATACACAAATTGAACCAAAAGTCATTGAATAGTCCGTCTACAACTCAATTACTGACTGTGGAAGAACGGAGGGCTGAGTTAGCCCAGTTGAGCCATACATGTACATTCAAAGGAAACTAGATTTCTGTGAACAAACCTGCCACTGGTTCTGATCGAAGTTCTTCAGCCATACATCGTTTTCTATATGCAGCTCATCAAAGACTTCGAATAATGCCTGAAACCAACACACAATAATCACAATTATAATTGTCATTATCATAACGAATTTAGCAGGTGACATGATAAAAATAAGGACCAAGCATCCAAGGCCGTATTTAACAGGATGTCTTGAGTGTTTGAACCAACGACCTGGTTTGAACACCCTCTGAAATTAAATAATATAAAATGAAACAACGCGTTTACTACTACACAACTAAAGGTGATTTAGTTTTGAAGCTCCTATTTCTCTGTGGAATTTTACAATAGGTCAGACCACGTCGATGATCTTATCATGGTGATGATGATGATGATGATGTGGAAGCCGCTTTAGTCAGTTGATCCGGTTGCTTGTCGGCGTGCTGAAGATCGAGTAAGCACTCCCCCAGTCCTCCCTCCCCTTCCCCCTCCCCCTCAACAAAATCTTTACTACTGCCTTGCAAGCATCAATCGAAAGCACTGAGTACACATTTCGATATTTGACGTTACAGTATTTTACATTAACATACCAGGCATACCTGCATATAGAAGGAGAAGGTCAGAGAGAAGGGAGAAGTCCCTTAAGTCAGAGCCCTAAGAGAGCAATGGGTATGAAATGCTAACCGCAGCTAGCGACTTCGTTTTTCTTAGCCTCTGCATATGAAGGGCTTTGAAGGCATTAGAATGAAGTGCCAGCGACTTCACTTTCTTAGCCTTGGCATATTATGGCGAGTGGCCAGTCCTATCCCTCGCCGTCTCATCTTCCCACCAACAGTGTACAGTCAATGTACTCATTATAGCCGAATTGGCTATATATAGGAGTGCTAGTGGCGCAGAAATCTCCAACCAAACCTTCTGTCTTGTCAGGGATTTGAACCCTGACCTGTCCATTGACAGTCTTTGCGTCAACCACTACACCGTTGTGCACCTGTGCATACAGCATTACGATAATTACATTATGGAGCACGGTGGTGTAGTGGTGGTGGCGTCGTTGCCTTGGAGCCGAAAATTCGAGGTTCGAATCCACCTCGCCACGTAAGGACCTTGGGCAAGTCCTTCACTCACAATTGCTCAGCACTTCGGCGTGAAACTCCGATGCAGTGTCCGCTCTGCATTCGGGAGCGCCTCCGAGTAGTGAGCTTGAAGGGGCGCTATAGCAAGTGCACATACAAACAATTAGGGATCCAGTCTTATTCCACAGAGCATCTATACGGTACTGGGAAATTCTTGAGATGCCAGGGTCGACACGTGGACGCCAATGGCGTACAGGCCTATAGGCTATAAACATCTGATGAAGTTACAGCAACAGACGAAATGGATGCAACAGCTTATGCTACTGCTGCTGCTCCCTGCCGAGGAAGACTATTTACGTTCCGTTAATTGACAAAGGAAACCTGAATAGACCAGCTGGATAGAAAACTAACTGATACAAAGCTTTAGTGTTTACTATTATGCATACATTGGTTGGACTATGAACGCCTATCTATAGACGTCCGTAGCCAGACAAAAATTTTAATGTCAAGCAATGTTGCGTTTTATCTGATCAATAGTATTCTTAACCCTCAGGCTACCAAGCTTTTTTTGTAACACTGACTACCAAGGGGGGGGGGTGGTTACCACCCCCCCTGGATTTTGGGTCTGGTTTGAGATATCATAACTTGTAATACACCTATGGATTCAGCATTCATTTCTGCACAAAATGGTATATTTAGGTTTAAAATATATGAAAGCACCCCGAAGTTATAAATTTTTTACCGTAGGCACCCGTCGATTCCACAAAATGTATACTTTCGCATAAGCAAAATATTAGATTTTGTGTGTTTTTAACATAATTTATTTAATTAAAATAGTTTACATATAATAAAGTCCAATATTCAACTATAAAAACTAGTAATAAGTTAGTTTTAGTTACAATAAAAAGAGAAAAAACATGTAAAACATGCTGAAAAACGTTTACGCAGACTTATCGGTGTGCGTTGTAAAAAAACCCAACATTTTCACACATTTAAATTTATTTTGAGCACTTCCGGTCATCAAATGTCAAATTAATTGGTATCAAAAAATAGCCCTAAATGCCCTCTATAGAATTGCATAATTTACTTCTCTTAAAAAATAAATTATGAATAATTTTTAATAGGAAAAACATGAAAATTTTATGAAAATAAAACACCTTTTTATATATTTTAATTTATTTTGAGCACTTCCGGTTGTCCAAAGACAACTCCGTGACCACCACAATGTAGCCCCACATTCCCTCTACAGAATGGTGTAATTGGTGTCTCTTCATGTCAAAGGACGGATAAGATACAGCCGATATTCTAAGGGGGGGGTGGTATCCACCCCCCCCTGGTGCCTCGGGTATATCGGGTATAACTTTTGAATGGTATGGTATATCATCACACATTTTAGCTCAAAATGTGTGCAAATGAATCCTCTACAGCCACCTAAAACGTCAAAATTTTATTCCTAACGAAAAAAGTTTGATTTGGGAAAACCTAGGGGGGGGTGGATACCACCCCCCCCTGGTAGCCCGAGGGTTAAAACGACTTGTAACTTAGTCTTATAACTTTATAGTAAACTAGCTGTACCCGGCCACGCGTTGCTGTGGCAGAAAAGACCTCTCCTCCCCCTCCCTCTCCCCTCCCGCTCCCCTCCCCCTTAAATCTTAAGACACGGTGCTATTGGAATGGAAGGTTTTGGTAAATTTTCAAAACAATCGGTGCGTAACTTTCGGCGTGATAGTGTTACGAACTATTGGAAAATTTCATTTTTATTTATATAGATAAGGAAGTAGCCTTTGTTTACATCTGACAAGCTCAAACAGTAGCAAAGCCAGAAAAAAATTGGGGTCTCCATTTGAGTAGGGGGTCAGTCTCCAATGGACATGGCTGCAAAATACACAAGTTAGATTTAACAGAAAGCAGTTTGGAAGAATGTCTTCTCTTGCGAAATAAGTACTTGTTGTCATGACAAAGAGGTAACAAGAGCTGATAAAAAATGTGAACAGTGGCCACAAGAACTGCGATTTCTGCAAGAGTTCCCTGTCTGCTTGGGCAATCGCCTGTAATTTGCAGTATGAACTTTCATCAGGGCTGCATTAATTAATTAATACACAAATTTATTAATTCATTCACGAATTTATATAACGCCTCTTCAAGGGGATTACTCAGGGGCACTCCAGACTCTAGCAAGGCGTGCAATAGAGCATGATGCGATTATTGCGATATAATGTGATGTGAGAAATCAAGCTAAGGAATTAAGATAGCGGTTGAAAATAGCAATCGCTTGAAAAATTATGTCGAGATATGCACGCTTTGCTGTCTAAACTGATTAAAAAGAATGTATTTCTGATTTACTAGACAAAGAATGCAGCTGGCATGGCTTGAAAAAAGGTTAGACACATATGTCTGGGATTCATGTCTCGTGGAACTGGTAACAATCAACTGAAACAGAAATATGTGGTGGTAGAATGTCGTAGTAATAATATTGTATATACACGTAGTGTGAGAATTGTGGAAAAATAACTGGGGTTGGACTTGGTATATATAGGGGAGTGAAAAACGGACAACTATGGAGCTATAAGAAAGACTGGGGGTTGAAGCCCCAACCTCTGGCAATTCTCACCCTGATATCGTATCGTATATGAGAATTTATAAAGTGCCTCTAAAAGTAAAAGGCATTCGAGAGGCGCTCTCAGGAAAACAGCCCAAAGATAAAGTTTTCAGACAGCAACGGGTTAAAGATGACACGCCCAATAAAATAGAGGGAGGCCTATGGAGGTCTTTCCACATAGAAGGGCCACACTGGGCCATGCAAGTGCTTGCCTGAGGGAACTATAGGAGATAGTAATATAATAGGAATGGCTGGACAACATAACCGACTGGTGCGGAGCGCCAATACAAGACCTGACACATGCGGCGATGGAACGACAAAAATGGCGAGGAATAATGAGGATGGCAGCGGGCACCTACGGGCACTGGTCCCTCGGTTCTTGATGACGATGATGATGAATATAATAAGATAATAGCAAACGCATTTACACTCCATCCACGCCACTGCCTGCATCAAACATCCTGAAAGCAAGTATTATGGTTTCAGCAATTAAACCTATCCAGGCTGGAGACGCAAAGGCGGTATATATATATATATATATATATATATATATATATGTGTGTGTGTGTATATGTGTATATATATGCATATATATATATATATATGCATATATTCTGACATTTACCAACCGCCCTCACGTCACTCAGGTGTGACCCGGATCTCTAGTTCTAGGCCCAATGAGTTCACCAGCCCATGCAAATGCATCTATAGGGCCTACAGCAAGGCCACGGCTTCACATCTTCTCCCAGACACAGACCTGTTTCACTCAGTCAAGTATCCGCTCTGAATATATTATATACACGCTTCTTCTTATATATCGCTGCCCACATGTACGTTAACTGCAATTAATTCAATTAGGAACTTATACAGCAACATCATCGTCGTCGTCATCATCATAATCATCATAATCGTGTGGGGTTCAGTGCTATAGGGGTATGTTCAGTAGACGAGTAGGCAGGTTTACTTGCTAAGTATGCAGGAAGGCAGATAGGTAATTTACCATAACTAGGCATGTAAATAAGTAGGTAGGTAGGTAAGTAAGTAATCAAGAGAATGACCATGTAAGTCACACAATGAAATGCCCATTGGCATGCATGCTGGCAGAGGGTGCATTCAAGTCAAATGAGTGCTTCAACTGTACACCACTAAAAGCCGTGGGTCTCTACCAAAATATACCTATAGGCAGTGGTGCACTACATATAGTTGGCATTATTAGCTGCAGTAAACGTTTGTTGATTGATTAGAACAGAATCTAGGAATGTATACAGAGGCTGGTATGGTTACTGTGTATAATTGTATATACACGGTGTCCCAATTGAAGTGAGCCCCTTTTTGTTTTGGCGATATATCTGTTAATTCTAAATGAAACTCTATAAAATTTCAGTGAATGTAAGAGGGATAAATCATCAATGTTTCCTGAAAATTTTATTCAATTCTGCCAACAGAGTCCGAAGTTATGCACATTTAAATTTGGGCAACGGAAATTTGAAGTTACCAACATGTAAAAGATAGGAAATTAGTGTTTGCAACTGAACGCCTTATTTTCTAAATTAATAAATATGACGTCATATTTCCGTCGTTTCCATGTTAGGGGACAATCATAAAAATGTTTTTCAGCAAAGATGACTTGAGTTTAATACAAAATTTAATAGAAGAAAAACATTACGGTGCAAAAGGTTTTTAAAGGAATTTCCTAAAAGAAACTGGCCATCGCAGCCTTATGAAACTCGCATACGTGACGTTGACCAGTGACCATTTCAAACAGCGAAATGTGGAAAAATGGAATCGTTTTGATCAAGGGATTGTTGACAATGCAATCATTGAATGCCGAAAGCGCCTTAGAGCATGCATTCGAGCTAATGGACGACATTTTGAACATCAGCTTTGAAGAACAGCGCTAACACTAATTTCCTATCTTTTACATGTTGGCAACTTCAAATTTCCGTTGCCCAAATTTGAATGTGCATAACTTCGGACTCTGTTGGCAGAATTGAATAAAAATTTTAGGAAACATTGATAATTTATCCCTCTTACAATCTCTAAAATTTTATAGAGTTTCATTTAGAATAAACAGATATATCGCCAAAACAAAAAGGGGCTCACTTCAATTGGGACACCGTGTAGAAACCATCAACAAGTCTTCACCCAAAGCCGAAAATTCATGCCTAGCTGTTTAGATGTTGGTGCTACATAAATACGGTAACGGCCCACTATTCCGAGGGTCCACTATTCCGAAGGTCCACTATTCCGAAGGTCCACTATTCCGAAGATTGTTATATCTCCCTCCCTCCCTCCACCCCTCCCTCCCTCAATCCACCCCTCCCTCCCTCTCTACCTACCTCCGTCCGTCCCTCTCTCCCTCCCTTCCTTCTCTTTCTCTCCTCCCTCCCTCCTTCCTTCACCCTCGGTGTGAGGGAGGAAAATAAGGGAGGGAGCGGGACGAAGAGGGAGGGGAGAGAGCGGAGGGGAGGGATGGAGGAGGGAGGGATGCAGGGAGGCAGAGGAATGGACGGAGGGATGGATGGATTAATGGAGGGAGGGAGGGAGATGGGACTGGGAAGGGATATGGGTAGGGTGGAGTGGGAGGTGGAGGGATAGGGACGAGAGGAGGTAGAGGAGGATGGGAGGATTTAAGGGGAAGATGGGGGTAGGGGGAGAGGGAGGAGATGGGAAGGGGATGGGTGGGGAGGGAAGGAAGGGGAGGAGGAAAGGGGAAGGGATGGGAGGGGGAAAGGGGAAGGGAGATGATAGGGGAGGGGAGAGGAGAGGGGAGGGTAAGCGGGATGGTGCGGGGAAGGGAAGTGAAATGGAGGTAGGGAGGGATTGTTGGACGCTCTTTTCAGCCACAGCAACGCGGGCCGGGTTCAGCTAGTATAAAAATAAAAATGTAAAAGGTTTGTAATTAATCAAGGATCTCGGAAAGTTTTTGATCGATTCCTTTCAAAATTTTACCAAAATGTTCCGTTCAAATACAACCGGGTTTGTAAAATGTCTCTTGGAAATAGCGCAAACTTTTCGACAATTAAAAACAACTTTGCATTTGATTCGAGCAATTTCGATATCAAATTTGCACAACGTGCATTTTAACGCGGCCGCGTTTTTATGGCGCATATCCGCACGTCTTTTTATAGCGCATATACCTATGTAGCTGTAGGTTGTACAAAATCAAGGATCTCAAAAAGTTATTCACCGTTCTTGACCGATTCCTTTCAAAATTTCACCAATTTCGAATACGATCGCTTTTGTAAATGCTTTTTTTAAAGCGCAATCTTTTCGCACAATTTTGCGATTCGAGCGATTTCGATTTAAATTTTCACACAACCTTGCCTTCGCAAATGCGGCCGAGTGGAGTGGACAGGGGAGGAGGAAGGGGGGAGGTGGTAGGGGAGGGTAGGAGACGTGAGGGAAGGGGACGAGAAGAGAGAGGAGGAGACGGAGGGGAGGGGACGGAGGAAGGGAGAGGGGAGTGAGGGAAGCAGGGTAAGGGAGGTAGAAAGGGAGGGTTGAACGGTCTTTTCAGCCACAGCAACGCGTGGCCGGGCACAGCTTGTAATATATAAGATTGATGAATAATGATTCCTGCTCAAAGCACGACTACTGCAATTCTCTTTTCCTCAACCTCGAATCCAAAAACCTCAAACGTCTGTAACTAACCCACAGCTTACTAGCCCGTGGTGTCATCAGGACGGGAAACCCAAGCACAATCATAATTATCACTCCCATTCTCAAATTACTCCGTTGACTAAAAATCCCCGAGCTTCATAAGTTCGGAGATTACTGTAACGGCCCGCTATTCCGAGGGTCCACTATTCCGAATATCCACTGTATTTTGTTCTGTATCCTTGGTGGTTATAGGTTTACGGTGAGTTAGGGTTAGGTTTAGAATTCGGAATAGTGGACCTTCGAAATAATGGACCCAAACCTAACTGATTTATCATAATAGGCGTGTAACAGTACAATCTTCGGAATAGTGGACCTTCGGAATAGCGGACCTTCGGAATAGTGGACCTTCGGAATAGTGGACCCTCGGAATACTGGACCCTCGGAATAGCGGACCCAAACCCATAAATACAGAGATAGTAAAAATAATAAGAGTAGCTAATAATAAAGGACTGTATACCAGGAGCTCCAACTCCGCCACTGGTTGCACTCTGCCAGTGCCAGTCCCAAGCCTAGATAAAGGAGGAGGGCGTCGATAATGGTGTTTTTTACTACAAAGTGACGTTAAACTGCAACTACCACCAGGAACTATTGCTGCTGCATCGCTTATGAAGAGGAACCGTGCTTGGAGCAATTCGTCTGTAGACAGCTGATGTCGGCAGCCATTACTGATAGATGAGATTTCAAGTAATTAATAATGTACTGATGATGATGATGATGATGATGATGATGATGATGATGATGATGATGATGATGATGATGATGATGATGATGATGAGACTGAACGACAGGTGTGAAGCGAGTTACGAGACAAGTTATTGTGTCTTGTCGCATACGTTCGGTTGATTTACTTGCCACGAGAAAGATATAATGAGAGGCATACAGAGACACAGACAGACAGAGCAGGAGGAGAATCAGACAGACGGACAAAGACAAAGTGCGTGCGAACTGACACCACAAAGTCGTAAAAAACCAAACAGGCGTAGAAGCGTATCGATAAAGATTGTTTGTTTACTATAGCGTAATGTATTTATCTACGAAAAGCACACATCTATCTGATGTGTCTGTCTGTCTTTCTATCCTCGCTGGCATAACTTGGTACGGGAGCGCCTCTGAGTAGTTAGCTAGAAGCGAAGCTATAAAGATTCCGCGTTCCAAGTTCCTCAGTGCAAAGGCCCTCTTGTGAAGTACAGGTTTTGAGAAGAGAGAAAGAAGACGGAAGTGTAGATAGAACATAAAGACAAAGTGTATTCCAAAGAGAAGGGCCAATTGAGCCAAATGATCGAGACTGAACCATAGCAGTTCTAGTACCGGGGACCAAGAGGTCAAGTCTATTGGATAACAACGTGAACGATGGGAGGTGCTTCATAGATTAACCGGATCTTACCAAATAAAGTGATTTCAAGCCATGACTATGCCGTAACTGCGCCACTGCTGGAACTCTGTCAGTGCCAGTCCCAAGCCTGGATACAGGAGGAGGGCGACGCTAATGATATAATTTTTATGTTATCATACAGCGTCGTTAAACTGAAACTACTACTACGAATATTGAATTGCCTATGCCGTGATTCTCGCCCATGCATGCATTTCTACAAAATCCTATTAATGAACATTATTTTCTGTCTTGAATATCTACTCGCCCACTCCTTTCTGAATAGAGAACCATTACACAGAAACTTGAGCCGTGGGAAGCATCTAACATGATATGCGCTCAATTAAGTGACAATTAATCGACATGCAGGTAAGGTCAGATTGGTACAAAAAACGTGTAGAAGATTCTACATCCTGTTCAGTGATATTTTTCTGCAGTATGTACATTTTATAAGCTTTCACGCCCATGCTTCTGCAACAATGTGAATATGATGATGCTGGTCAAAATTTGTTGCAGAGTCCCACGCTCTGCTGCTTGATAGCAGAATATAATTTCCAGCAAACCAATCAAACAAACAAGATGTCTACAACATGGCGAGAGGACGCTTAACAGTCACGTGACCAACATAGAGGGATCGTTCGATAACTAATAGCCTACTGTCGTTTTTCCAACACCCCCACTCGACAGTACCCCCATCTAACATTAGTTATCAATTATCAAGGCACAAGCCAATCTTATCTCTTAAGTTACACAGCTTGTCCCTTGTTAGTGGCTTGGTCATAATGTCTGCTAGCATTAGGTCACTAGGGCAATACTCCAAGTTAATTATCCCACGAAACTGTAAGTCTCGAAGATGATGATGTCGAACATCTATGTGCTTGGTTCTTGCATTGATTTTCTCGTTGCTTGCAATCTTGATGCATCCTTGATTGTCCTCATACAGAGTCGTTGATTCAATGCACGGTATATGTAGATCAGATAACAACTGTCTCAACCAAACCAACTCTTGACTTGCCAAAGAAGCAGCAATATATTCTGCTTCTGTAGATGACAGAGCTACGGATATTTGCTTTTTCGATATCCATGAAATTACTCCTTCTCCGAGCTTAAACAGGTATCCACTGGTTGACTTGCGATCCGATCTGTCGCCTGCCCAGTCTGCATCAACATACCCAATCAGTTTCAGATCTCCAACAGCTTCAAGCTTTAACTTCCAGTTAATTGTTTCCTTGAGATATCTGATAACTCTTTTTACTGCAGTCCAGTCACACTGACGTGGTGAATTGACTTTCCGACATAAAATAGAAACTGCGGTTGCAATATCTGGTCTTGTTGTAGTAGCTATGTACAACAATGCCCCCACTGCTTGTCGATATTGTTCATTTGAGCTGAGCAAATTCTCTTCTCCTGTTATATTTAAATAGTCCACATGCATTGGTGTTGCACATCCATTTGCATTCGTTAAACCATATTCAGAAATAACTTCTTGAATTTTATTGATTTCAGAAATCAAGTAATTGCCTTGTTTGTCCTTTTCAATTTGAATTCCCAGGTATAAACTGACTTCACCCAAATCCTTGATTTCAAATTGCTGACTTAACATTTTTGCTGTTTTCTTGATCATCTCTGCATTTCCACAGATCAGCAGATCATCAACATATAACAATATGTAAACAATCACGTTGTTGCACTTCTTTGTATACAGACACAGATCAGCTTCACTCTGCTGGAATCCATCTGATTTCAGAATAGAGTCTATTTTCTGATTCCAACTTCTGGCTGATTGTTTAAGTCCATAAATGTCTGTTTTGATATCAAAATGATTAACTTTCAAATTCTTTGATGCAGCAACTGTCAACAATGTTCTCAAAGTTGTATATTTGGCTACTGGTGGGAACGTATCTTCAAAGTCCTCACCAAATTTAAGTGCATCGTGTTTCAACTTAAACACCCATTTGCAGTCTATTGCCTTCTTTTCTGCTGGTAGATCACACAATATCCAAGTTTCATTCTCCTTGTGTGAATTCATCTCTTCTTGTGCTGCTCTCATCCAGTTTTTCTGCTCATTTTGAACCATTAATGATAGTCTTTCTGCTGGTATGCCTTTGTTACTTCTGGTAGATCTTCTGGGTTGAACAACATTTTCATCTGTTATTTCTGTGTCAGCTGTTTCATTTTTGTCATCTTCATTGACTTGATTAACAGTTTCTGTAGGCATCTGAGTTTTGACTTCATTTTCATTTTTAAATGGCTCTGATTTTAATTCTGTGTTCTCTGGATTTATCATGACTTCTGTAATTGTCATTCCATCTGATTCATGTTCATCAAATGTTACACTGCGACTGATTATGATTTTGTTTGAATCCTTCAACAGCAACCTGTATCCTTTTGAGTGTTCACTGTATCCTACTAGGATTGTTTCAATTGCTCGATCTTCGAATTTAGTTCTTTTCTCTTTTGGAATGTATGCAAATGCCTTGCATCCAAATATTCTGATATGTGAAAGATCTGGCTTTTCTCCATTCCACAATTCAAAAGGTGTTTTATCTGTAGCCTTCGTTGGCAGTCTGTTTTGCAAGTAGACTGCTGTCATAACTGCTTCTCCCCAGTACTTCAGCGGTAGTGCTGCATCGAGTAGCATACATTTTGCCATTTCGATTATTGATCGATTCTTTCTTTCAGCTACTCCATTCTGCGATGGTGAGTATGGTACACTCGTTTGAAGTTGAATTCCTTCTTGCTTCAGATAGTTTCTCAGATTATTTCCAGTGTATTCACCACCATTGTCCGATCTTAGGACTTTCGGTTTTCTTTGAAACTTATTACTAACTTCTGCAATGAATTCTTGAAGTTTCCCGAATACTTCATCCTTCCTTTGAATAAGATAACATTTTGTATATCGTGAAAAATCATCGATAAATGTCACAAGATATTTGCTTCCTCCTGATCACATTGTTTTCATTGGACCACAAACATCACTGTGGATCAAGTCCAACGGATGTTTTGTGCGATGTGTACTGGCTTCAGGATATGGTTTCTGTGTGGCTTTTCCTTTGATGCAATGTTCACATTTCACCTTTACATTACATTCTTTGATTTGAATTCCTGTGGCAATTCCTTGCTTGTTAATATCTTTAACAGCGTTTGGATCTCTATGCCCTAAACGTCTGTGCCACACATGAATACAATTTTCATGTTTAGTTTCGAACTTGGCCATGTTTGCAACTTCAGGAATATTCTTACATGACAACTTGTATAAATTGTTTTCAGATTTCCCGACAGCCAACACCTTTCCATTGTATTTTATCGAACACTGGTTACCCGAAAATTCAATTTCCTTTCCTTTGCTTGCCAGTTGCTTTACAGATAACAAACTTCCTGTTAATCCTTGTGAATATAGAACATTTGTGACTTTAATTCTATTCACTGTACCATTGTCTAAAATGCATTCCAGAAAACCATTTCCAATTCCATCTGCAATTAGACATGTTCCATTAGCAATGTAAATTTTGTCAGACTTCGTTTGGTCCAGTTCTGTAAAGAAATTCAGATTGTTTGTCATATGGGTTGTGGCTCCGGAGTCTATAAACCAGTCACTTGTTCTCTGACCAATGCCAATTGTATAACTGCTGTGATTAGTGTCATCGTTGCCTAGATCACTCAATCTTACTGTTACGACATTTTTGGCTTTGTGTTTTAATTTTGGCTGTTTATTTTCTTGCTCCATTCTTGCCTTCCATACTCTACAGTCCACTTTTAAATGACCTTGCTTTTTGCATACAAAACAACTTCTTGTTTCTCTGTCTTTATGCTGATTACCATGACGATAGTTAGTGCGATTGCTGGGTTTCATATTGCTTGAGTACATTGCTGATTCATCTTTTGCTTCTGTTGAATCATTTTCTGAATCTTTCTTGCGCTTGTATGCATCAACAAGCTTGTTTTTAACATATTCTAGAGTAAGTTCATCTTCCTCTCTGGCTTCTAAAGTTGTTATCAATGTTTCGTACTCATCTGGTAGACCACAGAGCAATAGAGTCGCCACCTGTTGATCAGTTACTTCTTCACCAACACCACGCAATTGCTCAACGAGTTGCAAGGCTGCACTTATGTATTCCTGCATGTTCTGATTATTCTGTAGCTTTATCTTGTATAGCTTTTTACGCAGATACATCTTACTGCTCAGATTAGATCTTTCATGCACCTTTTGTAGCTCCCGCCACATTTCTCTTGCACTGTTACAATTGCAAATGTGTATTAACTGATTATCTTCAACTGATAATGATATTGTGCATTGCGCCTTCTCGTTCTTTCTCTGCCAACCGTCTGGAACTGGGTCAGGTGTGTCGTCATTCACAACTGTCCATAAATCATCTTTAATTAGCAACATCTTTACCTTGAATTTCCAGACTTGGTAATTACTGTTGTTTAACTTCGTTATCGTGAACTTTGTTTCGTTTGATTCCGCCATTTTGTGCTTCTTCTTTGACTAGCTGACTCACGACTTGTTAGCGATTTTTACCAACGCTCGAACATAGGTTTGCTATCGAAACGTTCCGATTTCTTTTAAACCTACAAAGTCGCTGTTCCGAGTCACTGTCTTATTTATAAACTTTTAAGCATTACTTGGTAACTGGCCGGTAGCTGGGCCCATAACCTGATAGCAGAATATAATTTCCAGCAAACCAATCAAACAAACAAGATGTCTACAACATGGCGAGAGGACGCTTAACAGTCACGTGACCAACATAGAGGGATCGTTCGATAACTAATAGCCTACTGTCGTTTTTCCAACACTGCTGATATAAAGACATGTGCTCGGCCTAAGTCCACTTTTTACCGATTTTATATCTAGTCCGTTGTTCCCAAGGAGCCACTCGAGTCGTGACTCAAGGGTCTCGTGAACAGGGTCCCGTGGCTGGTGGGCAGAATTTTTATTATAAGTTAAAAACACAGTTAGAAATCACTGATTAATAATCACAAGGCAGAAGGTAAAAATCTTAAAAGCAACTGCATACTTATCGCTATACTGACCAAATATAAACTATTTTTTAACCTTAAGGTTAAACTTTGAATGAGATGCCAAACACTGCAATTGGATATGACATTGTACTTAATAATAATTCCAATACTTACATCATTATATGGCATCGTATAGCGGATGCCGATACAACAAGTGCACTTACTCGTCATTAACAACACGCCCATGCAGAATGATGTGAAAATAGATATAAGAAGGTCCGGGTGCCGTAGATATGTGTGCCTCCATGTGAGAATTGCCAGAGGGTTGAGTGGTTCAAAACCTCAGTATTTCCTATGGCCCCATAGTGAAGTTAAGTCCTTCACTCACAATTGCTCAGCGCTTTGGCGTGACACTCCAATGCAGTGTCTCTGAGTAGAGAGCTTGAAGGGGTGCTATAACAAGTGTACATACAAACAGTGGTCTGATTTTCACATCCCATTGCAACTTCACACCGGCCACAGACTTACCAACCCAGTGATTTTTCCACGATTCTCATACTGGGTGCCTTGCTCAGTAGAAACGTTGGGCACCACTGAATTAGACAAACACTCTGTGTCATATCCCCCTGATTTAGCATGCAGTAATTAGCAATATAGAGCCTATACTAATTAGCAATAGGCAGATCCTGCCCCTATAATAGCAGCATTCGTTGGATAGCCAGCGACTCTTACAACACTCGCTTGGTGCCAGTTTAAAGTCTGGCTAAAAGAGGAGGGCAACATTAATCATCATCGACATGAAAAAGCTGTGTTGTACACAAAGTGCAAGCATTATCTTTGCACTATACACTGATTCGTACTCGACATAATTTCCATCTCGCGAGTCATGTCCTTCATTATTCATTATACAAGAATTTGCATTGCATCTCTTCAAAGGGAAAAATTTATAGGTGTCAAAAACGTCAGTACGGCCAAATAGAACGTCTTTAGAAGATACATGTAGTATTATAGAGGAATAGAATGCCTGGGAAAGAGTTGTAGTCTTTAAACTTTTAGAACTTTAAAGTTTAAAGTATTAAAGTAGAGAATGGCTATAGTCACTGGAACACGCTGCTGCACAAACGCAGAGCAGGAAATTAAGAGGAATATTTGTCATTTTCAATGGATGTGTGTTTCTAAATGCAAATGTCTCAGTTTAACATTGTGTATCATTAACATCATCAGTGCTTAAGTGAAAAGAAATGTGTTAATAACCAAAAAATAGTAGTTAAAGTAATAGGTGCCAATTTTCCATGGGATATGAGGAGTGCCCCCTCTAGCCCCAAATGTTCCGGCACCCATGTCGAACCGCAATCCGAACACACGCGCGCGCGCGCGCGCACACACACACACACACACACACACACACACACACACACACACACACACACACACACACACACACACACACACACACACACACACACACACACACACACTCTCTGTCTCTGAAACAGAAGTGTATCGGACGTAATCAACCCTCTAACCCAATCTAGCCATAAACCTCGCCCACTCTTGACATAGTTCGAGACGCAATACTGGAGATTGTGGAGAACAATAATCAGCGTACAGTCGTACACGATGCACACGACTCCTATCACGACAACTGCCCTCATTGTCTCGCTGTCAACCGTAAAAGGGTCATTCGTTGATTTTATGCATCACTGGGCAGACGAACTCGACATCCTACGTCCAAGAGGCCGATCAAATATTTGCAATACTATATACACCCCACCGTTAAGTCAGAGCGGAAACATAGTTGGGTGCCACTCACGGCTCAGATACACTAGGGACCAAATAGTAAAACGCACCGTTTAGAATGCGGTTTCAGGTACCAATTTTATTTCGGTATTACTTTTGGCATTGCCAGTCCGAAGCCTGGCTAAAGGAGGAGGGTGACAATATTATTATCCTTGATTGTGACACAGTGACGTAAAACAGCAGCAAGTATTTCGGCATCACTCTGCCAATCCTTATACTCGGGTGGTGACAAACCAAAGCCTGGATATAATTAAATATAGAGGGCAATGTGAATCATGATATTTTATTTTGATAGATCTTTGATATGCAAAACTAAACTAGACAGAAACCACCTGCATGGCATTTAGAGTGGCAGCTAAAGAAAGTCCCCTCTTCCTACTCGGCATGAATCATCATGAATCACGAAGTACAATTAAGGAAGTGGCACATAATAGACAAGAATGACATGGCTGGAATCTTGGACCTGCCTAAGGTTAGGAATACTTAACACTATGGACTAGGCTCTCACTGTCTATACAGGCCTTATGCTATAGGGTTTGCTTAAATGCGTTTTATCGCAGCCGTCTTTTTTAGCTTGAGGTCGGGCAATGGGCATGGGGTGCTCCTTAGTAGTAATCTTGAAGGGGTGCTATATAAAATTCCATAATGAATGATTGAATGAATGAATGAATGAATGAATGAATGAATGAATGAATGAATGAATGAATGAATGAATGAATGAATACAAAACAATACAACTGGAAGATCGTAAAACACTCCATGCGAAGTTCAGACCGAACGGTAGATCCTGGAATAGGTCAGTTTTCAGGTCAGAGCTGGAGAAAGTCGCTGCAGTGTATATACACTGTGTTCCAATAAATCGGGCACCCTTTTTATAATGTGAATAAAACAGGTAAATCTTAATCGATTTTCAAAATTTCAAAACTGTTTTTATCCTGAGATAATTATCTTACACTGATTCAAATATGAAGTTTCTGGCATGAATATTGACGTCACAATTACGTCATTTGCATCAGAGAATTCAAATGTTAAGTACCGAACACAACGATTTTTGTTGACATTTGGTTTCTATACGTAAATTAACGACGTCATTATGACGTAATTTTTTAGTGAGTGCCGTTCATAAAGTACCAACTTGTAGATAATTATCTCAGGATAAAAACAGTTTTGAAATGTTGACAATCGATGAATATTTACCAGTTTTATTCACATTATAAAAAGGGTGCCCGATTTATTGGGACACAGTGTATAGGAGAGTAGTGAACACAGAAGATAGACTGGTAGAGAGTTCCAGATGGAGGGACCAACGGCAGCTGTGAATGAACGCCGGTGTCACGATATAAAGTCTCCCTCCGATGTAAAGTCCCCTCCCCAAACAGAGTAGACTTGGGACTGGCACTGTCAAAGTATACGAGCAGTGGTGTAGTTAATTAGAAACAGGAATCGATCGCCTGTAATTATATTTAATTAAAATACAGCCAGGAATAGCTGCATTGAAGTGGTCTCTTGAAGTATACGCCTAATTAAACACATTCGATCTAGCGATAAACAACAGCAAATAATAATATTATGACTTGCCGATAGGCATTACTATACTGTGATCTTCTGAAGCAATACAAACAAACTGTCTCGTAAACAACCATAGCTTTACTTAGCAATGATTCAAATGACCATTAACTTTTAATCACCAGCCTGACCGGCGAGAACTGCTAAAAATACATCTGCCTATATACGTCATCTGCTTTTGTTGTCATAGGGTCTACGTCAGAGGTGGGCAACACATGACCCGTGGGCCGCAGGTTACGACTCTGCATGGTAATATCAACAGTAACACACATGGGACATTTTCCTTCAACAGGCACTATATAAATTATATATATACGTATATGTATATATTATGTATATATTATTATGTATATATATATATAATATAATGTCTGCATCTGAATATCAATTTATACATTTAATATAACTATACTAGAGAATTAAATTATGCTGGGCTCATATAAATAATATATACATGTATTACTTCAGTGTTGTCCAACCTTTTTGCTTTATACATCACATACAAAGGACCTATATAAACTATAACTACTAGCAAACACATCTAAAACGAGTACACTGACCAGACACTGTCAGTTGGCAGATGAGACGGCGAGGGAGAGACCTTGCCACCAGCGCTCATATTCAGAGTCTAAGAAAGTGGTTTCACAACCATGGCTGCCACACAGGGTTTGCGTAAGGGACTGATCGTCTCTTCTTATTAACCATAAAGTGTCTACTCATCACAGACATGAGAGTGTGGCCAGGGCAAAACGACGACGCCAGAATAAACAGTACCGCCCGTGCAGCATAAACTCCAACGAGCATCTTGCAAATACATGCCGATACTCAACAACTTGCACTAAGCAATGTACGACGATTGTATATGCATGTGTACATCATGGTCTATGTATACATGTATATTCGCATGTTGTCATTCATACGTAAGCCCCCAAGCACGCACGCATGCACGCACACACACGCACGCACACACACACGCACAAGCACACACAGACGAACACAGAGACACACACATAAACACTCAAGCACGCACACAAGCACACATACACACCCAAACACACACACACACACACCGCGGTATACATAATGTACTTCCTACAAGCACGAAAAGCTGTTTGAATATGTAAATAGATCTCTGACAACCACATTCATGATTGCATGCGGCAACGGCTGTGAAGCACATGCACACCAGCAGTTTGACATGCATAGCTATTATTATAATGTAAAAATGTGAAAACGGCTGAAGGCAAGTCAAGGTAGAACAGAGAACTATAATAGAGCACCGGATGTTGTCACAAATATGCATAAATATTAGATTATGTTGTCACAAATATGCATAAATATTTAATTAAGTTGTAACAATTTATGCATAAACATTAAATTATCTCAACTGAACATTTATCAACAGCCATTGCATATAATTCTAAGAGTGAAACACAAAGGTGCGATTATATTTTATAACTAGCGGAACCCGGCCACGCGTTGCTGTGGCTGAAAAGAGCCTCGCCCTCCCCCTCCCCCTCCCCCCCCCCCTCCCCTCCCCCTCCCCCCTCCCCCTCCCTTTGCGATGGCGACGCGGATCACGCCATAAAACGCTTGAGCAAGAAGGCCGTAATGAAATGCGAAGGCCGTAATGAAATGCGCTAAAGAAATTTACGGAACAAACATGCCCGAATTGGTATGCAAGGCTTATTGACGGGCGTATATAGGCTATGTGATGAAAACGGTGGAATTTTCAAAGTTGTTTTTTGTTGTTGAAAAGATTGCGCTTTTTGCGAAAAATCATTCTGAAAACCCGGCCGTGTTGGAACTAAAGGTTTTGGTGAAGTTCTGAAAGGAATCGGCGCAGAAAGTTCGGAGAACACTTGCAAGGAGCCAAACGCGGTTACATTTTTATTTATATAGATTATAAACTAGCTGTGCCCAGCCACGTGTTGCTGTGGCTGAAAAGACCGTCCCTCCCTCCCACCCTTTCCTTCCCTCCCTCTCTCTCCCTCTCCCTCCCTCTGTGTGTCTGTGTCTCTGTTTGTGTGTGTGTGTGTGTGTGTGTGTGTGTGTGTGCATGAGTGTGTATAACTGTGTATGTGTACATATGCTTGTGTGTGCATGTGTGCGTGCATGTCAATATTTGAGAATACAGAGATACATCTCTTCATTTGGCCTGCACTTGTTGCATCTTTCAAGAGCAATAATCCTACAAGCATCCATGCTTACAATGACAAAATGTCAACAGGCTACAACTCACAATGGCAGAGAGCTAACACGGTGGCCAAATGGTTAGACCCCCTGCCTTGTAATCGTAATCTCCATATTTATATAGCACCACTCGAAAGCCAAGTGCAGGGCACCAGCTTATTCACGAGTGCTGTGTCAAATCAGAATGGTTGTCCAAAAGAGTAGTCTGAGAGCGGTTGTAGGGCAGATATGTACGGGTTCGAACCTCCTAAAGCTGTTAACTGTTTTTGTAGCTGCATGCAAATTAGTCGCTATTTCTCCATGCTACGCATATACCTATAAGATTGGAACAATTATTTTAAGGTAACCAACTTTATAACTACTTTTAAAATGTACACTGCTCACAACGTAAGACGAGAAGTCGTTAGTATAGCAGTCAACTACTTTAGCAATTACTATACAACTACTTTTCAAGCCATACAAGCCAGGTACAGAGTTAGAGAAGCTACAACTAATTTGGTACATACTATACAATGTATATGTAGCAATGACAGCGCTACCATATATAGGTCCCTATACAGGTAATATTTAACGATCTGCCTATTTTACTCTTGAGCTGCCTTTTGTCCTGCCAAATATTCTCAGGAATATTTAATATCTTCCTTGCAATTAATTTCTTCCACCTGCTGAATAACTCCCATCACCCGGACGCAACCTGCTCAAATTGTGTAGCTTGCGCGGCCACTGCATGCTACGTATAGCTACTCTTGCTCATGTAATAATACACAAAAATTGTTTTACTATTAATTGATGCAATAACTTTTTAGTCCTCACGTTCGCATTGAAACATCATGTGACCATTTTAACGTTCGTTTTCACAATAGCCTGTCATTCGTGGCGAAATACAATCAACAATATTATTACTATAGCCGTAGAATTTGTCTTCTTTCAGTCACAAGGGTCAACTGAGGGCATTGGAAACCCGGATCTATATGCTGATGATACTTTGGTATCAGGGAGCATGCAGTTGACTTAAAAATCAAAACAAATTATTGTTTTTTCTTTCAATGTTTTGTAACAAAACGTTAATTACTTAACTGAACAGTTAACATCTGGTTACAATGCAATTTTCTAGAAATTGATCCCGTCTGTCTGTCTGTCCGCCAGTCAGTCTGCCTGTTTACCTATCAGTGCACGTGTTTATTGTCCGTCTGTCTAGCTGTCTATCTAGAATTCTAGATGTCCCTCTGTTTGTATATCTACCTATGTGTTTGCCTCTCGTGTGCCCATTTGCCTATGTGCATTTGTCTGTCCGTCTCTGTGTGCCACTCTGTATATGTCTGTCTGTCTCCTGGCACATCCTCGTATCTATCTCTCTGCCAGTGTATATGCAAGTGTGTGTCTGTCTGCTTGGCTTTCTGTCTGTCTGCTTATGTTCCTGTCTCCTTGGCTGGCTGTCTATCTGTCTGCATAACTGTCTATCTTCCTGACTGTCTGACTCATAACAAAACAACATGGTATCTAATCATTCACCTCTACCAGAGGCTTGTCTAGACTTATAAGTGCCATAAAAACCACAACTCCCTTTGCTTAGTACCCAAGCTTCCGGGCTATATCTTTAAAGGTCAATCCGGGCAAGCAATAACTCTTTTCCTAAACATCTCAATCAACAAGAACCATGTTTTAGCCACCTTGAGTCCGTCCTCTAGACTGCATATCCAACACCAACTGATATACTGCGGTGAATTTAAACTCAAATGCACGAATGAAGCAACATTCCACACATGGTGGGGCAGTAACCATCAACATTACCAGTTATAGCAACCTCTAAACACACCAGCTACTTCTTACAGTGCTACGTGCGTCATATACCATTGAAAGCTAATCAACAGTAATCATAACAAAATAATTATAATAATTAGTAACGACTAAAAATAATTATAATTTTAATTGGTAGCAGTCACCGGCCAGCCAGTCAGTCACCAGTCAGCCACTCACTCAGGCAGTTGTCAATCAGCCATCCAGTCAGTAACTAGCCAGCCAGCCAGCTAGTCAACCAGCAAGTCAGTCAACCAGTCAGCCACTCACTCAGGCAGTTGTCAGCCAGCCATCCAGTCAGTAACTAGCCAGCCAGCCAGCTAGTCAACCAGCAAGTCAGTCAACCAGTCAGCCACTCACTCAGGCAGTTGTCAGCCAGCCAGTCAGTCAGTAAGCTAGCCAGTCAGTCAGTAAACTAGCCAGCCAGACCGCTAGTCGGTCAGTCAGTGAGTCAGTGAGTCAGTCAGATGAGCAATCAAACAATCAACCAATCAATCAAACACCCTACTCAGAGGCAATCACAACCCAGGCCAAGTGGAAGAAGGAAGTAATGATATATATCAACGACCTGTATCCCTCTATCAGGTATCAATTACTGCCTAAAAGAAGTGCGATATACTAATGTCTATATATCATAGTTAAGAAGAGTTCATCCAACAAAATTAAATGCTTTTACAACAAATTGTTGACACAAGTCAGTGTCAACAGCAAAACGATCTTCACAAATTTTGCTGCTTAACAGCTCACATGTTGCTAACATGCATGCCAAACCTCAACTTCAAGGGCTTCAAGGCCCAAGTACACATGCACTTTAGACCCATTCACAACGTCATCAAGTGATTGTACATAGGACATAGTGCATAGTCATGGTTATGCAATGTATGTAAAAGCCAAGTACAGGGCACCAGCTTATTCACAAGCACTGCGTTGAGACAGATTATATCAAGTATAAGATCCATTATGATAATGGCATATAGGACAAATTGTCCAATTGGTTACAGCATTGGCTTTGTAACTTGGAGAGTACTGGGTTCGATCCTCCTTCTCCCCCACCCCCTGAAACGGATCCTGTGTATAAGAGGCCTTGAGCAAAAAGTCCTTCATTCACAATTACTCAATGCCATCAATAAAATGCTTCAGCGTTTCGAGGAGACAATGACACCGAAACAATAGCGAGAAAACAATACATCTGTTCGTGGTTGCTAACCCTTGTAAACTGCATGGCTAGCAACCAACATGGACAGATGTTGGCGTGCAGTCAAGCTGGAGACAACAGGTACAACCCCACAACAGTATGAGAGCATCGCCAATTGATCTAACTCTGCCACTGGTTGCACTCTGCCAGTGCCAGTCCCAAGGAAGGAGAAAGGAGGAGGGCGACACTAATTATCTCTGTTATGACACAGAGTCATTAAACAGCAACAAACAGCCTGACTAAGCTGCAATATGAGAATAAATATTGTATAAAATCGTCCATGAGGGGAGGTGAGATGGGGGAAATTGGTCTTATTATGCAAAGAAGACCTTACTAGTTAGTAAGACTTTAAGATAGATTAGTGTTGAAACACCAAACCCATTGATATATTCTCATAATTATTATATTATTACTACTATTGTCTTTTTATATAGTGCGCCTTCAAGGTAAACTAATCAGAAGAACTCCCAGTTCAACAACGGCTAAATAAGGCAGTTTTTAGCGAGAAAGGAACAACATATAGTGGTGTGTGACCTCTAGGCACACACACAAGGTAGAGTGCAACAGGGAGTCCATTCCATTCATACCACTTATACACAGCTCCATAAATCCTCCATGACACACTTCACAGCATTACCTCCTCCAAGGTGATGACCTCGGTCGTGATGTCGTGCAGCTGCTCCTTCGGTTCATCTCGCACTTCCCGTCGCGATCCATTGGCACCCGGCATCAGAATATCGACACCACGTCCTTCCGGGGCCTTCGACACCTTGAACTTCCCCACAGACTGGTTCACGTTCTCCTCCCTCGAGTCGGCCAGGTTCCGCACCGACCCGGCCGACAGGAGACCAGTGGAACTGGCGACGGGCTCCGACTTTCTCGTCGGCAACAGCGGCTTCTCCTCGCCCTGCTGGTCCGTTTCGGCGGCCATCGAGTCCATCCCTGGGGTCGATTGGGCCCCGCGAATAACATGACCCTTCGAACCATCATCCGGTTCACCACCACCACCACCCGGATTTTCTTCGTTGACAAAAATTTGTGGAAGGGTAGCGCACGACCGAACACCGCCCTCCACGGGGGCAACCTTACGCCCCTCGCCTTTTCCAGCACTATCCGGTAGGTCACTATCCCTATCAACGTCATCCAAACCCGGCTGCTCTACGCGCTTTCCCGAACCGACATCCACCTCGAGTGGCTCGAGTGGAATGTACGTAACGAATAGTACGGCCATCGTTCAAAACTCTAGAATAAATTCGTTCCTGTTCATCGAGTCGTTTTTAAACCTTCTAGCAGGCGCCAGACGCACATGACCCGGAAATGCTGTTCGACAGTTTTTTACAATCTGGGAAAAAACGACTTTAAATCTGTGCTCTGTAAGTTCAACTCCGCTTTTATTTGTTGCAAGCAAACTCGATCATGCATAGCGCCGATGGGCAACTACAATGGTCAAACCGCACGTCGTGGAGTCATAAAACTTATAAACGTCTCAAGAAATGGATAGAGCACGACCAGATCTTCGCTTCTTCTTCTTCGCGTATGCTACTGCTCCAGATCTTGTCGGAGCGTGGACCGGGATTCGGATGAATTCGGTCAGCTGGTGGCATCCTTAGTTTCCACGAAGGTACTCACAGGGAGGGCGCGCCCGGATTGACCCAGGCTTCGTGAACGCGGATGCCATCCTCCCCAGATCTTCGCTCAAAAGATGTGAGCAAATACGGTAGCGGACGACGAAAACGCATCTAGATCGGTGCCGTTGTCTTTTACCGCCACAGAGCCGCCTAAATATCTTTTATAGCGCTTTTCAGGCAAGTCAGCTATGTCTTGCAAAAACCTCTGTGAAATTTCCTCAAGAAAGTAGGCGGTCTAAATCGTCTAATGCAAGTAATATGCCTGTACAGTTGTTAACACGTTCAAAATTGATATTGGCATTGGGTAATTAAATGCAAACAAATCATAGGCCGAATGTTCATATATTTAATAATAGATGATAAGTGTTTACTATTCGATTACTCCTATCTCCGGATCAATTAATCTTCGTTAGCTCGGTGACATATGCCTCAATCAGAAAGCCAGGTACAAATCACACAAACCAGGGTCTGTTACGTAGACTACGCAATGGAGGGGTCATGCACCGATTAGGCGATACATGCGCAAGGGTGCCTACGGCGGGGGAGGGATCTCGGCAAATGTAGCCTAGGTACGCAAAAATAAATATCTAATTATGATGTAAAGTTGTAAACATTAACTATTTATAAATTATAATTCTGTATTACGAACCCTCATGATATTATTCAAACATTAGCAGTGTTTACTATTTGTTTATATTATAATTATTTTGTTTAGATCTGATTAAACCATATATAATAGTAAAAGCAATTTAGCTAGCAAATAATAAGGTATTAAACCAAATAAATAGCAGCCATCGGTAAAATAGATGTTTTGTAGATGACTGTAGCCTCAGGGCCGGATTAACCAGTATGCCATGTCTGCCATGGCGGCGGGCCCCCCGTCGTCAGAGGGCCCCCCGCGTCTGCAAAAAATTTTTTTATTGTGCATTTTCCCATTTATTCAAATTTGCTTCAAGGACAGTGTGTAAATTTTGCGTCCATTGGTCATTGTTTTCTTCCTAGGGCGAAAAACAATTTTATTTATGTTGGCCTCTATGTTTGTGCCAGCTCTGATTTATGATTTTGTCGGTATTCCATTTGGCCTACTTTTAGAATAGATATAGGCCAGAGTTACAGACAGGCGGACAGAGAGGGAGAGATCGGCCTTCTAAGAAGAGTCAGACATACATGTAGACGAACAGACAGACGTAGACAAAGTAGAGATTCGGTTGAACTCTGTAATTGGTCTGCATATTCATGCGCAAGGTGTATCATGTTATCTTTGGCTCAGTCTTACAAAGGCAATCTATAATAATTATGTCGAAGAGGAATGCTATTAGACTACATGGATGCGTGGATCACGGGTTGAGTGTGGATGCAGAGAGGGGAAGAGTGAACTGTAAATTGTCACTTGTCAGTGCCTCTGAACTTCTCACCCACTTTCGTATAACTAGAACTCCGTATTAGGCCTATATGTTTCACGCACTCCCTGCATGCCACGGTGACTCATTTGACACCAGGGAGCCTGAGGGAGGGACGATCCTGAAGAGGGGAGAGGAAATTATCGCTGAAAGTTGTGCAGCCAAGGCAGAGGCGTAGTCACCCTACCTTTAGGAAAGAACCGCTAATAGTATCAAAATGGCGCCAATTGAAATTATGTTTCTCTGACTAAAGCCGACCAAAGCTGGCTCTGACTTGTAGGGTGATAAATTGGGCGAATCATGGATGCCCGAGACCATACTCTATGCATACGGGCTTGCATTCCACTGAAAATCACAACTACTGTAAACTGGTCAATAACAGATTATATTTTGCCAAACCCGTAGGCCCGTAGTGGAGGTGGTCACTCGTCTTCTGAGGAGGAATGTGACCTGCAGTATATCATAATATCAACCTATAGCCTACGACAGCTGTGAAATATAATATATAATGGTACGTAGTGTGACTGTGTGTCCGAGTGGAAGTATAGATCAGTTTAGGCTACATGGAGACCCGAGCGTGGGGCTTCTATTGCGGTCATCGGTGGTGTTGGTGTCCACGACCCGAGTGTACAAGTCTACAGAGGATTTAATAAACGCGAAACTCTGATTATGCTAGGCGTCTGCTATAGGGAAGGCCTAAAATAAATGTAAGTTGTCGAGGTGGTTAAAAGCTGAGCCTTCTTCAGTTTGGTTTCTCAACATGAATGCGTAACAAATTCCGATACTGGAAATGTCGGCATTTGTGATGATGAGCAAGCAGTAAGAAAAACCTTCAGCTGCTGCGAAAAGATGGCGAGCTCTCCTGGGTCAATCGAATCATGTAGGCCTACGTAGGCCTATATCGAGAAGGGACGCTAGGTTGTTCGCCAACAATTCAACATCTCTGCCACCTGGCGAATGACGCTCAACGCTATCAACTCTCGCTCGAGAAAATGGTCAGGTCAGCCATTTCAACATCTCTGCCACCTGGCGAATGCCGTTCTACGCCTTCCAGGACTCGTTCGAGAAGCTGGTCAGGTCAGCCATTTCAACATCTCTGCCACCTGGCGAATGCCGTTCTACGCCTTCCAGGACTCGTTCGAGAAGCTGGTCAGGTCAGCCATTTCAACATCTCTGCCACCTGGCGAATGCCGTTCTACGCCTTCCAGGACTCGTTCGAGAAGCTGGTCAGGTCAGCCATTTCAACATCTCTGCCACCTGGCGAATGCCGTTCTACGCCTTCCAGGACTCGTTCGAGAAGCTGGTCAGGTCAGCCATTTCAACATCTCTGCCATCTGGCGAATGCCGTTCAACTTAAACCCATGACGTTGCGAGGGAAGCTCTGGATAACAACATTGCATCATACGCGGAACATTTGAGTGTGCATCTTCTGTCACCCTCAGACTAGAATCTGTTGACTGGACTCTGCGTGTTTGCGATGGAGTTTTGTTTACAGTGACTTTTCTGTTTGGGTCGGTGTTTGCTGTGGATGTAATCGTAGATCTGTTGTGATGATAACTCTAACATCTGAGGCTTTAGATAGGGCGGATGTTTTTCCTGCTATGCGCGCCTCTGCTTAGTTATTCCCAAGAGGCGCTATATAAATTTTTAAATACATTATATTGTATTTAAAAATTTATATTTAAATAAATTTATATTTATTTATTCTTCAAAGAATAATTATTATTCTTTGAAGCGCTCCTGAGTAGTAACCTTGAAGGAGCGCTATATCAAATTCTCAAATAAATAAAGGTATGGCTGCAGATTATTAATATTATGGCTTCCCTGCTATTTGTTTGTCTCAATGGGCCCGTGGAGTGTGGTGACGGAAGGTAATGGTAAATTAGGGGCCTCCCTGAAAATATGGCGGCGGGTCCCCCGAGGGGTTAATCCGGGCCTGTGTAGCCTACTGTAGCAAACTAACTTTTGTAAGGGAGGGTAAAGTTTACCTGTACTTTCGCATGGGGGGGGGGGTGTTGTTTCAGTATAAATGTACGAGTTGCAACGTATGAGGGGACAAGGGCGGATCCAGGGGGCCCAATCCGGCCATGCCCCCCCCCCCATTTAGAACTGCCCATGTATCGTAGCCCTATCCCCCTATTTGGTTTCAACAAGCTTTCGAACAATGTATAATGAGGACATTTGGACTGGATGACTAAAAAACGTCATCAACTTTTTTGGCGGATACGAAAAAAAGGTCCACACCCAAGGCCAAAAATTTTGGCCCCCACCCCCGTCCAAAGTTTCTGTATCCGCCCCTGTGAGGGGATGGTGAAAATACGATTTCTTGCGTGCGTATAATAATAATAATAATAATAATAATAATAACGCCATAGCTTTCAGGGGCACATTTGCACAACTCGCCGGGGTCGAGGACGACTGATCTGACTACTTTACATCAGTTTTAGTTGTATGAAACAATTAGCACACTATGCCTGTGTTTGTCAGGCGTTCTCTGTTCATCACGCACAGCCAATTGATGTTGCACTGTTTGAAACGGAAATAAATGATTCTATAATAATAATAATAATAATAATAATATAATATATATAATAATAATAATAATAATAATATAAAAAATATATATAATAATAATAATAATATTAATAATAATAATAATAATAATAATAATAATAATAATAATAATAATAATAATAATAATAATAATAATAATAATAATAATAATAATAATAATAATAATAATAATAATAAGACCGGATGGCACCACCCTTATCCCATGGAAAGCGGGACGCTGCCTAGTATGGGATGTCACCGTGGTCGACACCTTAGCACCTTCCTATCTGCCGTCAACGGCTGTCACGGCTGGAGCAGCAGCAGAAATCGCAGATACCAGAAAGGAGAAAAAATATCTGTCAATAACAACCTCACATGACTTCATTCCGCTGGCCCTGGAGACACTAGGTCCCATCAATTCTAGGGGAATTGATATGTTAATCGATTTAGGTCGGCACTTGTCACGGGCGTCTGACGATCCGAGGGAGACGTCGTTCCTATTCCAAAGACTGTCAGTACTTATTCAGCGTTTTAACGCTGTGGCCTTCACGGGTTCTTTCGCTAACAGTATGCCCGATTTGGGAGAGGGAGGCTATAAATTGGCATAGTAACCTTTTGTAACATGACGAATAATAGCAATAATAATAATAATAATAATAATAATAATATATAATGCACTTTATGCTTGAACACAATCTTTTCTGTTTTTAGTTTTATTTTCGGCTTGAGTGTTTTTTCAATAAATGGTGAAGTTATAATAATAATAATAATAATAATAATAATAATAATAATAATAATAATCTTACCTTAGCTCAACATCGGGCGCAGCTGGAGCGGCGGCTCAGCTGGCTGCCACCAGAAAGTATGCGAAGTACAGTGAACTGTCCAAAACCTACTTATTTGTGCCGCTGGCCTTCGAGACCCTAGGTCCAATCAACAAAAGCGGTCTTGTTTTCGTCAAAGATCTTGGAAGACGTATTTCCGAATTTTCAAGGGAGTCTAGAGAAACTTGCTATCTCTTCCAGCGTTTGTCGATTTCTATCCAGCGCTTTAATGCCGTGGCCTTCCGAGGCTCTTTCTGTTCAAACCCTGAAGACGAGGCCTGACAATTCCGGACTAGTTACATTATAATTATAATAAATGATAATAATAATAATAATAACAATAATAATAATAATAATAATAATAATAATAATAATAATAATAATAATAATAATAATAATAATATAGCCTACGGATGGAAATGGAACCTGAGAAACGTTTGAACATCGTCTACCTAGTGCAGAAAGTCGCTTTCTCACACAGGCAATTAAGTGTCATTATAGAGAAGGACAGGAGGTGCAGCCGTGCTTGATGCTAGTTATAATTATTAGTAGCAGCGTGAAGTATGCTTAGCTCTTTCAAGCGTTCGAAGTGTACACGTGTGTGTGTGTGTGTGTGTGTGTGTGTGTGTGTGTGTGTGTGTGTGTGTGTGTGTGTGTGTGTGTGTGTGTGTGTGTGTGTGTGTGTACTGCTACTATAACCACACGGAGACCATAATCACGAGAACGGATCATTAATATTATAACGTGGGATTCGTGTTGACTATAATTATAGCTTAGAGTCCATACGGATGTCATCGAGGAGGAGAAAGAGGAGGAAGAGGACGACGAGCAGGAGAAGGAGAATAGAAGAGAAGGAGGAGAAGAGAGAGGGGAAGGAGGAGAAAAAGAAAGAATGAGTTGAGAGCCAGGGGATGAAGAGCAGCAGAATGAGAAGAACGAGCATAGGAGAAGGAGGATAAGAATAGGAGGAGTTGAGAGTTAGAGGAAAATACGAAGATAATGCGGAGGAGCAGGAAGAGAAGAAAAGGAGGAGCAGGATTAAAAGAACATGAGATTGATTAGAAGGAGAAGAAGGAGAAGCGGAGGACTATGGAGAATGGTTAGGAGAGAAGAGAAGAGGGAGAAGGCGAAGGGAGTGGGCGTGGAAGAGAAAGAAAGAGGACGAGGAAGCCAGACCATGCACTTAAAAAACAAAATGAAGTCACTAACACCATGGCTGCTCCAGTCCAATTGCATTACTTAGGGAACTGCAACTCTTCCAATTTGCCTAACAAGAACCATGCAATCGGCAGATTCGAATAAACCCGACGAATCGTACGAGTTCGTAAACTCAACACTCCTAATGTGCCACTGTAAAGAGAAGCGCGGGGCACCAGCATATTAACGAGCGCTGCGCTGAGTCAGAGCTATCAAGTACAAGATCTGGCCAGTGGCGCAACTAGGGGGTGCTGGGGGGGTGCTTGAGCACCCCCCAGGCTAAAAAGGTGACCCACGCAATGTTTCCAAATCCGATGAGTTTTTTGGTGCGTGTGGGGGGGGGGGGGGTAGGGGGTCATTCGGTCTTTAAGAATGCACAATCAAGCAAGTTCCATTGGCACTCGCTACTTCGCACCATCGGCGCTTACAATAATAATTCTGAGCACCCCCAGGAAAATTTTCTGGTTGCGCCCCTGGATCTGGCGTTCTGACATTACCAGTCCCAAGCCTGCATACAGGAGGAGGGCGACGCCAAAGGTCTTCGTTATCACAGTGTCGTTAAACTGAAACTACTATACCATACTACAACTACTAGAATTATACAACTAGTATACCACTACCACCACCACCACCACTACCACCACCACCACCACTACCACTACCACCACCACCACCACCACCACCACCACCACCACCATCATCATCACCACCACCTCTACTAGCCTACTAATACATGATTCAACCTTTTGTCGCGGTTTCGGACGAGAGCCTCTCTCTACATTGACATCGTTATAAAGAGGACTATAATTATTATAGACCCGTTACAAACGGATTTCAATCGGTGCGAATCGATTAGCCAAGCGAAGCCATTGAAAATCGATACATTGTATCGAACAGAATTCGTTTACCGACTGCAGATCAAAGGCTTATTCGGTGCATATAGTGATCAAATCGATTGAACTGAGGAACTATGGAACCACCCAACTTAAAGCCAGACGAAGCATCAATTAAGTAAGTGTAGTCTTTGTTAAACCAACGACCTATAGCCTAGGTCAAATCCTGCAAGCAAGGAGTGCTTTGACCAGTGTTTAGTCTATACGCCTGGGGGGGGGGGCAGTTTCACCACACTGACCCCAGGAATGAAATTCCCCACCCCTAAAAAAATTCGCCTATGGGGGCAGTTTCAGCCCAGGAATAAAATTCCCCACCCCTATAGAAAAATTCGAGAGTCTTGCTTACATGTGTATACGTATACCGTTCCTCCAAGACAAATTATACACGAAACATATAACATTCTAATCCACACACATTCGAGTGATTCGACCCTTCTTTACAATGCAAAAATCAGAAAGACTAAAAAAATCGTCAGAAACCCCTCCCCCCTCAAGCAAGGGGACTAGGTTAAACACTGGCTTTGAAAAACTCGAGGTTTTGCTTTCAGTGGTCCTGCACTTTCGAACCAGCTCTCGTAACCATCGTCATAAACTTGGAACTTCTATATGCAACGCTGAGCGCCCATGCACAAAAGCCAAGTCGTGGGAACCAGCTTATTCACAGGCGCTAGATTGTCCATCTAATGGTGATAATAATCTTATTATACGGTGGTTGGCGAGTATGGAAGCGTCTTTACAGCGGCAGGTGCCGTTGTAACACCATGGAAACACTGATATAATTGTCAATAGTGCCAACCCAAAGAAGATAATTCAGACATAGACATGTATAAAGCTTATTTACCTCTTCCAATGTGAAAACATCCGATTCGAATTCAACCTTGTCCGCAAAGTGGCACAGTCCCGTTCTGGACTCGCCCGCTCCTGGCCTCAGCACATCCGTTGTCGGTCCATCCGGAGCCTTGGTCACCGTGAACTTTCCCACCGATACATGGATGGACTCCTCCGCTAAGGACGTTACGCTTCTACGCGGCCAGGTGGAATTCTTTTCCTCTGTTGAAGCCAACTCCTGGAAAGGCTTAGACTGCCTTCTACGTACGAGCTCCTCCAACTGGCTCATGGAGTTAATGGCGGTCATCGAATGTGAGGTTCGCAGAGAGTAATCCGACTGGCTCGACGTCGGGAGTAACTTCGAACGCTCGGATTGGATTCGATCAAGGTTAGCCAGATTCTGGATTGTATCCGAAGACTTTGCGGTCTTTGACACGACCCCTGCGAACGATTTCCTATCCTCGTCAGCCGACCTCTTTTCATCGTTGCAGCTCTTAATCCGGCAAAACTCCGAACGGCGGTCCCAAATTAAAATATATAGCCTATATCGTCAAATGTTGTAATTGTCACACAACAACTTGATATACTTTCCGAAAACATCCGACTTGTGGCTAAAGCGCCACTGGAAAGCAGACAAGTAACTTGAGAAAAGACCAGGACTTGTTCCACTTCGGTAACGCAACTTGCGCTTGGCATGCATAAAAATCCCTCGATAGTCTGTGTGCGGATGTCCGGGTCAATTTAATAAATCCCGAATCCATTTCTTCAGCATTTTTTCGTCAATCCAGCTTCTATTTCTTATATACAAAGTGGTCATTGTGACTGACGTCTCGGTAAATCGTAAACAGTATGGCCGCCGTAGATGCGTGCATAACAGAGCGGCCCGACATACGGCCCAATATTTCCGCGAAACTTAAAGCACGCTTCAATTTCATCAGAATGACTGCACTAACCCTAAAACTAACCCTAACCGACCCTCACGACGCCTAACCTGAGCCCTAACCGACCCTCACGCTTTGCGTGTTGGGATGCATGTTGCGATATCGTCCATAGGCGGCAGTCTAATTTTATTGCATTCGTTGGCGGCCATACTGTTTACGATTTACCGAGACGTCAGTTTCATCCAGCTTCAACTTCAGTGGTGTGCGCAGTATGGAAATAGCATGGAAAAACAGCAATTTTAATTTGGGACCGCCGTTCGGAGTTTTGCCCTTAATCCCACCGTCACTGCCGACCATGAACTCTATTCCGTTACCCTGTATGCCCACGTCAACTTGATCCAAATCAGAGTTTTTCAATTCGGAATTAGTAGCCTTCTCGCGTGGTATGTGGATTATGAAAAGAACCGCCATATTTTCGCAACAACGCGGTATCGTTTGCCCGCTGTCTGTCGGTCTATTCACTTTCACACGTCAAAATTTTGTTTAGCACCTCTGTAATATCGAAAGACCATCGTAATCTGTGGCCAAAATTAACCGTACGACTTTTAGTTGAGCTTTAAACTATTCAAAACTCCGCACAATAGGCTATGGCGGAACACTGAAAACGCATAAGACGACAGCGTTCACATTCCGCGCATGTTTACACAGACATCTTAATTAATATTCATGATATTCATATTGCTTCAAATTTTATAGCGCAATCAGATTAATATAATCACAAGTGCCGCGGTTTTTTGTCGTAGGAATACGTTAGGGCCTAGTCTTTGTCAAAGTAACAATAAAACAACGGCTAATGGCGCAGATCCCGGTCAAGAACTGTGAATTCCTACCCGCAGGAATGTCGAGTAATTTTGTCGCAGTTTTATTTATAATGAGCCACTCGACGTTAAGCAAGTAAGCAGGTCGTCTTTATTGCGCGCAAGACTAAGACGACATTTTACGAGAGCGAGGCCTATGGCTAAGACACTCATAAATGACAGTTATATTATTTATATAACAATGCAGCGATGTATTATAAAAACTGCAACTCAAAGACACACAAATGACACAATGGCCTAAATGAGCTATATATATATATATATAATACATGTATATATACAATATATATATATATAAAATACATGTATATATACAATTTTATATATATATATACATATACAATGAATCATTTTTAACACAATTAATGCGCTGCTCTGTTTCTGAGGCCATTGTGAACGTCAATGCAATTCCATAGCTCTTGACCTGCCCCAAAGGCATTAATGTACAATCAATATGGTTTTGACTCTTTTGAGTACACTTATACAATCCACGCACACACACACACACACACACACACACACACACACACACACACGCACGCACGCACGCACGACGTGTATGAATATATAATATGGTGACACAGCAAAAAGTCAAAACAAGAATAACATTATAACTCGTTTAATTACACAAAAATCATTTATGCCATGGTCCTGGGGGTCGTCCATAAAATTGGACCATTGCTCCATAGACATAATAAACATCCTCTGGCCATGTCTCCAGCCAATACAGAGAAATCATATTGTTATCACATTTTTCTCACATTATTCACAAGATGGCGCTAACGTTTCTCCTAACTGGACCTTATACCAAAAATCTACGATTATCATTATCGGCCTAATCTAATAATTATTGCAAGCGGTAAACACCCTAACTTATCAAAAAAAAGCATAATGATCAAATAATAATCTCAGAAATGCTAATCAAAACTTAAAAGACCGATATGATCTTAATCTCTAAATATAATTACGGGTCGAAACGTCGCTCTGGCGCAAGGATACAGCGTATAGGCCCTACGCATTGAACGAAAAGAAGTCCCACCACCGGATAAACCATGAATATTCATGAAACCCTACGCGTCGTATCTACCTGCTTATTATAGAAAGCTCAAGTTCTGCATTGTATGTCCAAAAAACAAGAAACCAATCAAAATGCCTCATCAGCCAATCACAATCCCTGATGCACTGGCCAATAAGAATGTTCAACTCAACTGACCAATCAGGCAGCTCGGTTTACACGGCCAATCAGAATGCTCAAGTCCGTCATCCAATCAGACTGTTCAACTCCGTTGGCATTCAGAAGGCTCGAGTTCACTGGCCAATCACGACGTGACGGCAACTCCACCGGCCAATCAGAATGCTCCAATTAGGCAAGCTCCGCCCACATATAAAACGAACCAATTAGAATGCAGCACATAGATAAGCCGATATCACGACGGCTCATCTAGGCAACAAATAAAACCGGTCAAATCCAGTCACGTGAATGAGAGAGATAGCTTGCTGAAGCTGTTACCATGGCCACAGTCATCATGGCCACAGTTACCATGGCCGCAGTTACCATGGCGACTAAACGATGACGCAACAGCGACAGTAGCGGCGCCTGCGACCGCCGACAGATGGCGGTGGAGTCTGCGGTGCAAAGTACGCGTGCACTTTGAGGTTAGGAAGTACGCTCTGAAAAATCAATCCGAAAGAAATCGCATTTTAGAGATTCATCAACATTATTGGCGCTATCAATAATCTATGCCTTTATTTAGCGCCACTACATAATGATGATGAAGCATCAATCGATGGCGCTGAATAATTGTGATTTGTGAGTGAAGGACTTGTTGGTCAAGGTCGCTACACAGCAACCATCTCAATGTAGAAGAAGAATAATGGAAACAAAAAGCAAGATAATAATGCATAGCGTTCCACTTTAATATATCATCGATTGTCACCGTTTTAAAGGTGTCTAACTATCATCGGTAATTGTGAGTGACGGACTTGTTGCTCAACGTCCATACACACTAGCAGGGGCGGGCGGATCCAAGGGGTGGGCCAAATCCGGCCATGCACTCCCCCCCCATTCCAACAGTGCATAGGACGTGGTCCCCAATTTGGTTTCAACAAGCTTTTAAATCAAAGCAGCAGGACAAGGCGAGAGAGAAAAAGTAGCATACGACTAGAGAGGTCATAGGCCCAAAAAATTGTGCTTCCGGTAACAAAGCTAAAAAAAGTGGGTAGGTATAGGTCGAAAAATATTTTTATTTTGGTCAAATATTTTTTTGACAGACAAACAGACAGACCACAGACAGACCACAAACATACTACAGATAGACAGAACACAGACAGACCACAAATATACTACAGACAGACAGAACACAGACAGACCACAAATATACTACAGACAGACAGAACACAGACAGACCACAAATATACTACAGACAGACAGAACACAGACAGACCACAAATATACTACAGACAGACAGAACACAGACAGACCACAAATATACTACAGACAGACAGAACACAGACAGACCATACAGACAGACCAGAGACAGACCATACACCAACATACAGTCCATTAACAGACATACAGACAAATCACAGGGAGGCAGACAGACAATACACCAACATACAGACCATTGACAGACAGACAGACCACATTTGGAAAGATGACAGACAGACCATTGAAAGACGCCACACATGATCATCCAGATACCTGTATACGGAGGATGGCACTGCGTGTGATGAGCTGACAGTCGTACAGCTCCAGCCTCTGCAGCCGTGGACAGGTGGTCAAATAGCCGAGGGATGCGTCCGAGATGAGTGGACAGTTGTCCAGTTCGAGAGCGGACAGCGAGTCGGCACCACACGAGCTTGACGCCAAGTGATGGATACCATCATCCGTAACCAGCTCACAATAGGAAAGACTCTATGATAAAAAACCAAACAATGCATCTGGACCAAACAATGCCTGCGAGCGACTTGCTCAGTTGACTCCTTCAAACCTGGACTCAAGACTCATTTATTCTTTAAGGCCTATCCCGCTGTTTAGTTTAGTATGAGGCGCCCTTGTAACGGCATGGCTGTGTTACGGCGCCATAGAAATCGCCATTGTTATTATTATTATTATTATTATTATTATTATTATTATTAACACACATTTATTTTTTTCCCAAGAAAATAACAAAGTCATTTAAAGTCTAATGGAAATGCTCCTGTTCACAATAAGAGCTAACATAGTTCTTCAGTGCAAGACCTCCATGTGTCTTGACTGTTTGAGTCTGTCGTACCCAAGACCGACAAAGAGTTTCCCATTTGTAGGGCGACTGTTTATTATTATTATTATTATTATTATTATTATTATTATTATTATTATTATTATTATTATTATTATTATTATTATTATTATTATTATTATTATTATAATCTTTTAATATCTTCAAGACAACATATCAATAACAGGAAATACAATAAACTAGAAAAGCTATAGCTATAGTTACATGTCCTCTGGCTTCGGCTCAGCTAAAGTGCCTCGAAAGGCCACCGAGTTGAAGCGCTGGACAGTAATAGAGAGGCGTTGCAGCAAAAAGCAGGTCTCTCTCAGATCACCGGAAGACAGTGATAGAATGCGGCCTAAATCTGATAAAAAGTCGAGACCAATAGTACAAATGGGACCTAAAGTCTCAAGGGCAAGAGGGACAAAAAAGTGAGTGTTTGCAATAGGAAAGACTTTATTATTATTTTTATTATTATTATTATTATTATTATTATTATTATTATTATTATTATTATTATTATTATTATTATTATTATTATTATTATAATCTTTTTATATCTTCAAGACAACATATCAATAACAGGAAATACAATAAACTAGAAAAGCTATAGCTATAGTTACATGTCCTCTGGCTTCGGCTCAGCTAAAGTGCCTCGAAAGGCCACCGAGTTGAAGCGCTGGACAGTAATAAAGAGGCGTTGCAGCAAAAAACAGGTCTCTCTCATATCACCGGAAGACAATGTTAGAATGCGACCTAAATCAGACAGAAAGTCGAGGCCAATACTGCAAATGGGTCCTAAGGTCTCAAGGGCTAAAGGAACGAAACAGTGAGTGTTTACAAGAGAGACGTATTTAGTTTTTTTCCTTTCCGTTGCAATCTCGGCAGTCGCGCCCGCCGTCGAAGCCGTGGCCTGGATGTATGATGGTGCCAGAGTGTCCACCACTGTCGCATCCCACACAAGATGACGACCCGCACGCCATAGAATCATGGTAAGGCCGTCTGGTCGTCTGCCGTCCGTGCGAAGTAGACCTGGTGGCTCTTTTATTGACGGGATTCCTGCCTTTGAAAGGGAGCGGTATATATTGTCGTTGATCGTGCTATGTCTTGCTATTCGTCCGAAGCCGAGAGAGCAAGACAGGCCGTGGCTGCCTCTGGCGTCGATTTGAGCTCCGCATGCGCAAGTGTGAGGTTCACATATTGCGGCCCCAAGTCGCAAACCGACGGCCACTCGAACATCTTCGTTGTCCAGTCGTAGTCCACATGCGGTTATCGGTAACGCATGGAGCCAATCACTAACGTGGGGCGATGAGACTGCTTTTAGTCGTGCGATGTTATATACATCCACTGTGTTTTCAAGCAGTGACTTCGCAGTTTTCTCCAACAATGGCTTGTCCCATGATGCTTGTTGATTTGTTGGCATGATTCCTGCTTCATCAAATTCTGTCTTGGAACGCCACTCGGTCGTCATTGATTGAAAGTGTGAGTCCTGTTCGAGATTAATAGAATTGAGAATGAGAGTCTGGAGAGGAAGAGTGCTTGCAGCTGATGCCAGAAAGGCTGGAAGTGCTAGCGAAGACGCTCTCCGAATCCCCAGACCACCCATCTTTATGGGCAATGAGGCTTGTGTCCATTGGTTATCGTTTAAAGAAATGTTGAGAATCTTTTCTAAACCTTTGCGTAGTTTGGTGTCGTAGGTCTCCAATTCGGGATGTTTGTCGCTTGGATGGCATCGGAGAGTGTAGACCAATTTAGGTGTACCGAGCGAACTTCTCAAAATCAGGAGTGCATCCTGCCTGGCTATGAGAGCTAATTTGTTCAGACTCTCCTCAAGTTCTTTGGTTCTACTCTCAAGACATTGCTGCAGCGCTTTTCCCGATGAGAGTGGAGCGCCGAGTAGCTGGGCTTCGTCCACATCAATTAGTTTAAAATCTTTAAAAGAATCGTATCCTGTGTTGTTTTTGCCGCGTGTTAACACCTCGCATTTGGAACGGTTAAGTGTCAGGCCCATAGTGGAGCACGTTCTCTCGATGAAGTCAACATCAGCTGCGACCATTTCCGCCTTCCCGCCGAGGGTGAGATCGTCGAGGTATCCGAATGATAGGGGTGAGACCAACTGAAGAAGAATAGGCTGCAGAGGCAGGCAGAAAAGCAAGGGTCCCAGCGGATCGCCTTGCTGAGGCCCCACTCGAGATTGAACCGTGTAGCCGCCGAATTTTAGTGTCGATTCTTCGGCGTAGGATTGGAAACAGTATGGAGCCAGCTATTGAAGGCATTTGATAAATCGAGTTTCACAACGACGTTGTCGTCATCCATGTTTGTGATAAACCTACGGGTTGCATGAACCGCTGCCTCACAACCGCCTGGAACTCCAACACCCAGTTGTTTCGGCGATAGATAAGCTGCTGCTTGGTCGCTCGCATATTTGTTAGCACATTTAGAGGTTAGTCTGCGCCAATAGTAGCCGATGGCTATTGGTCGTAGACCGCCCGTTTTCTTCTGAAGAGCAAAGAGGGTGCCACCAAACAGAATTGGACGCATCTCTGTCGGACATTTTCCTGCTAAAAGAACGTTGACCAGACCCGTGATGGCGGACAGTAGCTCCGGCCCGGTGTCTTTTGTGTTGATCATTTCTAGGACGTGTTGTGGCTTTAGGCCATCTGGACCGCCCGACGATCCCGGAGGGAAGTGCCGTATTTGGTCATGGACCATCGCTTCAGATGCCTGATAGGCCTCGGTCGAAGAAGGAGGAGCAGGTATCGGGGGTCGATCAGAGGGTGGTGATGGGTGTTTTGCTCGAAGCTCATCAAGCGTTATTTCATTGATTGGAGCTGGAGCATCTCCCGAGCATAAAATTCGTGTCGCGGCCCTGATGTTGCCCTCTTCAATCTTAGCCGCTACCGCCGCGGCCATCTTACGTTCGATGCTTGGCGGACTCTTTGTAGCATAGATGTCTGATTTGTTTTGATCAAAAATATCCGGAAGTTTATTTGGCAGTAATTGATGGAAATCCGTTATCCGTTTTCTGATGTTAGATGTCAAATTGTGCCGTTTGCCACCACGATTGGGCTGTTCCAAAACAATGGCTGTAAAGGCCAAGAGATTTCGCCAGCTTTCGATTTTCACAGGATTCAAAAGGATGCTGTTGATAATGTTTGTCAAAAGCCTTCCAGACTCGGATCTAGCCCCTTTTGGGATGTGCTTGAGCAGCCTCGTTGTGATGTTCGGATGTTGAATCATGCATGCCTTCTCCCATAACGGTCGTATGCTGGCTTCCTCCAATGTCAGCGACTCCATTATTTCCTATTCTCGGCTGGAAAGGGGTTGAGAGGGCGTGAGAAGAATGGTCGACGAGGCTGTTAGCACCCGCTTCTGTTTGGACCCCAGATAAAACTACGCTGGGGGCTAATGACTCTACAGACGGCTGGCTAGAACCGAGGCAGGGTGAAGGCCTAGGACCGTGACGATGAACGGTGCCATCAGATGAATGAGTTTTAAACTTTGCCCAGCAAACACGGCAAGTTCCGTTTCCCTTAGATTGTTTTCTGTTCATGTTGTCTTTGCGTTGATAATTATCTTATTTCAAACGTAAACAGTTACGCTCCGCCTTGAATAAACTGTACGTCGTCATGGTAACGTAAACGTCACAGGCCATTTAAACAGGACGTTGGTATTTAAATGTTGCGATGATCGCTCATGATGAAAAATAATTTGAATCCAATCGAAATAAATTGAAACCTGTACAGATCGTCTGTGATGAATAAAGTTTTCGTAGTCACAAGATCTTTATTCAGCAAAATATCGAAAAATCCAGTTCTGACGATGGTTTTAAACGCAGAAAAAGTATAAATAGCATAAAGCTTAATGAATATGACTAACACGGTCAACTGATGACGTCACATTAATTTTTATTATTATTATTATTATTATTATTATTATTATTATTATTATTATTATTATTATTATTATTATTATTATTATTATGGAAAAGTCGCTCAGCTGAATGTCATTCACAGCTCGGGGAGTAGTGGCAATGTCCCGGAAAGGCAGATGGCATTCCCACGTTGTAGAGCCACCGAGATTCGCTGGAATAGGTACGAAGTCTCCATTGGGTCGTGGGTTGCGGCGGTTATTCGGCTCCCCAACTCAGAAATGAATGTTTGTCCTTCATTACACCACGCGCCGCTGGTCTCCAGGGCGACCGCCACAAATGCGTGGGTTCTGGTGATGGTGGCATATTTGATCGACTTAGACGTTGCTGCTCGTTCGGCTAGGGCTGCCAACCGTCCCGGATTCGCCGGGACAGTCCCGGAATCGGCCCTTGCATCCCGTGTCCCGGATTGATCTCAAATTGTCCCGGAATTTGTGGTAAGATTCCACTTAACAAAATGTTCGTATTTTGACACAAAACTCGAAAACCTGTACGATGATTTTGCCTTCTTGACCTACCAGACCTGACATTGTTGGCTGAACATCGGATACTAGGCAGCGTTTAGTCTGGGTTGAAGCCTTTAAAACCACTGACACTACTCACTGGCATTGTTTCCTATGTAATGTCAGTCTGTTTTCAAGATATTTTGCCAGAAATAAACTAGGCTACTTGTTTTTTGACTATTTATCTGCAGTAATTGTTAGCGATTAGGCTATATATTTAGCGGATTGTAGTGCTACGCAACAGTTCTAACATTGCGCAGAGAGGCATTTTATAATTATGTGGACAGTGCATTTCGAGTAGGCTAACTGAGCGTCCCGGAATGGCAAAATCAAAAGTTGGCAGCCCTACGTTCGGCGGCTTCGCCAGCTACGTTGGATGTATGCGGAAGATGCGACATGGCGTAAGTGTCCGGCACTGTCACGTCCCATGCCAGGCATTGACCACGTGACCATGGGATGATTGTCACGCCGTCTGGTCGCTTTCCGTCTTCTCTGAGCAGACCAAGCGGTTCTTTGTGAGACGGGATTTTTGCCGGCAGAAGCCAGAAAGGCAGAAAGTGCCAGCGTTGATGCACAACGAACACCCAAGCCACCATCTCTCACCGGCAGAGAAGCCTGGAGCCAGCGGTCGTCATCGAGGTCCACGTTCAAGATGGTTGATAGACCTTCTCGCAGTAAATGGTCGAACCGAGCCAGGCTCGGGCAATCGACACAGACAGCTGTGCGCATGCTGTAAAGCAGTTTCGGAACGCTCAAGCTGTTTTTGAGCAAAACAAGAGCGTCGTGTGTGTAAAGCATGGCTAGTCTTGCGATTGCTCTCTCTAGATCGTTGGCCTTTGATTCGACGACCATCTCCACAGCTGGACCTGGCATCAGAGGTGCACCCAGCAAGGTCATCTCTTCAAAGGTCATGTGCGTAAAACCTTCAAACGCTGGTTCATCGAATTGCATCTGATTGTTGTTGCATGCAATTTCGCATTTGGTGCGGTTTAGTATCAAACCCAGGACTTTCGCTTCTTCTGCAATGAGAAGGACATCGGTGGCCACTATATCTCTGCTACCACCCAATGTCAGGTCATCCAGGTAGCCAACACGGAGATTTGATCTTAATTTTACTAAAAGCGGTTGTAAGACAAGGCAGAACTCCAGAGGACCCAAAGGATCGCCTTGCTGTGTCCCTTCTATTATTATTATTATTATTATTATTATTATTATTATTATTATTAATGCATCTGGACCAAACAATGCATCTGGATGCGGTGAAAGTAAGCAGTTCTAAGGATAACGATACTGAGGATTGTACGATGGGTTCGTTTCTGGAGTATTTAAAAGGCTGTAGAGAAATATCTAAAGCTGCATTCACTAAATATCTATCAGGCTACATAAATAACATAACATAACATAGGTTTTTATTGCTCCAAAGAAAAAAATAGCATTATACAGTTTCAGATCAGTGCTAAGTTGGGTTACAAAAGGAGGACCTAAAGGGACCAAAGTCCCACTAGCAGGGCCACCTATGTACCAGTATAGCTATGAATATATATAGGCATACAATATGTATATATATATTCGTTCATTCATTCATTAATTCATTAATCCATTCATTCAGAGCATTTATATAGCGCCCCTTCAAAAAACTACTCAGAGGCGCTCCCAGTCCAACCATGAACAAGGGTGGAGGGTTGGCAAAACCCTAAATTTAGCGGTCGTACCCCAGAGGAGTACCGTAGTGCAGAAAACACAAATTTCCCGGGCAACGCTGGGTCCCACATCTAGTATATAATATATGAACAGAACTTTTTGCTAGAAAAATGTGCCGGAATTCAAAAATGGAATTACTTGTAAAACATAAGATCAGCCAAAAAAGGTGTAAGAAAAAGCAATGTGTATATATACACTCAATGTATTTGTACATTATATAAGTCTCATGAAACAATACATAATGAAATAATATATTATGTATATATAAATTTTAAATATAAACGCAATACATATATAATTATATGTAATGAGCTCGTAATGTACAGTAGTAGCTATTCCGTAATTAATGCAAAATTTTACAGCAACTGCTTTAGAAGTAAGATTTAATAATCACCAGTTGTGAGAGACAAGGACATTGCATAGCCAGATGGTTAATCGTCGCATCCGATATCTAAAACAAAACAACTGCAATTAGGTCAGGTCACAAGGTCACAGAGGGGTCACGTTGTTCAGCACAACCGCCTGTCAACATTTATTTGTTGACCCATTTTCAACACCGTCAACTGGTTGCCTCAATCTAAACATCTTTTATTGGTTGACCCAATTTCAACATCTCCTATTCGTGAACTAAATATCTACATCTCCTATTGGTTGACTCAATTTCAACATCTTCTATTGGTTGACCAATTTTCAACATCTTCTATTCGTTAACTCAATACTACATCTTCTACTGGTTGACTTAATTTCAACATCTCCAATTAATTTTGTTTACCTAAATTCAACATCTCCTATTAATTTGCCGCTTTCAAAAAATCAAACCAAATCATGCAACATTATTACCCTACACAAATCCCTCAATCTTCGAATTCTCATACCTCAGGCTACCTCTGCCATACCCCCACAAGAGAGTACATTAAATGTACTACAAATTAAATGTATTACATGAATTTTATGTAGCACCATAATAAATTGTGAACGAAAAGATCATGATGGCTCATAGATTGACTAACCAGAACACATTCTTCAAGATCCATCCGCTCGAACTTATGCGAGTGCTACAATGAAACCGACAAACAATGCAAAGTAAAATTAATCCCACTTAAAGCCATTGTTGCCATTGTGAGGAATGCAATGATACCACTCAAACAAAAGTGTTATACAAATACCGATGCAGAGAAGTTGAGAGAACAATGAATTCGCTACAATGACTTTGAATCCGTTACAATATCTATCTATCAATTGAATTTGCGACTAACCTTAGTGAGAGCGTCGAAACCGATGTCCGTGAACTGAGAGCAATGTGAGACTTCGAAAGTGCTGGAACAGAGAGAAATGACATCATCGTCGTCGTCGTCATCATCATCGTCGTCATCATCATCTTCATCATAGTTGTCATCAAGGCCGTAGCCAGGATTTTATTTCGGGGGGTGTTTTCCCGACTTTTTCTTTTGAGCGAAAATTTTTAAGACCTTTTTTAGCCATCGCCTGCTTTTCTTACTTTTTGGCTCATAATGCGTTAACGGCTGTCCAAAAAACACTATTTTTCGCGATTTCACATTACATACTGTAGTTCTTACATCATATGCTAGTAAATGCATTATTTCATTTTGGCATTTTTTCATTTCGGGGGGTGTTCAAACACCCAAAACACCCCCCTAGCTACGGCCTTGGTTGTCATCATCATCGTTGTCATCATCATCATCATCATCGTCGTCATCATCATCATTGTCATCGTCTTTATATTAAATACTATACATCCTTGTATTGCATCTCAATCTTCTTGTAATAATAATAACAGAGTCTTTCCAGACTTTGATTTTATACCAGGTTTCTTAGAGCTCCTGTAAGCCTCGGGACATTCTATTTTTTTATAAATAACAATAAAATAATAAAATTAATAATAATAATAAGAGTTTTGCACATTATGATATAATGATAAAAAACATCTTTTGCTGAGAGAGAAGTGCTTTACAAATGGCCAAATATAAAACAATGCAAAGTAATAATAATAATAATAATAATAATAATAATAATAATAATAATAATAATAGAGTTTTGCACATTAGGCTATGTAACAATGTTAAAAAAACATCCTTTGCTGAGCGTAGCGCTTAATAAATGGGTCAAATACAATAAAATACAAAGTAACACAATTATAACAACAACAACAGCAACAACAACAACAACAACAACAATAATAATCATAATAATGATGATGATGATACCGAATTTCATGGCATCCTTGTCCGAGGCGTATTAGTGAGGCATCCGTGAGACGTGTGCATCCGGATAGACAGAGAGAAGCCAACATTGGACATCCATTGCTTATGCTCAGTATCGACTCGTCTGTAATGGTCTGAAGCAAATCACCAGCTTATTTTGTCGATAAACTGGGTTTTTTGGTTAAACTTATCTGTTCATGTAGATTTAATACAAAAGAAACATGTCATGAATTTCAAACATGTTCAAAAAAGTCACATTCAAATTTACATAAAACAAGATATTTTATCAACTAAATTTTTTCTTAAAAATAACGATGACAATAAAAAAATTAAATTAAAATTTATACTGAACAAGATATTTTATAAACTGAAATTTTACTTAAATATAAACGATGACAAAATAATTTTTAAAAATATTAAGAGGATTCTTATTTTACTACAGGCTGATATGCAAACACAGGTACAATGAGAGATGAGAAGCAAAGACATTGAGATACACATAGGCAGACAGACAGACAGACAGACAGTTCTAAAACTAATCTAATCTAATATGTAAACTATTTCTCAAAGCACAGCCATTCAGAAGAGCTATTAAAGGCAGAAATAGGAAGAGCAACTAAAGAGATTATGTTATCCATATATTGATGCAATGATTGACTGATTTGATCGACCGACTGAATGACTAATTAATTAAACTGGCTGTCTGATTGATTGACTGATTGAACGATTGATTGCTTGACTGATTGATTGACTGGATGATTGACTGATTGATCGCTTGACTGATTGATTGACTGATTGATTACTTGACTGATTGATTGACTGATTCATTGATTGCTTGACTATTTGATTGATTGATTGATTGATTAATACATTGACGAGTGGATTTCCTAATTGATAGGATGAGTCACTGAATCATTGATGAGCTCATCAGTTGAAAGGAAAACACAAGAGACAGTGGCACGTGCTGTACCATTAGGACCAGAAACACAAGCAGCACCCCCTCCATCCCTCGCTCCCTCCCTCTCTTGCTTTTCATCACCGAGGTGTCAACAAACTCCATCGGTCAATTTATTGAACTTGGACGCATTCCAGTTGGGTCTCTGAACCACTGACAGGCAGGCAGGCAGGCAGGCAGGCAGGCAGGCAGGCAGGCAGGCAGGCAGGCAGGCAGGCAGGCAGGCAGGCAGGCAGGCAGGCAGGCAGGCAGGCAGACAGTCAGACAGGCAGGCAGGCAGACGTATAAAAACAGCAGCAGCAGCAACAAAATCGACAACAATGTCAACAATAACGATAATAGCAATAATAATAATAATAATTTAAAAATACAATAATGATAATAATAACAATAAACATAATAACAAACCTAATAATAATAATAATAATAATAATAATAATAATAATAATAATAATAATAATAATACTAATAATAATAATAATAATAATAATAATAATAATATAATAATAATTTTTTTAAAAATAATAACAACAAAAGCAATAAGAAATATAAAGACAATAATAATAATATGAACCACACTTACAGCCCAGTCTTGAATGTGTAGTGTCTTCAATCTTGGACAATGCTGGCCAATCTCAATCAGCGCCGGATCACCCAACTGAAAAGACAATCAAATCACATACAATGTCATAAATACTTACATACGTGTAGCGTAGAGCGACATATATTACTAAGTCCCCATTTCATTAACACTTTAATGCCGAGATAGTAGTAAATGGTATACGGGAAATACCCTCTGGCATTAAAGGGTTAATATAGCCAATCGTACAGCAAATGAGAAAGTTCAGAAGCACGGAAGTGCGCTGTAGCAAAAACTTTTATATATTGAAGATGAACAACTGAACTGTTACTCTGTTACTCTTGCTTCACCTTCATATTCCGAACATATAATTATTATAATCATATTATTAAATTATTAATATTATTATTTTTTGTCAAAAGACTAGCATAATGTGCAAATTGTTTTGCAATCCCACCAACAGCAGAGTTTTACAACGTGGGTGTTCTCCTCTTCCCTCCTGCTACCTCACTTCATCCCTTCAAAGGCGACCAGCATTGCCCTCCTCCTTCAGCCAGACTTTTGACTGGCACCACGTACCTGGCTGCATCCCTTCGCGATGAAACCGGTCAGCTTCGAACAGTTGCGGACGAGACAGATGATTCCGTCGTCTGACACTTGGCGGCACCACGATATGCAGATGATCTCGAGGTTTGGACAACCAACGCTGAAATGCAAGACAACAATGGCAACGTAAGACAACAATGGATGCAACACAAGACAACAGGTGCAACGCAAGACACCAATGGCAACACTTGACAATAGATGTAACGTATGACAAGTACAACGCAAGACAACAGGTGCAACGCAAGACACCAATGGCAACACTTGACAATAGATGTAACGTATGACAAGTACAACGCAAGACAACAGGTGCAACGCAAGACACCAATGGCAACACTTGACAATAGATGTAACGTATGACAAGTACAACGCAAGACAACAGGTGCAACGCAAGACACCAATGGCAACACTTGACAATAGATGTAACGTATGACAAGTACAACGCAAGACAACAGGTGCAACGCAAGACACTAATGGCAACACTTGACAATAGATGTAACGTACGACAAGTACAACGCAAGACAACAGGTGCAACGCAAGACAACAAGTGCAATGCAAGACAAGTACAATACAATACAACAAGCAGAGCAGAACTTAGACTAAGTTAGTAGTAGTAAGACTAGGTTAGTAGATGTTATACTAGGCTACATGAAGTAAAATCAGATAAACATCTGTAAAATTAGGTTATAATCAGGTTAGAGTCAGACTGATGCATATAATATTTATTTAAGACAAGGTTAGACTCGGTTAGAATAATTCAATTAAATACCTAACTGCCACGAGGGAACGATCGGTGATTAATTCGCACGACTCGAGAAAAAGTCGCGAAAGTCGGTGGCAGTAATTCCCCAGATTCTGACAAGTCCTGCTCAACAAATCAATCAATCAGTCAATCAATCAATCAATCCATATACTAATCTATCAATCAAACAAACAATCAATACATCAACCAATCAATACATCAACCAATCAATGAATCCATTTACCAATCAATCAATCAATTCATCTACCAGTCAATCAATCCATCGATACAGCAGCAATCACAACAGTGGTCCTTAATTAAGGAGAACAGGATTGCAACACTATGTTTGGCAGGCACAAGATTAAATGTAATTACAACTTCATTAATATTCCTTTAAAAGAAGGCGACAAAAGGAAGTCAATTGGACAGCTAGTCAGCCAGTCAGTGAGCCAAACAGCAAGCTGGTCAGCCAAACAGCCAGATAGTCAGAGAGCCAAATAGTCAAACAGTTAGTCACTTGGTAAGCCAGCCAATCAAACCAATCAAATGATCAGCCAACCAACCAACTAAGCTAGTCAGTCAGTCAATTGCTCATATCAGTAACAAAATCATAATTAAAACTGATGATGACAACGACAACGATGATGATGATGATGATAACATACGTATCGGTAATCTTGTTGCAACTCGTCAGGTTCAGAGCTTCGATGTTTCTACAGTTCTGCGCAAACGTTCTGGAAAATAATCAAACCAGTCAATCTGTCAATCAATCAATCATGATTCAGCTAATCAATGGCAGCCCATCAATAAGTAAGAGTCAATCAATCAGTCAGCCAGTCAATCAGTGAATAGGTCAGTCAGTCAGTCAGTCAGTCAGTCAATGAGCTGACCTCTTCACAGTTTAAGTCACCAGATAATCAATCAATTAATCAATCATCCAATCACACCTTCGGTCAATCATTCAGGCAATCAATCAATAAATAAATAAATATGCCAATCAATCACTTAATCGATCAATCAAACAAAAAGTGAATCAATCAATTAGTCAATCAACAAGTGAGTCAATCAGCTAATCAATCAGGCAATCAAACAGTCAATCAATCAGTTAAATCAATCAGCTAATCAATCTATAAATCAGTCAATCAATCAATCAATACCCAGCCTGACATCATCTTACTTGAGAGCAGCATCCGTAACACAGATACAATTCCGCAGACTAAGCGCCTTCATGAAACCACCGCATCGTTTCGACAGATTCTCCACAACCGGACCCTTCGAACGACAACATCACAAACAACAACAACAACACAATCAATTTCATTGCAACCATACCTAACACCAACACCATTAAATTGCCTTCGTGATGTTATTGTAAGGAGCTATATAAATGCCAATATACATACATACAATCGGCATCTAGTCAATTCAGCTCCAATGAGTACATCGACCGTACACTGTCAATGGGAAGATGAGACAGCGAGGGAGAGGACTGGCCTCTCGTCTTCATATGCTGAGGCTAAGAAAATGAATTTGCTAACAAATTAAAATTATTATTTAAATTTGAATTTAATTCAAGGTCATTCGGTGACCTTTGACCCCAGTCTGACCTCTACATCCGTTTGGAAGAAGAAGAGGTCGACATGCATCCAGTTGCTGCCGTCTAGCGCCACCTGGTTCCAGCATCGGGAGACACGAGCGCATCGACACAGACTGACGACGTCCAGGTAGGAGAAGACCCTGAACAACAACAACAACAGGTAGAACAACGAACAACAACACAAGGTAGAACAATACACATATGACATTACTATGAACAACATGCAGAACAAGGAACAACTGTATGACAACACCCTGGCACACGGCATAAAAAACAACAGTTTCAACAACACGTTGGCAACAGCTGCAACAACAGGCAACACATGTGAGAAAAGCCTTGGCAACTGGTAATGCAAAAGATGACAATTTAGCCATAGGTAAAACAGCAAGCAAAACATGCCAATTTAGATTATTGTACGCTCAAATTGTGCTACTTAAAGTACTGCTAGATTACGTAATGCTAAAATAAGGTAATGCTAAAGTTAGGTCAAGTTAAAATTACGCTATGCTAAATTATTGCTAAAGTTAGGCAATACGAAAGCTAAGTTATGCTAAAGTCATGTTTATTTTATTTATTTATTTATATACTGAGAATTTTATATAGCGCTCCTTCAAGGTTTCTACTCATGTTAATATGCTAAAGTTAGTTTGAGCAATATGTAAAAGCCAGGTAATGCTAAAGAAAAGTTAAGTTAGTTTATGATTTGACTAACTTATGTAGACATTAGGCAATGCCAAAGTTTATTCCTAAATTAGGTCATGTTAAACTTAGGCCATGCCTAAGTTAAGGTCATACGTTAGAACTATAATAGGTCTAACTTTTAGAGAACCAACTGAACTTGTAAGCGCAGACCTCAGTAGAAGCTCCTTTGGCAAAACATAGTCGATCAAATCGCTGGACGGAGGAGATGCGACACAAGAAACCTAAAAATAACCAATTGAATCATTACTTACAAGCCCACAAAGTAAAGAAATTTCTCCTAACTTCAACATAGCATAGCTACAAGCTTAACTCAACCATAACATAACCTAATTTAACAACAACAACAACAAACTAAGTTTCTTAAAGCCTGATGGAATCCTTCTACATCGAACAGAAAACAAATTTAAATTTAAAAAAACACACACAAATAAGAAGAGTTTAAATGAATACCTAGGCCTTTCCAGACTTTGATTGTATGCCAGGTGGTAGTGAATACCCTTAGGGATCCTGTATCATCATCATCCATCATCATCCATCATCATCATCATCATCATCATCCATCATCATCCATCATCATCATCCATCGTCGTCGTCGTCGTCCATCATCGTCATCGTCATCGTCATCGTCATCGTCATCGTCATCATCATCATCATCATCATCATCATCATCATCATCATCATCATCCTCAATCATCAACATCCTTAGGCTCAATGCCCGTAGGAGTCCGACGCCACTCTCTGTCTGAGAGTGGCGTCGGACTGTATCGCTCGGGGCAAAAAAGAATTAAAATACTTTTAAAATAATTATTCAGATGATAATTTTCCAACTTCAAAGAAAACATAACTACGTGCCTTGAAGCAAGTACTTAATTATAATGTCAATACACATGGTTGTAAAGTAAACTAGACCTTCTAAATACAATTCAAAGTAACTGCTCATTCCTATAGCGCCATTAGAAATTCAATTCTCTAACGCATCAGCAACTGAACCCTCAGATCTTATCCCTGCGTGACGAGGCTCACATAACCAGATGCACACATTTTAAATAACAGTTTAAAACTCAGGGTAGCCCACTCAAAAACACTACATCGTCCCTCCTGGTAGGGGTGGGGGTCAAAAGACTGCGCTTACTTCACGATTTGACTTTGCGTGATGATCAACGCCGTTGGCGTGCATTTCATTTGCCTGATCCGTGGTCATGATGGATTCGTCATAGCGTCACGACAAGACATGACGCCGTTTGACGCCAATTCATGACGCCAGTATCACAGTATCAAGCACTTGTGCGCATATAAACAAACAAATCCCTGGTCTACGTTGCGTCAAAATTACTCATTCCACGCAAGAAACGAAGGATCGTCAATCAAATCCCACGGCCAAATTTAAATCACAGTTTATCAACAAAGAAGTCACGCGTAGATCGCAGCAAAGGCGATTTTTATCAAGTAAGAAAAATTAAGAAATTTAATTAAAAATATTAAGATGTTTTGACATTAGCTAAACAGAGTTGATGTTCATTAGGGCGTGACGTCACTGAGCCAAAAATAGAAACATAGACAACAATGTGAGTAGGGACTTGACTTTAATAATAATTAATTAGCTGCTCCTATATTTATTATAATAATAACAACAATAACAATAATTTAAATGATAATAATTTAAGCTAATGATGATGATGACGACGACTATACTAACGATTATATTAGTAGGGCTTAAAGTGTGACAGGACGGTCATGGACGGCGTCCATGCACTTATTTTAAAATCTGAACTACGTCGACGCGTCCTGTCACTTATTGGCCAGCACAGCCTGGAAAGATAAGAGGCGTCCATGCACTTATTTTGGAAAAGTAAGAGGCGTCCAGGCACTTATTTTTCCACACTTTAAGCACTGATAGGCTATTAGCGAAATATACCGGTGGATGTGGGTTATCAGAATTCGGAATTCCACAATGGCAGAAATGTGATTTGAGATATCTATTTAGGGGCCATCCAAATATTAGGCCTAGGACCTACCTAAAAAATTGTATTTTCGATATCCCCTTCTCCCAGTACACACTCGTACGTTTTGCTAACAACCCGGCCCTATATAATTATTACAGTAGATAAAACGGGAACAAAGTAACAAAAGGAATAGAGTAAGAAAAATAATTGTTACTATACCGACAATTATTGTTTTAACCTCGTAAACCCCACTTGTATACGCCACTGATTCAGTTAAAGCCATTCAATTCGATCGCGGTTTTAGGCTAGATCATTATCAGGATCATCAGGTGCGATTTGGCAGCGCCGCGGTTCGTTTAGACCTATCTCCAAACGGTGTTATACAATTAGCCTATAGGCCAACAGCCTAAATTTGGTCTGCGAATAACATGCTCGTAGGGAAATACGCAGGAGCTAACAATGCAGTCTTCTAGCCTTCTAGGCCTATAGCTTAATAAAGTTGGACTGCTCTGATGTAACGTGATTCTACCAAAGACGCTTCCAATGTTCTTGAAGTTCTCTTGATCTCCTGTTAACCGCATATGTGACCTTGTGGGGCGCGGTGGTGTAGCCTAGTGGTGGCGTCATTGTCTTGGAGCCAGAAGGTTCGAGGTTCGAATCCACCTCGCCGCGTAAGAACCTTGGGCAAGTCCTTCACTCACTATTGCTCAGTGCTTCGGCGTGAAACTCCGATGCATGCAGTGTCCGCTCTGCATTCGGGAGAGCCTCTGAGCAGCGAGAGCTTGAAGGGGCGCTATATAACAAGTGCACATACAAAGACCTTGTCATTATAGCGCGGTACATCGGCCGGCTATCTATAGTTTTCCAATGGACGCTTTGAGATTAGCATAATAATATGTAAGCCTATAAGCAGCAAAGGGCGGATACAGAAACTTTGGACGGGGGGGGGGGGGGGGGGGAATTTCTTGACACCTTGGCTCTGGGAAAAAAATCGCATCCGCCAAAAAAGTTGATGACCTTTTTTTTAGGCATCCGGCAAAAGTTTTTGGAAAATCATACCATTTCATCCGCCAAAAAGTTGATGACCTTTTTTTTTAGTCATCCGGCAAAATTTTCGGGAAAATCATACCGTTTTACCAGCCACTGAAACCAAATGGGGGTGGGGGGGCCACGATACATGGCATTTCTAAATAGGGGGGGGCATGGCCAGATTGCCCCCCCCTGGATCCGCCCTTGATAAGCAGAAATCCCTAAACTGGCTTTTATTTCCTCCCGCCGATAGCATACGCACGTGCTTTTTAAACACCACACCTGCGTATAGGCTAATAAGTATAGCCTATACGTCGGGCCTACGCTAGGCCTATCGCGGCCCCAGCAATCCGCCCTCTGCCGCGCAACTGTTAATAACAGTCAAAGGTTTCTAACTAGCAAACAAAATAATGTCCGTCTCCCACAATGTTTACGTCTCCTGGTTGTAGCATATTAATACTTGTCAGTGACGCATTTTTGAACAGGCCAAAAATATTGACGTTTCACGCCTATGTTGCCAATGATCAATCACATTACATAGGCCTACACGCAAGCACAATAGGCCTATATGCATTCATTTGAGTTAACCTCTCCATGCGTAGCCTAGGCCTACTCAAATAAAGAGACACAGAGAAGGAGCGATGGAGGGAGGGTAAGGAGGCCTACTATGGGTAAACGATCAGCCACTAGTTTAGACCTTATAGTAATACAGAGAGCAATGGAGGAACCAACCACACCAAACGCTTGATATACGTGCACGCTTACAACTCGGGTATTGGGAAAAATAACAGAGCTTCTACAAAAAACGACCCCAACATTTTGAAACAGGTTTATTAGCGTTTTATTGATATTTTATTCCTTAACTAATTACTCTATTAAAACGCACACTCTCGGAGATCATTATATTCATCTGTGAATATGGAACATAGTCGATTAAATTACCGTTGAAAATACAAACATGCACACTCGGCAACGGCGACAAGTGTGAAGCAGAACCAAGGCGCTAAATAAATAATTAGGATTACGATTTTTAAGATTAGGTGCCCACGAGTTGACCGTTAAACAACTTAATTTCCTGGCCTAGAAGAATTCGTATACACACCAGAAACTTATTTTATACATCATCAGTATAACGCTTCACATGGGATTGGCCTGCATTTAGCCTACAACATAGCAGAATTGCGAAATGGTTTCGGTATAGCCTACATTAAATTTACACCATCAGCAGTGTGGTGTAAATTGGACCAACATACATTTACACCATCAGCAGTATGGTGTATTAAAAATAGTACCATATTTACACCGTCAGTAGAATGGCATAAATGGTTTCGGTATACATTTACACCATCAGCAGTATGGTGTAAATGGTACTAACGATATGCATTTACACCATCACTAATACGGTGTAAACAGGATCAGCATACATTTGCAACATCAGCAGGATGGTATAAATGGTCTTGGTATACATTTACACCAAAATTAACATGGTGTAAATGGGATTAGCAGACATTTACACCACCAGCAGTATGGTGTAACTGGGACCACCTCACACACTAACAACATAATATTGTGGTGTGATGTAGTGGGATTCTCACACATATGACACCATCAGAATGAGTGGATCCACTTTGAATACTCAACCATAAAGTTCTATATAGGTCCTTTACTTTACACTTTCAATGTAACGGCTCAACATAAGTTCTAGAATCATAATGTAACTATGTAACTCCCACGTATTATTTGAACACTCAATTCGTAAGATCATGTGTTGATCTCACACCATTTACACCATCAGTAACTTCAAATATAAACATCGGTGTCATCTGTAATCACACCAATTCACTGGGATCATTACACTTGTGGATCTACGATTACCCAAAAGAACCAGTTACAGTAATACGGTAACAGAAGCAGCGTAACCAGACTAAGAAACCTAACAGACACCAGAGCTGATCCTAAACTTCTCTAGCCTCTAATTATTCATTAATTTCATGAATTTACATAGCACACCGTGAAGAAATCTACTCAAAGGATTCTTACCCATGTTGTCAACACCCCAGAGGTCATTTTTAAAAAGTTTTAAAATATCCAGCAACTTACATGCAATTCAATTTATAAATTCATATATTATTTACTAAAAATTCCTAACCTAAATAATTTCATTTGGATAACTTTTGCCAAATGACCCAGTTTCAGCCAAATAGTATGCACCGTCACTATCTATTATCCAATCACAAATCAAGTAAAATGACCTGGTACGGATCAGGGCAGCATTTGACCCGGTATTAGCCAATAGGAAAACGGGTCATCTTAGAGAGACCAAAAATGTGCAGAATAAACTGGAATATGTACAACATCAAAACACTTTGGCACTTACTGAAGAACGGAACAGAAAACATTACAAGGAATAATTTTCAGTGTAATTATAATGAAATATTTCTATAGACCATTTCGACAGACTCACATTGCAAATTAACCAAAAACATAAGTAGTATTCAACATGAATCTTATATCATGCTGGTATTATCCATACTAAATCATGTTTAACACAAGTACTTATTATGAATCGTTCTCGCACACGTCTAGAATGAATATTTAAATGCAAGTATTCATTACAAATCCGTTAACATAACTATTTAAATATTATTATTATTATTAAATATTATTAAATCTTTTACATCAGCCGCAATCCTCAAAATGCAACCCGACCTTGGGATTATGCAACTGCAGCACAAAAGACAACCACCTTGCAACAACCAGGTTGCATGGTTGTACAAAAAAAGAGGGAACCTAACAAACTAATAAGGAATCTGAATCTAACAAGGCCGAAAATATGCAAAACGTTTCATTCATCTACTTGCAAGAATTTGTTTTGCAATTCTCTGGGCAAACTAACGTGATACACGTTTTGCATGTCTGCCAACAGTTAAATTCGACTCCTGTACTAACTTATCATCATCCATTCATACTATGAATTGCAATCATACTACCTCGTGTCAATATGAAAATAAATAAAGATTAATAATAATAATAGTAAAAATAATAACAATAATTTATATGGCACCGTAACGCGGCCATACCACTACTCAAGGGCGCCTCACAAATGGCTAACTGCGGGATAAGCCTTAGCAAAAAGATAATAATAATAATAATAATAATGTATTGACCTAATTGTAGTTGGGATCTAGTGCACAGCACTTACACACCTGTGGTATTAAAAGAAGTTGACAACGGCCAAATTGGTCCTATATATTTTAGCAAATGACCGAAGTATTGAATAACTGTGTGGGAAGGGCAAAAAAAATCAGGAGATTGAATTCTGCTCGGCTGGCAAAAACACTTGCTGCTCTTGCAAGGAACTTCTGAACGTATGGGATGTCTCAGCTTAAGAACACTGTGCGATGATCAGAGTCACCCTCCTCCTTTCTCCAACCTTGAGACTGGCACTGCACGCTTAGAAGCATTGGTTCACCAAGCCTTTCCTTAATCATACCCACAGATGACACGAAGGGCCCATCCATATATTACGTTAACAAATCGTATCTTTGACCTACCTCCCCTCGTTGCAAATCATACGTTTTTTGGAACCCCCAACCCCCCAAACGCATACATACAAATAAACTTCTATACCCCTAACAAAATTGAATTAGCTTAATTCATCAATAAAACAGTAACTTTACCATAGGGTACTATTTTTCTTTATAGACATCATATCTGCTAGCCAATTTAAAAAAAAACTAAAATGGTTTACTGTTTAGATTTGAAAAGAATTTACCTACAATGTAATCCAAAGCCATTGGAAAATTATTATAGGATCAAACGGACTTCTAAACAGTCTAATGTGGACATCATAATTAGAAATTTATTTTGCGTACGTACAATGTACATTTTGTCTAGACCCCTCCCCACCGTACACACCCGCACGCAAATCACCTAAATTCATTTACGCCTCCCCTCTCTACAGCATACGTAAAAATATGGACAGCCTCGTTTATCAACCAAACCCTCATTTAAAAGCCGAGCTCTCATCACAAGTGGTGCAAACAGAACACGACAGTGGGAAAAAAATAACCCCGGTCCAACGTCGCAGATATTTGAACTGGTAACCATCAACAACTGGATAATAAAAAAAATCGACAATTGGATTCTGAAAAACCGTGGCTGTGCGAACGATGCGAAGGAACTGCGGCGAACTTCTCGGACAAAAAAAAGGAACGATATTTACAAACGACGCTTTGCGGAGAGCGAGAGATTCAATTCAACGTCCAAATAATATATCGACAGAAATTTCTTTTTTTAAAACGATGGCGATGGTGATGACACCGCCGCGTCAGGCCAGCTTCGGGCGCTTCTTGGGGCGCTCCGGCGGCGGACTCTGGAGGCTGGCGAGGGCGCGGAAAGCGTCGGCCACGAGATGCGGATGGTTCTGGACCATTGTCTTCCACCCGGTTGTTTCGAGGACGTCCGTCGGGTGGCTGGAGGAAAAGGAATATCATGGAAAACACATTTATTTATTTTATTTACTGAGAATTTTATATAGCGCTCCTTCAAGGTTTCTACTCAGGAGCGCTCCCAGTCCAACCCCGGTCGAATAATAAGTCTTAAGAGGAAAAAGAAACGAAGTAGAAAGGCCAATAGGTATTTGACGAATGATAACAGCAAGTTCATTCCAGGTCTTTAGATGAAGAGGATTTTATACGTACGTGGTTTAATAACAATATTGAGAAAATGATATTGCTTTCCATAGATTAACAGGATTAGCTGATCAAGCTGAACTTAGTCCCTCGCTCGTGGACTACCATAATGGAGCAGTGCTCTTTCTAGGTGATTGGCCCAAGAACCTGGAATAGGCACACAGAACTCTCAAGCTCTCTCAAGAACTCTTTGAGCTTCGTCTGGTGCCTACCGGATATGCTTTGTAGGCTGTTATTAGCGGCGATTATTGCAGGATGACTGTTCTGTTAGTAGTTAAGATTTATGTATTCTGTTATCTGTGTTCCTGTAAACTGTTTCAACTGCATAACTGTACACTGTAACCGGTTGCAGTCTGTCAACCAGATTTTTTATTTTAAATTTTTTTTATAATCTTAAAACACAAAAGAATTCTAAATTTATTGACCTGTTGATGAAGTCGATGGCATGAGTTCTCAGCTGGTCAGCGCTGTGCAGATCAGCCAAGACGAGGATTTCAGAGACGTTGTCGACAGAAAGACTACTACACAACGATTCCTCACACATCACCTTCAACCGATCGAGTGCGTACTACAATGAGCACATGCACACACGTCAAATATCAATCATAGGTTGATCAATTAAAGGTCAATCAATTATAGGTTGATCAATAACAGGTCGATCAAGGACATTTCAATCAAGGACATTTCAATCAAGAACATTTCAATCAAGCATATTTCTAACGATGGCAATTCAGTCAAGAAAAGTTCAATCAAGAAAAGCTCAATCAAGAAAAGCTCAATCAAGAAAAGTTCAATCAAACATAATTCAAACTCCATTCTCTTCAATTCAAACTCAATTCAACGCACTGAAACCACATACCATCACAGCATACACCCAAAAGTACAACGACCTCAGCAACCTTTAAAATGACCTCAGCACAACATGCCCCAATTACACACAACCCCTGACCCTAGAGACTAATTAGTAGCCGTGACGTCGAAGTGCATACCTTGTCGGCGGCAGACAAGAGTTCGTCGGCCATTTTGTCTAGGTTCGAGACTTTGCCCGTGTAAACGAATCGGAGCATTTCGAGAAAGACGTCTTGCTCTACGTCGCTTATCTCCACTCGATTCTGCACAGAAATGAAAAGTCTGTAAATGCAATCACTTACATTTATATCATCTTAAAATTACTTACATCTATATCATCTTAAAATTACTTACATCTATATCATCTTACATGATTGTTGATAGGCGATCTGAGTGAACAGCATTGCAAAGTTACAATGCCACAATTACAATTACAATGTCACAATAACAAAGTTACAATTACAATGTAACAAATTACACCATTTGCTATAATTAAAATGTGACAATTACGATGTCAGAATTACAAAGTCACAATATTAACACAGTTATAAATAAAATGTACATAACAATAACACCATTTGATACAATTTAATTAAAATTGGCAAAATTTACAGAGTCAAAATCACAATTACAATGTCACAATTACGCCTTTTTTTATACACTTGTAATGCCACAATAACAATGTCACAAATTCATACAATGTCAGAATTGCAACACTGCATCGCAATGCAACAATTACAAATTGTAAACACGTTGCAACTTACGTGCTTTCGTTCTTCCATTTCGTGTTCGAACATGGCATTGAATACGGGCGACCGAGCTGAGAGCAAAAACAAAAGCAAAACAATTCAGAGCTGAATTCAATATATGAACAATCCTTCGATGGTGATCATCAATTGTGAGTGAAAGACTTGCCCTCAAGGTTCCTACACAATCTCAAGTGGAGTTAAAAGATAAACACTAAGATAAATGCCATGCATATTATTTACTATCGATTGGCCATATCCTATCGAAGCCTATCTGAACCTATTGTGATCTATCTTAACCTATCATGCAAGTCCAATCTTAACCTATCATGAACGATCTTAACCTATCAGGAACTATCCTAACCTCTTGCAATGTCCCATCTTGATCTGTCATACATGTCCTATCATAATCTATCGTGTCATAAAAGAGCCTCCCTATCTAAACCTATCACGTCCTATCATAGCCTATCAGCCACTGTAAACCATTCCAAAGTAGGCAACTTCAAAAGACCTAAGCCAAGCAAGTTCTTTAAAAGAGCAACTCTAAGCGAACAGAACATGGGAACTCCGCCACTCTTTGCACTCTGCCAGTGCCAGTCCAAAGCCTGGACAAAGGAGGAGGGCAACACTAATGATCTTTGTTATCACACAGTCCCATTAAACTGAAACTACTACTACAACAAAACGTGGTAAAACCTACCAGCGAGAATGGCCTTGTGGGCTTGGAATTCGCGACCAGCGACGCTAAGAGTGACGTCGCTGTAGAGCGCACGTTCGAAGAGAAGGCCAAAGTCTTCGCTCAGCCGACAGTCGGGAACACGGACCGGGGTACAGCTGGACTGACCAGAGACGTTGACTGTTTCACCGACGACACTCACCTACACACACGCATACACATACATGCGTGCTTCATAACCGACTTATTCATCAACATTCAACACTGACCACACAGAGAAACAGATTTATTTTTAAAAAAATTAAATTTCAAACGGACCCAATGCAGTATGGTTACAATTGACAGTATGAGCGGATGATCACTGGTCATTACAGGAGTTGAAATTAACTGTTTGGCAGCCATGCAAGGCGTCCGGACAAACAGAGACAGAGGGAGAGATAAACAGACAGATATCTAGACATACAGGCACAGACAAACACAGATAGCTACAGACGTATCCTAGAACCTCTCATGAGACAAACAGAGAGAGCGAGAGAGACAGACAGACAGAGACATAGACATACAGAGACAGACAAATACAGACAGATCCCAGAAGCTCTCAACAAATCAAAAGGCATCATAAATCCCGACACATAGATAGAGAGGGCACTGCTTCCTCCTACCTCACAGAAGATAGTGAGCTTGTCATCAGGTAGGAGACCATTCGTATCATCCATAAGGAAATCCCTCCGTATGAACTTCTTAAAGCCCCAATCCTTTCCTTGTACAAACCGATAAGCTCGCTGGCTCTCTGCATTTAAAAAACAAACACAAAAATATTACATAAAAAAATAAAGCGAACCAGTTAAATGATTCAGCAAATTGAGTGCATCATAGTTAGAAGCGCAGAGTACAAGTTTTAGAATACCCTAGCTCCAACAAAACTCAACTTTAGCAGAATCCACCCATGGCATAACAAAATCAACCTAACTTAAATAGCATAATTTATGGGGCGCGGTGGTGTAGCGGTGGCGTCGTTGCATTGGAGCCGGAAGGTTCGAGGTTCGAATCCACCTTCAAGCCACCGAGTAGGGACCGTGGGCAAGTCCTTCACTCACAATTGCTCAGCGCTTTGACGTGAAACTCCGATGCAGTGACCACTCTGCATTCGGGAGCGCTTCCGAGTCGATAGAGAGAGAGAGAGCTTGAAGGGACGCTACAACAAGTGTACATACAAACAAATAATAATAAGCATAACCTAATTAGCATAACCACAACCGGTAATCCAACATTAGAATAACCTAACGGTATAACCCAACTTTATAACACAAAACTTTAGCACAACCTATCTGGTAACTATTGTTCCAAACCTAGTTTCATATATATAGCATTATTTCTTCACAGCCCAACTTTTCTGAACTTTGGTTGGAGAGCCATCATCTATCAAACACAGTTGCATATTTTGATATTACAGTTCAGAAAACACTCTCAATATTACATGCAACTGTTCATCAATTGGCAGTTTAAGCAGAACTGAACATGCAAAGGCATGGGCGGAGTTTGGCTTCCGTTCTTGAAGGGGATAACCCCGAGTCTGGGCCTTCTTAGGGGGGGCTAACCCCGAAAAAGAATATCATTTTCATTGTGTAAAGTTGAATCTGGGCCTTCTTGGGATGGGGGCTTAGACCCCCCTAACCCTGATAAACTCCGCCCATGTGTAAAGGATGTCCAGTGTTCACAATCATGAACCAGCAAAGACAATCATGATCACGATGTATTTGAGACGTTCGTTTACCCATCGCTTTCGTTTCTTCTCGTTTCGCGTTCAGAATTGAAAACTTGAATTTCGCTCGCACTTCTGATTTGTTGCACGAGAGAAGGAGGAGATAGAGCGAGAGATAGTCTTTGCTTTCTTCGTCAAGACCTTTCGGATTCACCCGTAAGCACCTGCGAAAAGAACGACAACATTTGGATAAGCAATATCAATAACAATAATCTTTGCTTAATTTTGAACCGACACAATGCTAAGTATGACCACAATTCATAGTATGAACTAATGAGCGCAAGTTATTACAGGAATCAAATTCACACACCCACATGTAAATTAAATGAATTTTAACTAGGCTAGCCATTACGTTGAAATCCTCTACAAGAGCTAAACAAGTATGGGATCCCTTAATGCTCCACTCCCTTTCTAGCACTCCTTCTCAGCCATTCCTCTCTCGTCTTAAGACAGTTTTATTCGGCCACACAAAGGTTGGGAGCACCACTGAGTAGTCCCTTGAGGAAATGCCATACAAATTCATTTAATGAATAAATGAATGGAGGAGACATTCCCCTATGACAAGCAGGACTTTAGAGTCTTATCCACACCATTTTAGTTTGTCGTTGGCGCCGGCTGAGAACGATGAACTCTTGAGAACTTCTCCCATTTCTTCGCGACAGAAACTGAAGTTGTTGATCGTCCACATGTACGAGAACTTAACGACTTTCACCTGGCGACAAGAACAAAAGACGAGGGCCATTGTTAAAAAGAACAATGTCCAGGTTTCAACTCAGTTCATGTAATTGGTATTAGTAGTAACTTTTGTCGTGCTAGTAATACACGTCTAATCTCAAATTGTAGTATGATGATAATTCTTAGTATGAATGGGGGGATTGGAAAGTTAGTACAGGAGTCGAATTTAACTGTTCGGCAGCCATGTAAGGCGTCCATAACGTCCTACTTCTCACTTCACTAACACCATTACCACCGTCACCATCATCAGTAGCAGCACTACCATCACCGTGTTTTACCTGAGGTAGATGTCATCTCTCGGAAGTTAAAAAATTTAGGTCCAGCATCATTCTGGCATTGCTAATAATTTTCATTATCATTATCATCAAAATTATCATCATTATAATTATCATCATTATCATCATTATCATTATTATAGCCATGAGAACAAGGAATTGATTAGATTAGATTAGATATGTAGGTGAAAAACTGCAAGCAATTTAACTGTATCAATCTTGTCCAGGATTGCTAAGATGAACACACACCTAAGTAAGGTAAACAATATTCCTTTCCTTCCTCATCTCTCTCTTCAATTTGCAGTAAAATCTATTGTTGTATTTATTTATTTATTTATTATATTTATGCATTTATTCATCATTTATATAGCACCACCTACAGAATTACTATTCAGAGGTGCTCTCAGCATGAAAAACCTATGTTCTCCATCTACATACAGTTCATAGTCAAAATCCCCGTATTTTTTAAGAGCTACTCTCAAGTCAAGTGCCGATGGGTTTATAGATGACACCACGTTGAATTCACAAGAGGGAAGGACAACGTTCAAACAAAGGAATTGAACCCAGCATATCAAGGTGAAAGACTACCACCAACATCACCACCATCACCACCCTGACCTGTGTGTAACACCAGTTCTCGGCGACGGGTGACATTAGTTCGGCTGGTGACGGGACCCGCGACGCCGTCATCGTCGTGTCGACTCGACCAGGTTCGCTCTGGGAATCCATCTGCGCAACAATAGCAAAAAACAATACGGCACTGTTTGAAAACGACAATGATACTTGTAAGAAAAACCCAATAGAGTCGTGACTAACCTGTTATTATTATTATTATTAATATTACTCTTTCTAGTACTATCGTTAGCACTGTGCTTTCTCTGTTATAGATACAATACGATACAATAATGAAATTATTAATTGCCATTATATGATGAAGAATCGGTGATGCTGAGCAATTGCAAAAGTAAAGGACTTACTGCTCAAGATCCCTAAACAGCAACTGTCTCAGAGGACAAGTCTAATGGGACAATAGAAATTAAACACGCAGTGTGTTCCGTCCTTATATAGCATCGGTTGACAGCGTTTTAAAGGTGTCTAACTATCATTGGCAATAATTGTAAGTGAAGGACTTAATGCTCAAAGTCTCTATACAAAATATTATTATTATTTTATTTATTTACTGAGAATTTGATATGGCTCAATAATAATAACCGAGAATCGAACCCATACAAGTTAAAGACAAGCTACGCTCTAGCCAATCGGTTACTGCATCCAACAAGACACTAGACTAAGGAATAGATTAGCTGTGGCTGTGACCATAACAAATATTTCTTGGGTCAAAGATCATGCCGACTCAAGGACAACCACCAAAATCGATAAAAATCCGCAGGAAGTCACGAACCAAGAATTAAATTAATCCAGACATTTGCATCAAAACAGAAGACTCAGCGCTCCTCCATGAAAACTCTAAGAAATCTAATCAATGTCTTTTTATGGAGCAAAATTCCACAAAGAGCCAGCTAGGCTCTGATCTAATTCTTTAAATCAAGCACACTTCAAACACATGAAAAAGCATAATATAATTCAATCCAACAAGATTCAATAAAACTGTCAACAAATCAGGCCTTGGCCATAGTCCGAAATCTTAGACGAACTTGGGTCTTAACTTTAGTTACTTGGCCTTAAATTGCACTGTCGTTGAAAAATGGCATGGCCCTTACCGGTCTTTTGTTGACTATACCTTGGCTTTTATTCCAGGATTTATTGCCAGGACTTGTGATACCAAAATGATTTGCACAAATACGCAGTGACGTAACTAGCGTTGGGCTTGGGGGGGCTTAAGCCCCCCCAAACGAAGCTGAAGCCCCCCAAATGAAATCAAGCCGTTGTGTGCTTACGGCTAATTTAAATAGACTACCGCATGGACGGCGTACATGCAGTTACGGACGACCGGCCATGACTGCCTAAAAATGGCTCCATTTGAGGTCGACACAGCCAAAAATGCCCTGGTCGCTGGGGCTCCGCCCCAGACCCCGCTGGGGAGCTTACGGTAAATACAAACCCTTCTCTTTTACAGTAGCAGTTTTAGTTTTATTGTTATCCTGGTAGCTTGAGCTTTGCGACACTGAAAAACGACCTATTCTTAAAGTTTTCGCGACTTTTCCGTTCACAAATAGCTGGCAAACAAGAGCCTTAAAATGGCTCCATTTGAGGTCGACACAGCCAAAAATGCGCTGGTCGCTGGGGCTCCGCCCCAGACCCCGCTGGGGAAGCTTACGACGCTCCCCCAGACCCCCTAATCGGGACGGGCTTCGTGCCTTCGGCACTCGCAACATCGCGCCTTCGGCGCCGCCACTCACGACCACTTACAATAGGCTACAGTGTTCTGGCACTTCTTCTTTTACACTTTAAGCATTGGTCATACTTAAGGCTTAAGCCCCCCCAAACGAAAAATCCTAGTTACGTCCCTGCAAATACGAAACTCTACCTTGCGATGGAAACTTGTAAACAACAAGTGAACTATTCGAACTATGAGCAGTGAGCCTCTACGTCGCAGGTCCCACTTTGGCAACCACAAGTGACGACCAAAATTAGGAACTACCGGTTCGCCACAACTTTCGATTCAGGACCTGTACTGGTCCTCTGGACATGTCCAGATAAGCCTGGCACGCGCGATAACAGGTCTGTTCAGGATTGTGATGGGCGTGTTAAGCAAGCAGCATGCACAGACAAATCTCATTCTTTAAAAACAATTCACCGATAACGCTCTCATCTCACGCAGAAAATACTCCGCAACTACATAAAACCATTTTAATAATATCCGCCTGGAAGTTCTCTAAATACTGCCCGCATGGTTCGGAATAGATGCATACGAATAAGAATAAGAAATGAAAATAAACTGCATCAGATCCTATAATTACGTGAAAACAGTCTATCGTCGAAATGCGGGAGGGTGGCTTTTCAAACACACTAAAGCTTCGCCTTCGACGAACCTTTTAGTGCCTTAAAATCCAATCTGCAGTTGAATTACGTTCGACCACTGTCTCGTTAGAGCGGTAGAAGCCACTGCGGCTGGTATTGTCTGATGTTTTAGACGTTTTTTGTTGAAAATTCCGACTTTCGACGGTCACTGTTTCTTTTTAACGCAGTTAACATCCGGGTAGTTCTGATGGTGACCCCGTGACCCAGCAGACGACATTGACCCCAGATAAATATAGAAGACAAAAAAGTAGAAGGTGGTGATCAAATTATTTATTTAACGCAATTAATTTTGTGCTTGCATTCAATTGAATGATGGTGATTTTAACAACAGTTTGCAAATATAATATAGAACTTCTATGCCTCTATATTGATTGGCACTGCCTGTGTGAATACACAAAGCATCAGCAGTAAACACTAAAATCAAAATACGTCAAGGCATTGCTCCGTGTATGAGATATTTTGCACTGACAATCTTGCCAACATCGTTCTTTGGATCAGTGCCTTTTAAAATACAAGATAGACTCACTTGATGAACCAGACTGTTAAGACGCTTACAAAAGTTCCGTTGATCTATGCTCGCGAATCCATATGATTTACTTACTTACTCACGTCTTTGGTCATTTAAAGAACACTGCTGCCATTTAATTAGCATGTTTTAATTTATCTTCTGGCAAACATATTTTCTGTTCAGTGCACAGGAATCTTCAAAGAGCACCTAGTTGTTTGTTAAAAACATTTTTAAAACGCAATCATGTTGACTAAAGTAATAAGGCAAATTCATTTCGGAGTCGCGTTAAAACTTAGGCCAGACAAGGCTGAGGTTTACCAACCTTTCATTAAATGAACGTGTCACCCCTTTGGTATGTACCAATGAGACCTGAGCACTTTTATCTAAATGGTATGTGACAATGGTATGTGCCACATGGAGGAAATGACATGACCTGCTGTTGACCTACATACCTTCTATGCCTCTATGGTGATCATTTAAGTCGTGTCACGTGTTGTCACAGGATTTATTAAGCGACAACACATTATAGTCGGCGTGATATAAAAAAAAGCTGGAAGAAATTTGTTACAAGCCAGTTTTATAGTTTTTAGTTAGGTAATAACATGTAGTAAAACATACTAAAACCTGCAACGCGAATCTTATTGGGAAAAATCACAAATTAGCACCAAAGTAGCGCACTTTATGACACACATTTAAGCCTGCAACTCTGTGTACAGTGGGCGGATGTGCACAATCCTGGCGTCTATTTTCCGTATTTAATGGGTCAGATAACAATTAAATGGTAATGAAATTAAGGCGCCAGTCCGTATTTTTTAACAAGATCGACATGCTATGAACATAAAGTAGTTGAAAATATGTAGGGACATAGCCCGGAAAAGTTGCGGAGGGTTTCAAATTCTTTTTTTCTATGGTCATGGCTGCAAAATACACAGAATGGCCCGCTCCTGGCCAGTTGCCTACTTTCCCATCCTCACTTCATCCCATCCTAACTCCTACTCCCCACTCCACTTATTTTCCCCATCCCACTCACCCACCGACCCCTCCCCATAACCCGCCGACCTACCTTGTCTCCACCTCTCTGGGGTATTCCGAATTTCCGGATAAATTTCGCTTTTGTGCCACCCGAACTCGCCCCAACCGCCCCCACCCCACCCCACTCAACCCACCCCGAATTCTATCGGGTGCCAACTCCTCTGGGGGTCCTATAACCGGTAAGCCACCCGTGAAATTTCGTTTTACCGGAAAAATATCCCCCCCCCCCAATAATGCTCTGTTCCCACAGGCGAGGTGTGTTGGGTGGGGTCGAGGTGACCCCGGTAAGACTCTGTGAAATTGTGGCATCTACCAAGCACTCTGACTAACCCTGATGAAAACCTGCCTACATGTATATTCAGACCAATATGCCTTCAGACCATCTGGGGCGACTACTGTTGCACTAAAAGCTTTAACTCACCATTTACTCACTCAGTAAAATGTAAACCATATGCGTTTGTTTCTTCAGATTTTCTAAGGCTCTTGATACCTTAAGTGTAAGGCAAAATAGCCTGGCTGCACCGTTAGCCCCATGCCTCCAGACTTTTTTACAACTGGGTTGGTTCTTGCTTTGTTATAAAACCCGAGTGCATTGCACAAAGTTCTGTGTCATAGGCTAGTATCCCCTTTCAAGTACATTAATGCAAGCATCATTCAAGGATCTGGCCAGTCAACTTACTTACTATAATTTCAGGATTAAAACTACTATATGCAGGCAACAGACTTTTTAAACATGCTGATGATTGTTATCCAATCATTCCTGCATCAAAATTTTAATGTTGACACTACCGATACTGAACTTGACCACATTGCAGAGTTGGCTAGTAATTGTAACTTGTGCTTTAATCGAATCAAGTCATGTAAGGTCATAGTTAGGCTTCCATGTTCCAAAACTTCTGATTGCCCTTCCCCCCACCCCTAACAGGGATCGAATGAGTCGACTTAGTCAAGGTTATTGGTGCTACAGTTTCAGATAGATTGGAGTTTTCTCCACACATTGAAAACATTGTATTCAAAGCAAAAAAGCATTCATTTTATGTACGCCTAATTTGCATCCTTGGTTTGACAGGCAGCCGACTCCGTGATGTTGTATGTTCTACCACAATTTTGACATTGTGATGTTGTGTTCTAAGGCAGATGCATTCCTCTGTGCTTCTATGCTCATTGACACCGGGCATTTCCTCCCATTGTGCGTTTGCAAGTGGAGCAATTTGACCAGGCCTGGGTTGGGAGCGCCTATGAGTGAAGATCTTGAAGGGGTGCTATATAAATTTGTGATTGACGGTTCTTGGATACAGAACAAAGTGAAACCATTATGCAGTTGAAGAAACAACCAAGAAGCAGAGATCAGCTACAAGTTCAGTTGACACAAAGCATGGACAGATTGCAACGACCTAGCAGACCAACCCCCTTTAAAACTAATGCAAAAATAAATATAAATTAAAACTAATGTTATGGCAGTTGATGAATGAACTCGCCTAAGGGTGGGACGTAATTAATAATAATAATAATAAAAATATTCTTTATTGATTCAATATGACAAACCGCAGAATGATTACAGGTACAGGTCGTACGAAATACGGCCCACCATAGCACGACACGCAGGTCGGCTTTACAGCAGTGGGTTCGGCTTAACACTAAAGGCCTAAGTGCTGGATCACTCCTGGTTCGGCCAAGCCAGAAGTGGGAGGGAGGGGCTATCTTATTTTCAGCAGAACCCGAGTCAAGCAAAGCAACAGCAAAGTGCCAATGGCAGCTAACAGAAACTTTTATAAATTAATGCCCTGTGTGAGGCTCGAACCCGGGTCACGTGGATGACTCTCAGATTAACGACCACTCCTGGATCTCTCAACTAAGCTACGGACCCCCGAATTCATACATAGACTCATATATGCAACAAAGAGTAAGACGTTTCCTCTCTTCTTCTTTCTGCTCTTCCATCAGCTTCCTGACGATGAGGTCTTTATGAAGTGTCTCCATAGTGTTCTGTCCCTGACAGTTTCGCCCACCATGGTCAAGTCAGTGTTTTTGCATATAAATCACCAATCCATGTATGTGGTATAGCTACATTTCTCATCTCTCATCTCTTTTTGAACATCAATGACTGTGTACAATTCACCAGTGTTTGCCTCTACATTGACTGAAATACTTGCAACATATTTTCTGCATTGGGCCAAAGTGCTATCACCACGCCTAGCATCTAAAATGGTTTTCATTCCTCTCGCTTGTGCAACTGCAGTCAGTCTCAAGTCACTAGTCGAAAGACTAGTAACAGAACGACAAACGATTTATCCCCGCAGTGCACCGTCGTATCTGCCCGATTCTCCATTATCGCCCAACTCAATTACAAACTGCTGCGAAAATGCTGCACAGCGCTAATAAGTTAAACTACCCGATAAAATCTAAGCAATCCTTAACAATTAAACGTTATCTAAGTCTGAAGTAACTTCAAACTCGTATGAAAATAAAGAAATTTGACAAAAATGACATCATTGAATTACACGTTATTGACATAAACATGCAACCGAAGGCTGTAACCAGGCTGTAACTCTGCACAGAAAAGACTACGCAAGACATCAATTCGCCAACAAAATAGTCCCAGATTTAAGTTCAAATTTCACATTTTGCCAAAGGTAGGTTCTTTGCAGGTTTTTATGAGAATGAGTCTAAAGCCTACTTAACACATTGGACAAAAAATCGCTTTGTAACAAATTTTTTCCAGCTTTTGAAATTTTGTGTTTCATTCTGACCTACTATTACATCCGTATGAGAAAGAATCATTATTTTTAAACGATTTCTTAGTTAAAAGTTGTATTATTCAGATTTGTTTAAGATAGGACTTCCGAGACATTTGGTAAGTTATTTCGTAGCTCTTTTAAGTTGTTCAAATATTTCCCGCTAAGTCGCCTGCGACGGTTTGGACAGTATTATTACCCGGACGTAAATTATTTACCTTTTCACTGATATTTTTTAGGAATTATTTCACTATGTTCCCATCTACTAGATCTCAAATTATAGATGGTAAAACATCCTTTGCTTTTTAAAAAGCTAGTTGTCTCGTGGCCTTGTACAGTACACTGGGAGCCCATCTGAACTGTTTACCTTGCTAGTAGAATATTCAGCCGAGTTTTTGCCTGGAGTGCTCCTGAGTAGTAACCTTGAATGGGCGCTACATAAAGTTCCACAGTGAATGACTGAATGAATACACATAGCTACTATCACCTACACTACACACATTACATATACACACACTTGCATACATACACATCTCTAGAAACAATATTTACACACGGGATATTTACACAATATTACACGAAATTAAATACCTACATAGATGACACTGACACACACCCACACACACACACGATTTTGTGCACACTCTGCTTCAAAAAGGGTGTAGATGGTTCAGTATTTCCTCGTCGTCTCCCCCGGTCAACAGGGAACAACCCTGGCTAAATCTGAACCGAGGATAGGGGAGAGACCTGATCAGTCACCCTTCATTCCTAAATGATCATGAAACTTAACCATGGAAAGCTGCTACAAATAATGCATATCCACTTGCTTGCTTTTCCACACAGCCTACCTACCCGTCGCCATGGGAACGACAGCCGAGGTCGTCGACCCCTCCCGCCTTCGATCCGCTTTGGCCGAGGTTCGATCGGACGCGGGTGAACTCTACCGGAAGTCGTGGGTGATCGTGGGTCACGTCGACAATAACCCTTTATCGATCGACGTTCTTCATTCCGATACGAGTTCAGATGCGACGCTTGAGGGATTGTACGGTCACCTGAGAGATGACCAGGTCATGTATGGTCTCCTCAGACTGACCACGACGTTCGATGTGTCCACCACGGTCAAGTTCGTCTATATTAAATGGTCAGTTGCTTCGCTTCTATTGTTCTGGTTGAGTGAAAATATTGTTCTGTATTTCGATTTGCTTTAATGGATAGAGCTCTGAAGTTTCTTATGCTGGGTGCTTCTAGTGACTATTTAATGTTGTTCTAGTGTCTGGTACTTCTATTGTTCTGGTAACTTCTGATGACTTAGAACTATTGTTCTGGTAACTTCTAATGACTTCTGTTTTTTAAAAATAACTTCTAATGACTTCTTTTGCTCTGGTAACTTCTGTTTTCCTAATGTCATCTATTGTTCTTGTCACTTCTATTATTGTGGTCACTTCTAATGACTTCTTGTGTTCTGGTAACTTCTATTACTTAGTACTTCTTCAGGAGTGGATTACCTTGAAGATGCGTTATATAAAAACTCAATTATAATTATTTATGATAATAATTGATAATTATAACAATGTTCTGGCACATGGATTTGTCTACGGCAGGAACAAGTCAGTCTGTCACCTAAGTTTTTAAATCGATGATTTCTTGTAAATGAGTAATGGAATCAAGGTTTTATACTTACATAACAATTTTCATTTAACTGCTCATCTCAAGACTTTTCGGCTACTTTTTGATGTGATCTCACAACAGAACATTTCTGAAATCTTGCAACAACATTATGATTTTAATGTGACATTTTGCCAACTGTGTTTCTTGCACGTTTTTCCTGCCAGGGTTGGAGATAAAGTGCCATTCGCGAAGAAAGGTCGTTTTGGGGTCGTTAGCGGAAGCGTTGAAGTTCACTTCAGTCCGTATCATCTCGTCGTTGAAACTGGATCCGTGGAGGATCTGGCGGAAAACGTTCTCATCCAGAGGGTCGGTAGAACTCTCGTATTTCCACGTTTGTTTATTTATTGATGTTTGTATGAACATAACTTCTAGAAACTTTTCTTTTTAGTTGTGCTCGAGTCGGGAGCGCTTCTAAGTAGTCCCCCTTGAAGGGGTGATACATGAATCCTAATAATAAATGAATCTTTAAGTGTTTGTGAAGATATAAAATAAACGTGATTGTTGATTAATTAGTAATAATTCATTAACCCTTTGACTTGCCAGCGCGCTTTAAAGCGCGCTTTTCTATAAAGGATGTATTTCGACTTGCCAGCGCGCTTTAAAGCGCGCTTTTCTATAAGGATGTATCTCGACCGCATATTTACATATAAACATACATATACATACATGTATACATACATATATACATACATACATACATACATATATACATACCCGGTACATACATATAATATACATACATACATACATACATACATGCAATCATACATATATACGTACATATATACATACATACATACATATACATACATAAATACATACATACATACATACATACATACATACATACATACATACATACATACATATATACATACATACATGCATATATATAGAGGCAGAGAGCGGGCTCCATTGAACGACGCGTGACGCCGGGCGAACGACCGACCGGCACGTTGGTCGAACGCCTAGGACGACGGTAGCTACCTGATACATACATATATACATACATACATACATACATACATACATACATACATACATACATACATACATATATACATACATACATGCATATATATAGAGGCAGAGAGCGGGCTCCGTTGAACGACGCGTGACGCCGGGCGAACGACCGACCGGCACGTTGGTCGAACGCCTAGGACGACGGTAGCTACCTGATACATACATATATACATGCATACATACATACATATATACATACCCGGTACATACATATAATATACATACATACATACATACATACATGCAATCATACATATATACGTACATATATACATACATACATACATATACATACATAAATTCATACATACATACATACATACATACATACATACATACATACATATATACATACATACATGCATATATATATATATATATATATATATATATATATATACACACATACATACATATATATATATACATACATACATATATACATACATACATACATACATACATACATACATACATACATACATACATACATACATACATACATACATAGGCCTACCTTTTCTTGTAAAAACAATAGGGCAAGTCAAAGGGTTAATAATTACAACATAATTGATTAATAATGATTAATTGATAGTAATTAATTATTGTATATATGAATTGTAAGCCTTTCTTGAGAGCAGTTTGTCACTTCATAGTCGTCTGAAGACTGTACTACTTGACTGGTTCAGGTCTTGAGCCCATCCTAGCACTGATGAGTTTGCATTTTCAGGTGGTGCTATATAAATGTAAGATTTCAGTTTATGTGACACACGTGTAGCGATCTAAATATTTTTAAATGATGTTAATGCATCGGACATATTTCAATTAATTATTAAACCTTTTGTGAGGTAGGTTGTTTTGTAAATTGCTTAATTCTCAAGACCTATCTTTTTAAATGTTAGTCATTTGATTGCCATCGGCTGTAAACAAATAAATAACTACGTAAAATAAAAGTAAAAAATATAAACAACTGTAAAAAATAAATAGCTGTAAACAGTAAATAACTGTAAAATAAATAATGATTAATTAATAGTAGTAGGGACTTTTTTGCACGACACCAGGGACGAGGCCCAAGAACCATAGTAGCAATTATTACTCTTAGGAAGAGATGTTAGAATAGGCACTTGTCTGTTTTACAATAAAGGAAGTTGATATAAAAAAAACTGTAAAAATATAAATAACTAAAATTTAATCATTGTAAAAAATAAATAACTGTACAAAATTTAAATCAATGTAAATAATTGTAAGCAATCAATAACTGAATTTGTATTTTTCATTGCAGCTTGAGGAGTCGAGCGGCACACATAACAAGGTCGTAGAGGGTTCGATTGTGGGGCGTCAGGAGCGTGGCTTTACCGCCGGCGCCACCAAGAGACAAGACAAGGGGGCTGTTCGATCCATCGCCCCGGCCGGGGTTGTCGTGGAAACGTCGCCAGAACTTCAAGACGCCATCGCAGACGTTCGCCGTAACGAAAACCCCACGAATTGGGTTCTGGCGGGGTTCAAGAGCGGGGATATTAAGCGCCCCCTGGTCGTCGTTGCCACGGGAACGGGAAAGATCGACGAGATCAAGGAACTGCTGGATGACACGCAAGTCATGTACGCGTTGTATCGAACGACCGATGTCTACGACGATATTCAGACTGTCAAGTTCGTCTACATCTATTGGTGAGTGCCAGGCCAAAGCTGCGATTAAGGAGGAGGGTTTGAGATTGATCGAGTGTGCTTTGCTATAGCTGTAGTGCCAGGCCGATGGTGGGATAAAAATAGGAGGGTTGCAGATAGGTTCAGTACGCATATCCACTGCTGTAGTGCCACTGTTGTAGTGCCAGTATAAGGTAAGGTAAAGAAGGGGGGTTGCAGATTGATGCGGTGCAGTTCGCCACTGCTGTAGTGTCAGTCTGAAGGTTGGATAAAGAAAGAAGATTACAGAATGACCCAGTGCACTTCAATGCTGTTTTATGGTGCCAGCCCAAAGGTGGCATAAGGCAGGAGGGTTGCATATGGATCTTATGCACTTTGCCATTGTTGTATAGCCAGTCCAAAGCCGGGATAAAATGAATGTAAAAACTAAAAGACTATGAAAAATGAATTGCTAATTTCATGGATCTTTCTGCGTCACTGGTCCTTCAACCTGGAATGGTCTCCCTATTACACTATGCTTATTGCTTAGGGTCACTCCTGGGATACCCGGCATTTAAGTCCTTCACTCACAATTGCTCAGCTCTTCGGCGTGAAACTCTGATGCAGTGTCCGCTCTGCATTTGGGAGCACCTCTGAGTAGAGAGAGCTTGAAGGGTTGCTATAACAAGTGCACATACAAACTCCACTCTGTTTCTAAATCTCTCACAAATTTTGTCTTATTTTGCAACCATGGTTGGACCAGGAGCGCTTCCGAGTAGCCTACCTTGAAGAGGCGCTATATAAATATTTCCTAAACAATTCTAATTGTGATGATTAATTATTATTTGTTTTTGACTGGCTAGGATCGGCGAACGCGTTAAGCCGCTGACGAAGGGGAAGATGTCCGCGTTTTCTGGTCCGGTGGAGCGTATCTTCAGTCCAGCACACGTCACAATGCTCTTCTCACAGAAGAATGATATCCGTGAAGACATCATTAAGGACAAGGTGACTAGCTGCGGTACCCGGCATTTATCGGGAAAAATTCGGTCTTTCATCCTGGGGTGGGGGGTGGGGTGATGTGGTCTGTCTTGTTGGAAGGTTTGTGGGGAATTGATGCAAAAAACTGTGGCTGGAAATGCCTTTGACTGGGAAATTTCAGTATTTTACCACACCCTGCCCCAGGGTGGGGTGGTGTGATCCTTAAGGCCCTCTGAATATGTGGGTTTTTCAGGTGAACTGTTGCAGAAGTGTGACCAATGTGTGGAAATGGTGTGAGTTTTGTTGTTATTAGTGCAATATGGATTTTTGCCCTCTACCATCATCCCCTTTGTGAGGGGAATTTGCCGACCCTCTCCACTGGGTGGTGCTGGTGGCCCTATGCGTACATTTTCCTTTACTGATATCTAGATATCGATGACTGTGACATTTATAAGGCAGTGATTATAATTATTAGATGTATTGTTAGTAAGTTTTAAGTTTGTATTGTCTTTTCTTAGTATTGTTAGTAGCTTTTTATGTTTGTATTTTCTTTTTTAGTATTGTTAACAACTTTTTATGTTTGTACTAGCTGTACCCAGCCACGCGTTGCTGTGGCAAAAAAGACCTCCCCCTCTCTCTCCCCCTCTCCCTCCCCTCCCCCTCTCCCTCCCGCTCCCCCTTCCCCCTCCCCCTCCCCCCCGCCTTCTCCCCCCCCCCCTCCCCTCCCCCTCCCCCTCTCCCTCCCCCTCCCCCTCCTTCTTCCCCTCCCCCTCCCCCTCCCTCACACCGTCCTTTACTGACAGCGGATAGAGCCCAAGAATTTTAGGCCGCTTTCGTAATTTTAGGCCGCTTTCGTAATATTCCACTCGCTTATGACGTCATGGGACTAAACCTCATTGATGTATCGTCACTGTGTTTTACGGGTGAGGACAATTCGAAAATTTCCAAGCGCATGGTTTCGTTGAAGTTGAAAATGGCGGGCGAACGGATTGCAAAGTTCACTTTTTGTGGAAACGGTTGCGTTTTTTCGGGTGAAAACATCTTAACATGCGGTTGAATGGGAATGGAAGGTGTTGTAAAATTTTCAAGACAATCGGTGGGTCACTTTCAGCGTGAAAATGCGACGAACATTTGGAAAGTTCATTTTTATATATATAGATTGTCTTTTCTTAGTATTGTTAGTAATTTTTTATGTTTCTATTGTCTTTTCTTAGGTTATGTCCAGCAGTGGATCGAAGCTGTGCGTCAAGTGACCACGGTTGAGCCGATACAAGGTTTTGCAGGACCACGATTAGTCGAAAACAAGGCGGTGCGATGATGCCTAATGCTGCCAGGAGGAACGCGGCCCATCATGCATGAAGATCCTTGCCAGAGAAACCCTTGCCAGTCTTGTTATTGATGTTGCTTCCAATTGTTATTAACTTTTATTGCTTCAAAGTGAAACTATGTAGACTGAATGAAATCAAGAATAGCATAAGTATTAAAGGAAGCTGTGTAAAAGGGATTTTGTGTGGGGGGTAAAAGGCAAATTGCATGTTGTTTGGTCAGTTTCTTTTGACAGACTTTTCCTCTTGTTCACAGCTTTGTACTTGAAATACTACAATGTTGATTTTGAGTATTACGATTATTTTGATATTAGCATTTTATCGATGTTGCTTGCAATGCATCTTATTAATTATTGCCTCCAAGCAGAGGATCATTTAAGCAATTGTTTTGCAATTCCAGATTGTATAACAGAGGATTTAAACTTGTAGTGGTTCACATAAGTTCACAATATTTCTTTGGAGGAGCAAGGTCAAAGGTAATTAGGTTATTCCAGGTCATAGGGCAAGTCAAGTTCATTCTTTTGCAACATTCTTTTTTATTTTTCAACATTTGTTCTATAATCACAGATGATATAGCACCTCTTCAACAGAGGTATTCAAGCATGTAGTGGTTCACATAAGTTCATTGTTTACTTTCTGCAAAGTTAAAAGTTATTGGGTCAGAGGTCGCTGGGCAAGTCAGGTTGATTCTTTTGCGACATTCTTTTTTATTTTTAGTGCTATCATTTTTTACATGAGTTTGTTTTTGTAATCTATGTTATGGACTTGACGCCGCAATCGTGTTCGGGCATTTATCATTTATTCAGCACGCGTGTTCCTCTCTTGATAGTAAGCAGGAAATGTAATAACTGTTGTAGCACTTTTTTGTTACATAATACATGTAGTTCAAGATATAAGATGATGCATTTAACCCTTTGCCGACCAACTTGTAGTAAATCATATGGGATATCCTATACTCATGGTCGGTAAAAGGTTAAGATGATGAGTGAGATATGATTACAATGTGGATTATTTTAACAACTTTGTAACACTGATTTCTTTAGCATGACATTAATGTAGACTCAAGCTATGGTGCTCATTTTAGACTTGAATTTTGGCTTTGCCTGGAAAAGATGTAAACGTTTTTTCTGTTTACTGATTGTTTTGGAAAATGAATTTCAGGATGTTTTAAGCATGAGAAGATATGGTTCGGAAACTGTTGTTTCAATATTGATTATTTACTTTAAGTTCAGTTGACTATACTAAAAATCAGTTTTTATTGTTATCTATGACAACTTGTCATGCAGTATAAACGAATATTTATATCAATAGTTGCATTTTACTCATAAATATTTTTACCCTTATAGGTTTGTAGGACGCGTATGCATAAAGTGGCCATAAGGTTCCATGTGTTCATTTTTCATTTGAACGTAGAAAGTGTTGCATTCCTTAATTTTAACACTGACTTGCACCTTTTGTCTCGGTGAATTTGTGAAAAAGTTGTTTACAGAATTTTCAGCTGAAACATATAATGCAGAATTACGATTGGAATTATTTTACTTGTCGTTCGAGATGCAGAGTAAAAATCATTTCGATGTGTCACTGATAACTGAAGCAATCTGGACAAAGAGATTTAAGTTTCTTTTTCGAACGTGTATTGTTGAATCAGCTACTAAAACAGTTCTACTTGTTGCTTGTATCAAAAAAATTTCACTTTGTTGATCTCCATTTAAATGTGTTTTTTGATGACACCAGGGCCAGATGTAAACAAGATCTGGAAATCTTGAGAATAACAGCACACGATCAGAAACATTGGAAAAAGTGATAAACGATGCAGTGGAAACCCTTGGCCCATGGATCCTGAGTAGCCTACCTTAACAGACGCTATATAAAATTACCTTAATAATGAGTCGCACTTTGGTCTGGTGTACATTGTTATATAAAATAAATTTTTCCACGTTAGGGAGACCACCTTATTTACTTGCCCAATATCAGATGGCTCATTTGAACTAGGTGAGCTAGATCAAGTCCGCGATAGACAAAGCTGCCCCTTTCGTTCCGGTGCCAGGTCGTAATTCGGTGAGGTCAAGCCGAAAAGTGGTGCTACGGTGGTAGTCAGTGATTATGATAGTTGGATGGTGGAACTGATTAAAATCTGGATAGGATAGGTTGAAGATTTCAGTTTTCAAGCGGAGGAGAGGTTGAATTGGGAGGGGTGGTTGCAAGTGATAGGAGGATGAGCGAACAGGCGGAGGTATATAGGGATTATTTGGGAATATAAACAGCGCCCTTTTATTTAAAGTGGTGCAGTTCAGACAGGTATTTGCCACATTTAAACGCCAGACAACCGTAGCAATAGCAAATTTATCAGGAAATGATTTCAAATTCAACTATTCGCTCGTTCGAGCTTTGTTAACATTCAATCGCTAGATGGCAATGGTGTAGAGATTAATAAAATTCCATGTCGATGTTTTCTTTCTTATTTCCGGTGCAAAATAAATAAAAGATCTCTGTTCAAAATGTTTATATTGATGTGTTTTTGTTACAAATAGTTTCTATCTGCGTGTGGCAAAGAAGTAGTAGCCTATCTGACAGCCTGAAGAGATAAGTTACGAGAAAAAGTAACCTACTTGCTAATCAGAGCCTATTTATTTGTTTATCAGAATTGCTAAATAGCTAAATTATTTACTTTTTATAAGCGATGTTCACAGTCCTAAACGGGCTCCAAGAAGTCTCGCCTCTTCAAGAATTAAAACCCACAAACTCATCTGACCCTTCGCCTTCCAATTTCCCACCCATACGACACCAACATTTTCAGCAACTTCGCCACGCTGATCCGTGGGTAACCGGACTCGGGACTTCGTTTGGGCTACTCTTACTGACTCAATGCAGTGCTAGTGAATAAGCTAGTGCCCTGCCCTTGGCTTTCGAGTGGCACTTTAGAACTATGGAGATTGCGATAATATGCAGTGCTTCCACTCTACGTTTTAGACATCCCACGATCTAACCACAAAAACAATTTACATTGCACAGTAACATGGCCATGCCATGTACAAGGAAGAGCTTGATAAGCAGACCTGTAGTAATTTAGAAAAGTGATAAGTGCTGCAGTGGACAGTATGTCCAGTATTTTTAATGATTTGCTTGTTCTGTTGAAGATCCAAAGATGACATGCATCCAGATTGCCCGAAGAAGGAACACCGTTCAAAAGTTAAACATGTAAACAAAACATACGCTGAGATTGCCTGCCTCAAAAAAGTCCATAAGAAAGGCTGAACACTTCGAATATTCGTCTTACAATTCACACGAAAAATGGTGGAAGGAGAAAAGCCGTACATATGTGAATTATGTCCCATAACATTTGCTTCTAGGACTGTTCTTCTGCAGCACATTAAAACCCACGCGGAGGAAAAGCCATACAGGTGTAATCTATGTCACATAGAATGTAGAAAATTAGACCATATGAACAGACATTTCAGAGCGGTGCACGGATTAGTAATGCCGTACGAGTGCGATTCATGTGACGAAGCGTACGCAACGAAGTGCGCTCTCAAAACGCACGTCAGAATTCACAGCAAAGGAATACCGTACAAGTGCGTCGTATGCGACAGGACATTTGCAAAGGAAGTCCATCGTGATAACCACATGAGAAGACACGGAGAGAAGCCATTCAAATGCGAATCGTGTCCAAAAGCGTTTTCCTACAGGTGTCTTCTAGTGCAGCACGCTAGAAAGCACACTGGCGAGGAGCCATACAAGTGCACTATATGTCACAATTCGTTCACATACGAAAAACATCTAAAAACGCACATGAGAACGCACTCCATGGAGAAAACGTACGAGTGCGATCTATGCGAGAAAGCGTTTCCGACGACAGGCGCTCTGAAGACGCACCGAAGAGTGCACACTGTAGAGAAGCCGTACAAGTGCACGTTATGTCGCAGAACATTTGCGGAGGAGATTCATTTGAGTAACCACGCGCAAATGCACGCTGGAGGGAACCTGTACAAATGCGAGCTTTGTCCGAACACGTATGCAACTAGCAATCTTCTTGACGTCCATTCAAGAATGCACACCGGAGAAAAGCCGTTCAAATGTAACTTCTGCCACTTAGCGTTTGCAACAGCAAGCTACCAAAAGCGACACATGAGAAGAAGGCACTCCGTAGCGCACAAGCCGTACAAGTGCGATTTATGCGAGAACGCGTATACGTCGGCCGTCGGTCTGAAAACGCACAGAAGATCGCACGCTGTCGAAAAACCGTACAAGTGTCGTTTATGCGACAAAGCGTTTGTGCAGGAGATTCATTTGCGTAGCCACTTGGTGATGCATTCTGGAGAAAGACCATACAAATGCGAACTATGTCCCAAAGCATTTAGATTAAGGTTTCGTCTAACCCAGCATATGAAAAGCCACACGGCTAAAGAAGACGACATCCCGAGAGAAAGACCGTACAAGTGCACTTTGTGCCAATCAGATTTTATGGACAAAATTTGTCTGAAGCAGCACGTGAATAAAGTGCACGAGTCTATAGGAAAGCTGCTACAGTACCGTTGTGATATATGCCAGAAAGAATATAGAAACAGAAGCAGTCTTATAACGCACGCCAGATCGCACACCGGAGAAAAGCCGTACAAGTGCACTCTGTGCGACAGAGCTTTTGCCGAGAAATGGAAATTAGATTGGCACGTGAGATCGCACACCGGGGAACAGCCGTACCGATGTGAATTGTGCGATAAGGGATTTGGAAAGGGAGGCGATCTCAGAAGACACATCCGAATACACACTGGCGAAAGGCCATTCACGTGCGAATACTGCAGCAAAGGCTTTAAAACCAGTAGCTCTTTGAAACTTCATATAAATACACACACCCGAGAAAAGTTGTACCGGTGCGATGAATGTCACAGAGCTTTTGCACATCGATCCGCACTAGCGGGCCATTTGAAAATTCATACGGGAGAAAAGCCATACAAGTGCAAGTTATGTCACAAGGCGTTTGCATGTGGACGGTATCTCCAAACACACCTCAAAGCGCACACCGGAGAAAAGCCGTACAAGTGCAGTTTATGCGACAAAGCTTTTGCAAAACCAAGTGGAGTAAAATCACACATGCGACGCCACACGGGAGAAAAACCGTACGCATGTGAATTCTGTACAAAAACATTTAAAGATCGCAACGCTCTCGGACATCACACGATGACGACGCACACCGGAGAGAAGACGCACAAGTGCGATTTGTGTCAGAAGGCGTTTAGAATTAAGCGCGACCTGCAAGTGCACATCAGAACGCACACCGGAGAGATGCGATACAAGTGCAATCTATGTTTCAAAGCATTTGCAGAACACGAACAACTGAAGTGCCATGCTAGCATCCACACCGGAGATGCGCCGTACACTTGCGAATTCTGCAGCAAAACTTTCGCTGATCGTGGTTCCTTCAGGTATCACATGAAAAGTCACGTTCAAGAAAAGCCGTACAAGTGCGATCTATGCGAGAGAGCGTACATAACGGAGAAAACTATGTTAACGCACGTAAAAACGCACGCCGATGAAAAGCCACACAAGTGCCCCATATGCGACAAAATATTTTCGCAGGCGAACAACCTGAAAATTCACGCGCGAACGCACACAGGAGAGAAGCCGTACAAGTGTAACTTCTGTGACAAGGCATTTTCCCTGGCTTGTACGTTGAAACGCCACCAAATAACCCACACCGGAGAAAGGCCGTACAAGTGTGATGTATGCAACAGTGCATTTGCAAGTGGAGGTAACCTAACAGCGCACCTAAGAACGCACACAGGAGAAAAACCGTACAAGTGCGACATATGTCACAGATCATTTCGCCATCGGAATAGTCTGAACATCCATATAAGAACCCATTCTGGAGAAAAGCCGTACAAGTGCAGTTTATGTCCGAAAGCTTTTGTGGCTTCATCAGATCTGACGAAGCATTTCAGATTCCACACGAGAGAGAAGCCGTTCGAATGCAATGTATGCGGCAAGGCTTTTGCGTTTAAAAAAACATTGAGAAGCCATATCGGAATGCACACGAGAGAAGGAGAGCCATTTCAACTCACAAACGAAGTATCTTGACTTGCGGTGTTTGCTCACCACCTTGTTCTACCTCAGTGGTTCACAACCTTTTTGGACTTTAGGGCCACTTTTTCTAAGTTGGAGGACATGAGGGCCACTTTTTCTTAGTTGAACTAGTTGGAGGACATGAGGGCCACTTTTTCTTAGTTGAACTAGTTGAAGGACATTAGGGGCCTCATGGGTAGAATTTAATTAACTAAAAGCATATAAAATTGTTGTAATTGATTAAAAATAGAATGTTTGCTTTTTTTATAGACGTTAAAATAACATAATTTGTAATACAAAATAATTGTGTTTTATTCTGTCCAAATTGTCAATTTTTCAGATATTTTTGTTAATTCATTTAGAGATGAGGGCCATTTTTAGGGCCAGGCGGGCCACTTTTGGCCCCACTTTTGGCCTGCGGGCTGAGAACCGCTATTCTACGTGAACAACCTCCCATGTTATCGTTGTCCATTCTACTGTCACTCTACTGTTACTGCTAACCTCGTTTTCCAGTTGATTTATTTTCCACACTGCATATTTTTTAGCATGCAGGTCTAAACAAAATGTGCGGTACTCTAAATGTATGTGTACAGTTGTAGAAGCGCTTCTGTGCAGCTAAAAAAATAGTAAAGAGGTAATTTACAATGGAGGATGGTAAGGGAAAGAAGGGGTTGTGCAGTTCTTAAAATTCCTTTAAAAAGCCTTGCTTATAATGTTTAACAAATCGATAAAGACAGAGGACAATTTTCTTTTCTTTACATCTGTTTTCATAATTATTCACATTATACATGTTAGCATTGTGCAGACTAACATTGAAACTTTTAAGCGCCAATGATTCAACAATCAACACAAAACATTAACATTTTCCAACACTAATAATTTTTGGACATAAATGCAACGGTAGATCCTTAACTCTCGGGATTTCTAATATAACGTGATTTTTACAGTAACAAAGGTTAACATTCGATCCAAACTTCCTTGCCAGACCCAGCAAAACTCCATGTACTAATTTGGATGTATAGCAATATTTCTTAGCTTGTACGTGTCAGATGCTCAAATAACAATGAAAATTATTTCCATGGCACAGTAACACAGCCACGCCCTCCTTACAAGGGCACACAATTTTAAACGTTCCCAATGTTCAACTGATCTTGATGGGCTTCAATCATCAGGAATGTTTGCAGATAGTCGAACCCGTCTCAAATCAAATTCTAACCCATCTCTTATCAAATCAAACCTGACTCGAACCAAACTCCGACCCACAGGCGCAGGGGACATTTCAGCAGTGGAGGGCAAATTTTTTTACTTTTGCCCGAAAATTCTCACGACCTTTTTTTAGTCGTCCGGCTGAAATCTTAAGAAAATTCCAAATTACCGTCAATTTTGCCAAATTGTTTACATTTTTTTTATTTTTCCGGGTCTACTTGCCTAAAAATTAGACTTGTCCGAAATTTGGGGGTATTAGCCCCCCCCCACTAGACCCCCGTCTCCTACGCCTATGCTCCGACCCGTCTCCAATCAATTTCTAAATCACTAGATTGTTCCCCCAGATCAGCCTTTCTTCAGGTGTCTCCACTCAAGACACCAGCCAAGGCGTTGTCAATCAAATACTGTACAAGTGTTTTGATGCATACTTCCATAAAGCATCAACAACATACTATTTAGCATTTAAATAGTAGTACTAATAAGAGTACTTAGTAGTAGTACCTAGTAACAACAGTAATACTGCTAAAAGTATAAATAATATTCACAGCGACAACACTGAAGAATATCCATTGGAAATGTTTTGGAAATGTTGATAGGCTTTGTCTAATGCCTAGAACATTTGAGACCAACTTCTACTCTACTCTTAAGACTGCTCTCTTAAGCGGGGATTGGGTCGGGAGCGCTTCTGAATGGATGGCCATGAAGAAGTGCTATATAAATTTCTGAAATGAATGTAATAACAATTGGTGAAATTTCCAGATTTATATCCATTTATAGATCGGGAGGAAAAACTAACAGCACTGACAGGTCACAAGAGAATTACTTTAGGCCTACTTAGTGATCTCAACAGTTTCTCAAAAATCGTAGATGAAAATAATAGAAACTATAATAATAAACAATCTTTCAACATGCTAAATCCAAACATAATCTGCCTTTCTCTCTCAACATTTTACTAAATATTGACCTCATTGCGGCTTGGTTTTAAACTGCTATCAGCCGATGCCTTGCAAGTTAGAAAGACAGCAGTGCAATAAAAATTACTGATTACAATTTAAAGTATCCTAGAACATGGGTGCCCACACATAGGGACAATAGAGGGAACTTGTATTTCCCCCTAATAAAACCGACACTTTTATAAAACAAAATAATGCTTTTTGATTTTTAACAAATTTCTCCCCATTAATTATTACACTGAGTGAAATCAAGACATTTAGAGAGTAGCTCTATGAAAAAATCCAAGTCCTTGATTTCCTTAGGCCTAAAAAAAATGTTGTGTTTCCGGTAACAGAGCTAAAAAAATTGGGTAGGTAGGTCGGAAAATATTTTTATTTTGTAAAATATTTTTATGCAGTGACTATCCGAAAAAGTATACCCCACTAGTCTTTTTTGCACGCTGAAACAAAGTACGTATTCTAAGCAAACTTGTATAAACTGCCTATTTCCCGACTGTCTGCACCTAAAACTGCTCTAGAAACAGTGCTATTAATTTCATTTTGTTGACGTCTCTTATGTTATGTGACTTATGTCAATACAAATGTTAGAAAAATATTTTTTGAAAAAAAATTTAAATTTTTTTTGAAAAAAAAAATATTTTTTGAAAAAAAAAATTTTCTAATAAAATTTTTTACAAAAATATTTGGGTCGCGGCCGTAAAAATGGGTCGGTCGGGTTACCGGAAACACAACATTTTTTTTAACGCCTTATCTACAATTTTTAAGCTGTTGCTAAACAATTTAACTGTGACCACTGTCTTGCCCCTTGCAAAAGAAATATGTGTGGCACCCAAGTCCTAGAAACACCTGTCTACTAAAGGTTCATTCTTCATTCATTCATTTTATATCTCATTCCTTCAAGAAAACTACTCAGAGGCGCTCCCAGAACAACCATGGCGAAAGAAAAAGGATTTTAGAGATTTATGAAACAAAATTTGACTGGTCAGATGTAATAAATGCAGCTTTAAAGGGAGGTCATTCCATATGGACAGCCCTAAAACCAAGAAAGGTGCTTTAAAAATTATTTTATTTGCAGTTCAAATTGCATGCATCGCAGTAGAAAGGATTTTCACAAATCACTAGCAGCTGAGGAGAGACAAATTCCACAAGACTACAACTGAAGAAGACTTAGAAACTATTTTACATCAGTTATAATATAACTCACAATTGAACAATTTGCTAGCACTTAACAATTTAGTCTAAATATTCAACTAGCCCTTTCGAACGTTTAGAACAAGTTTACATGATAGCACATGACAAATGTCACTTACATACACGGGCGCATTTAGAGTGCATTTCCCCGATTCTAAACACCCTCCAAAAACAAGGAACTTCAGAACCATTGTAAACTATTTCCATATAATCGAATTCTCCGTCCATTTTCATTGGAAAACAGTCAAAACACCCCCAAAATTGAAACCCTCAAATTTTTCCCAGCTAAGCCACCAGTCACGTCTAACGATCTCACAAATGCCAACTGGAAAAGTCGCTTCCAGCAACGCCGTAAATGCGACAACACTCGTCACTTCCACGCCTTTACCATTCCGTCGCGCGACGCCGTCACGATGAAATACTGCGACAGGTGACAGAGACTGACGTCGGTGATGATGTCAAGATGTCCGACAGGCGGCGGTTTCAGTCCGTTGTGGGCGTCCTCCGGGTTCGACGACACGCTCGCCCTCTCCCGCGTGTGACCTTCAAAGATGACCTCCGTTCCGTCGATGAGTCGCGACTCGTAGACGACCGGGTCGAGCGAGTCGTCTGCTCCGGGAACGACGATCTGGGAATTCCCCGGCGTCACGAGATCCCAGAACCGGATGCGCATGTCGTTGCCGGCGGCGATGACGAAGGCGGCGCGTCCGTGCGCGTAGCCGAGCTGGATCCCGTTGACGCAGTGCGGCGACGACTGAGTCGTAGAGAGCACCGGGGATTTGCTCCCCCAGAGCGCTCGTTGCCGTGTGTTGGTCTCGACGTCCCAGAAGTCGATCTCGTTGTTGCCCTGGACGGACGACACGATCGACGACGCCGTTGACTGGTTGACGAGGCAACGGCGGACGTGCGACTTGCTCGGGTGGTGGACGGTGTTGACGGGGAGCTGGAAGCGCATGTCCCAGCAGACGTGAGCGCCGTCGCTCGTGCCGAGCACCAGCCACCCGAGCTCGTGATGGACATCGAAGGATGTCACGAGTCCGAGTCGCGGGTTGTTGTGGAGTCGCCAGGCGACGCGCTGCGCCCGGATGTCCCACCCGACGATCAGACCGTTGACGGTCGTGTACGCGATGACGTTCTGCGAGCCCGTGTCGAACGACGTCATGTCGACGACGAGCCCGTCGGAGTCGACGTCGAGGTTCTTCGTCATCGTGACGCTGACACGACTCGCGGTCGGCTCCGTGCGGAACACGTGGATGGCTCCGCTGTCGGACGCGGACGCGAGACTCTGCGACCCGTCGCAGAAGCAGAGGGTCTTGATCTGTCCTCCCTGTCGGCCGTACGTGTAACACGACCTGTTTGTTATGCTCTTCCCTTCCAACCGTCGACAGTCCCACATCTTCACAGTACCATCGTTGGAGCACGTCGCAAAGTACCGCTGGTCCTGGCTCACCCGGATCCGGTTGACCGCTCCCCGGTGCTCGTGGAGGTGAGCGACGAGCAATCCCTGCGGTTTCCACGCCGAGGGCATCGACTTGACCTCGTAGGCGCTGTTGTCGAGCTGGTCGCTCATTGTTTTGTCGCTCACGTACTGCTGGTACTTCTTGCTGTGCAGGTTTAGAAAGTTCGTTTTGCAGTTGGCCCGGCTGCGCTTCTGTCCCCCGTCGTCGCGGCCCCGATCGGCCCCCGAGTAGACGGCCCCGCTCTTCGAAACTATAATCGTGGACGACGACGAGGCCATGGAATTCGACAGCGACTGATCCAAATTGTGGGTCGGGTCGGGCTTCTCGTAACCGTAGCGACCCGACGCCCCCGCGGACTTCTCCGGGGGGGCGCCGAACATCTGCTGCCAGTCGGGGTTCATTCCCTGGATCGGGGAGTCGGTGGAAAACCCCGGGGGCTTTCGATCGCCGCGCCTCGCTCGTATCGACGACTCAAGTCGGCTGCTCGCGGCGTCGTAGCTGCTCAGGTTGATCTGTTGGCAGATGTTCTGACGATTGATTCGAGCGAGGTTAATTGTCCCCGGTCGGTCCGCCCCAATCTCCTCGGGGTACGAGTGATCCATGCTCACCGATCTCTGTCGCTGTTGTTTGACGATGAAGTTAGCGAGCGCAACCACCTTCTCCTCCTGCTCGACGGTGAGTCCCTGCGAGACGAGCTTGCGCAGCATCGGGGCGACATGCTCCTCCGGTTCGGGGTACGCCGGGGGCTGGCCGTGCCGAGCGAAGCCCCGGACGAGCTGGCGCTTCTGGAGATGGTCGAGCAGCGGTTCGAGGTGCGCGAAGCGAGCGATGTGGTCGAGTAGCGTTCGGGGGAGCGGGTCGAGGAGCGAGCTGAGGAGGATGAACTCGTCGTCGAATTGGACGATCGGGTCTTTGAGGAAGGGGAGCAGCTGCGGAAGAAGGTGGCAGTGGATGTCCGGGAGACGCATCTTCCGGGCGACCTTCGCGAAGAATCCGACGGCACCGTGCTTCACCCAGACGTTCGGGTGCACGAGGAACGGTGCCACGTCTTTGAGGAGCTCGTGCACGGTGCCGCGCAGCAGAAGCCCGAGCTCAACGAGCGCCCCGACCGCTTTCAACGTCTTGACGATGACAAACTCCTCACTGTCGGTGAGCCCCTGTTGGAGGAGCGGTTTGAGTATCACCGAGCTCTGCCACCCGACGCACGTCGCAACCCCGACGATGCTATCGAAGAACGCTCCCCGCAACTGCCAATCCTTCTTGTCGTTGAGGAACGTGATCATGTGCGATAGGAGAATGTCGTTCGCCTTCTGCTGCCCGAAGAAAACGCACAGACGCGTGATCCCGCTGCTCATCAGCGTCTGCTTCACGAGGTTGTCGGGGTCGCTGAGCAGGGTCGCAACCTTCTGTTGTACGATCTCCGTCAGCTCCTTCAACTCGGTGTCGTAACTCGCGTGGTTCACGTCGCCTTCGATCGGGGCGCTTGTGTGCACTTGTACGATCTCGAGGAAGCGGAGTGCGTTGTCGGCGAGCACGGCGATGTTCTCTGCGAACGCGGACCTCGCGAGCGTCACCGGGTCCTGGGTGAGCGTCGACATGTGGGGGAGGATGTACTCGGGGAAGATGTTCGCGTCGCTCTTCGGAACGTTCCGGATCTGCGAGAGGCATTGGGTGAGCGTTCGGATCGCCTCGCAACGCACCCGGGGGACGGCGTCCCCAACGAGAAGCAGCATATAGGGGACAAGTCTGTCGAGGACGATGTCGGCGGAGACGTATCGTGACAGCGACGTCATGAGCTGGAGCGCTGTCAACTTCGTCTCGCAGTACAGCAGCTGACGGATACTCGACGTGAGCAGCGAGATTACGATGACGAGCGCGACGTTCTGCTCGCCGTCCTCCACCTTGACGTGCTCGTAGATCAGGTCAAGGTCGCGCTTGATCCGGTTGACGCGCTCGTCGGCGTACAATATCGGCGTGCTCGCGAAACGCTGGCAGTACAACCGGAGGAACGTGTAGAAGAACTCGGGGAAAGCTTTCCCGCGCTGGTCCACGAGGTATCGCTCGGCGGTCCACCGAGATCCCGGTTCTTTCTGCATCATATGGATGACCAACTCTCGTATGTTTACGTCCTCAATCGTCCCCGCGAGCTTATTGGGGGTGTACTCCCCGGCGCGGTACGCGAGCAGTTGGCTCAGATCGAACGGGGACGTACCCTCGGTGAACAGTTCCGTGATGACGCACCCGGCGGAGAAGATATCCATCGATGGGGTAAGGTCGCCGGTCTTAACCTCGTTCGCGGTCAGGTCAAGGTTGCTCGAGTCCTTGCTCAGGTCGGACGTACGCCAGGGGCTCTCGACGAAACGCTCGGGCGCGATGTAGCACGTGCGTCTTCGCGACGTGTCGAAGAAGTACGAGAAGTCGGCCGGGTTGTCTTCGGGGAGATACGTCGGTTTGAAGCTCGCGAAGTCGGTGAGCAGGACCCAGTTCCAGCTCGTCACCATCACGTTCTCCGACTTGACGTCGCCGTGGCAGACGTTGAGCATGTGGCACTGGTTGAGCGCGCAGAGCAACTGAAAGGCGATCCACTTCTTCTCCATCGCGTTGAGGAACGGACGCGTGCTGATGCGGTCGTAAAGACTGTCCTTGACGTACTGGCGGAAGAGCAGCGCCGCTCGGTCGGACTGCGTTGCACGCTCGAACGGTAAGCAGTTGTTGGCGCCCTGGAGTTCGTTCTGGATGTTGTCCAGCTGGTCCTTGTAGTGCCTCAGAGGCAGAGATGGATCGTGGATCACGAAGACCTTGACGACTACCAGACCTTCCTTGTTTGTGGCCTTCGCGACCTTGAAGAATCGGGTGCTGCCGAGGTTGGAGACGAATGTGAAGCTGGGAACGTCGGCGAGGTATTGCTCGACGGGGAGGATCTGCGACGGGGCAACCCCGGTCAACTGGTTGCCCATGTTGACGTGCGGTAAGTCAACGGTGGATCGGATCTGGTGAATTGAAGCCTACGATAAGACAATGTAAACAAAATTCAGGATGACATTCAGCTCCTCTTCTGGAAAATAATTTTTTTTTATATTGTTTTTGGAAGTTCACCAATATTATTGCATTTAACTTGGTGGATCATGCTGTTTTCTCGACATACGATTTTTATCATTAACTTTAAAAATTAATATCTCATTCATATTTTGAGATAATCTGCTCACATTTTCACTGTTATTCCTTATATTGCATGCAGTTTATGTGAAGAAATTTCAGAAAAATCCAAAGAGGTGTGATGGCAAATTGTCGTTTTACTGGTTGATTTGACATGGAATGACCTTGAAAAATCTAAAGTTGAAGGTGGGAAGGTATGGTTGATCTGACATGAAATAAAAGGAGAAAAGTCCAAAATTCTAAGTTCAGCAACAAAAAATTCGTTTGCAACCGATAAGAAAGCAAACTGCACTCAAAAATGTGGGTAACAGTTGGAAGCACATGCCAAGCACACATTGCAAAGCAAATTTGCAACAAAAAGACAGATCGTTGAATGGGATCTTTATAAAGAAGCGCATATTTTCAGGAAAGTAATTAACATTTTAAGAGTTGTATTATGCCAAACAAATTTTTTCGAGGGCAATGGTCTCTGTTGTCATAAGCTATCGTCAAATCTGGATCCATCCATCAGGAAAGCAAAGCCTTCTTAAACATATGCTACAAACTTATTCCGCTGTTTAATCATTTATTTTTGGAAAATTTCATGTAGTCACAAAATATCTGAATTCTCTCTTTCAATCTCAGTTAACCAAACTGTTTATAATTGATGAAATATAATATAATATTTAAACAAGATTTAATCGCATTATTATAAAACCATGCATTTATTGCCCGATGCAAAGCATTTACACGAAGCACAAAAACATCCACAACCGGGTCGCATATACGCGAATCCCAAGCCGTATAGCACTTCAGAGATATTTTATTTCCGTAAACTGGAAGTTGGATGAACAATGAAACATGATATTACTGCTGACATATTGCAGTGTCATTAGAAGCTGGATGAGCATATTAATTAAGAGAAGTAGAAGCTGGATGAGCAACGAAATCATGGTTTTAAGATAAATTGTAACCGTAAAACTAGAGGCTGGATGAGCGATCAAAATAGTTTTAGTTTAAGTAGAAGTTGGATGAATAACGTAACTGTGATACAGTAGAATTAGAAGTTGGATGAGCGATGAGAAAATGAATTAAACGTGTTTTAAATAATTTTACGATGCTATACGGCTTGGGATTCGGGTATATGCAACCGGGTCTCCCTCGAAAAAGTCAGTCTTATATTTTTTGAAAAGGTTAACACACAGCAAGACAGAGGTCATTCAGGTCAATTATTAAAAAATGCATTTTTTTAGCATCTGAAAAGCAAGCTGTGTAATTACCAAAACATAAACATCAGAATCATATGACGTAATTTACAGAAAAATACCGACGAGTCAAAATATTTACGCCGCCAGCAATTCACATGCTAACCTTAAAACGCCAAACAATTCGGATATACCAAATTCTTACAAGCAAAGTCTGGAGCAATCTACCGTTTAAAATTCGGGTTTACTTTTTACAGCCATCTTAATATTTGTTAAAATCATCATAAATTATAGCAGAGCTTCACGCACAGGATCGACCTACACAGACTATGTATTTACAACAGGAGTCGACGTCTGGAGTTAAATAATTCTGACGCGCCGCCTCGTGATTGCGTGACGACAACTCGTTGCCTTCGAAATCATTCATTCATTCATTCATTCATTCATTCATTCATTCATTCATTCATTCATTCATTCGGAAATATATATATATATTGCGCTTCAGAAAAAACGAATAAAAAGTCGTAATACTTAATGTTTTGGAGCGAAAAACTAAAAAGGTCATCATAAAATTTGAGAGAATAGAACAAATTTTGAAATTTTGGACTGAAAGACTAAAAAGGTCGTTAGACAATTTCAATATAATAATAGGTATTTACCAACAATCTGTTTCTCCGAAAAATCCTCAATCTAACCTTTTCTAGCCTTTTTCGGTCGAATCTGATCTATTTTAAATTCAGAAACCCACAAATATATACTTTTGACATTAATAAAATATTATTATCTAGCGTGTGTTATTTATTTATTTATTTTATTTACTGAGAATTTGATATAGCGCTCCTTCAAGGTTACTACTCAGGAGCGCTCCCAGTCCAACCCCGGTCGAATAAGACAGTTTTGAGAAGAGAAAGAAATGAAGTAGAAGTAGAAAGGCTAATAGGTATTTGACGAAGGATAACAGGGAGCTCATTCCAGGTCGCAGGGCCAGCCACGGAGAAAGCACGGCGCTGCATGCCTCATTGCAGTCCGAGAGCGTGGAACAATAAGTTCCGCTTGCGCAGCTCAGCGGAGAGAGCAGCGGCGTTGAACGTGCGTGGTCGAGCAACAGAGCTCCTGCAAGTATAAAGTAGACCAGGCTTGGAATCTGAAAATTACACTGTTAGAAGCAAATCATGTAACAATTTGCTAACCGGTCTTTCTAGACTAATTCGACCCCCCTGAAAACGAAAATCGCTGTTAGCAAGCTGGATTTTTAGCGGTTGCATGGGAAAACAAGATGGCGGACAAAATGGTTGCCAATTGCTTCAAATGAATAAAAGTAAAGTATTTTATGTGATAGGAACACGGTTTTAGATTCTAAATTAATACTATAGGGCCCAAGGAATGCAATGGAATCAAAAACATATATGTAGCACTGCAAGAAAATCAAAATGGCGGACAAAATGGCGGCCAGAATCTTAAAATGGCTATAAATGAAGTTATGTATGCAATAGAAACATGATTTCAGAGTCTAAATCAATATTTTCGAGGTCAAGGAATGCGATGGAATCATGGTCAGATATGTAGCGCTGCACAAACACCAAAATGGCGGACAAAATGGCGGCCAGAATCTTAAATGGCTATAAATGAAGTTATGTATGCAATAGAAACATGATTTCAGAGTCTAAATCAATATTTTCGAGGTCAAGAAATGCGATGGAATCATGGTCAGATATGTAGCGCTACACAAAAACCAAAATGGCGGCCAGAATCTTAAAATGGCTATAGGATAAGTCATGTATGCAATGGAATCATGATTTAAGGGTCTAAGTCAAAATTTTCGAGGTCAAAGAATGCGATGGAATCAATGTCACATATACAGCACTGCAAGGAAATCAGAGTGGTGGACAAAATAAGTAAGTAAGTGTATACTTTAATGAACCACCTGCGATCATATTCTTGAATTGTTTATTAGTGAAGTTCTGTATCTAATGGAAATATGATTCTAGAATGCAGATGAAAATTTCCCCAGTCAAGGAATGTGATTTAGTTAAAGGCACATCATATGTTATGTGACACCGCCAGAAAACCAAAAACCAAAATTGTGGACAACAGCTTTAACTGGCTATAAATGATGTACCGTACTGAATGTATGTGATAGAGACATGATTTCAGATTGGACTAGTTAGTGTTTTCTTGGTCGAATAATTCCAAGAAAGTCATATTCTATCTTCTATATACATACCACTGAGCATAATGCAGTGAAATTGTCTACTTTAGTATCTGCACTGTATAACTATTGCTGGCGCAATATTCATGCTTCAATGTTTCATAACTTGTCCTATCAATTGTTCCAATGTTTCATGGCTTGACTGCTATACATGCTATACATGTAGAGTAGAATTAATTAAGGCATTGTTGCTGTTCGTTCTATTGTACGTAAGTGTACATGGCAAGATCACACTTCGGTAGCAGCAGGGCTCGATGCTACTCCTATTAGCTTCTCATGATTTGAAGATAAACTCTACAATGTGACTGCGGCACAGGACCAATGCCAGGCCACACTAGTAAAGATTACTTTCTTCCGCTGCACTCCGTCTTGATGAGGATGGTGTCTGAGCATCAATATATGGAAGATAGGTTTTTTCCAACTTACAGTTTGTTAATGAGCTCATAGGGGAATGTTTCCAATGTAAAAGGCAAGTGTGAAGTTTCCAAGTAGGTTATTTATGCATTCTTTCAGTTGATTCCTGCTAAATAACACATCACATCCAGTTATGGCAAGAAAAGCCAATATATTTCTTCATAGTTGCGTGAATTGGATGAACTCCCGCTATGCTGATATTCCCGCCATCACCAAAACATGGTTAGATATAAGTCATACACATCTGACCCGGTAGTAGGCAACACCTTTTCTTCCTTCAAGGAACCACCAGCAACAGCTGCATCTGTATCTCCAAATATCCAAATGTGACTGTTGAGAGCTGAATGGACAGGAATGAAGCTAGATCACCCACCTTTGCTTTCAGGTATACCAAGAACATTCAGCCAATTTTCCGACAATGGAGTACCGCTATTTCAAAACTCAATACAGTGACAACGTTGTGGGTCATAGTCACCATTCTGTATGGCTCCCATTTTTATAAGCAATGGCCAGGTCCAGTAACTATCCAAGACAAAAATTATTGACCCTCTTGTAGCCAATCGAAAGTACCTTTACACGGGCAACCGTTGTATCTGCCAGATCACCGTATGTCCTCACCTTTGGAGGGTCCCTATTGCTTGAAGCATTGCATGTAGGCTACCTTTGCTTGCCCATCAATAATTTATCTGGAATTGGTCCTATGAATTGGGACACAATTTATTGGGCATATCGTTGATCATGTCTCATATTATATACGGGATGTCTTGCATTGACTCCCTTTCCCGCAGCGGATTGCCTACATAGTCTTTGTGTTGATTAGGCAATGCACGAGGGACTTGTCCATTTTATCTGCAAGAACTCTGTTTTCCAACATGGGTGTCCAGCGTCGATCGACTCTTCGGTTGGCGGACCAAGCTGAGCTTCTGTTATTCGACAGCGACGTTCATTCTCTGTACGTGGCTGGGAACCTGAAATGTCCACCCCTTTTCACAGCACTTATTGTCCATGGGCACTTCACTCTGTTTCTTAAGAATCTGAAAACTGTCCAATTTAGTCGTGGTTATGTCGGGAGTGATACCGAGTAAACTCCCTTGAAAAGACCCTACATAAAATATTTTAAAAAATAGGCTAAATGCCATGCCTGCCTCTGTTAAAAAGTTGCTGACCGGACAATTTACTTTTCAGAAAGCATCCCATGCCAGTAGTTTTGAGGGAAGCTCATGGCACGATATTGATGCCAGATCCAGATGCCATGCAGATGATGGGATAGTATGCTTGATTCGCTGTGATCAGGTGCTGCATGATAACTTCGTCGGTCTTCTTTTGAAGAATGCTCCTTGGTTTAAGACTTGCTGAGGGAATTGTGATAATTTGAATGATCATTTCAGGCCAAATAAAGGAACGTTGTAGCTAAATTCCACAGCACAGGCCCCGTATGCCATTTCGCAAAGACCTGGTAGAAAAACTTAAATCAAATTCCGATTGCATACATGACTTCACTTGTAGCCATTTTAGGAATCTGGCCGCCATTTTTCATTTCTTGCAGTTGCATCACATTCTTTGACCTCGAAAATGTTGACTTAGACCCTGAAATCATGATTTCATTGTATACATGACTTAACCTATAGCCATTTTAAGATTCTGGCCGCCATTTTGTGCGCCATTTTCATTTTAGTGCAGCGCTACATATCTGACCATAGTTCCATCGCATTCCTTGACCTCGAAAATGTTGATTTAGACTCTGAAATCATGTTTCTATTGCATACATAACTTCATTTATAGCCATTTAAGATTCTGGCCGCCATTTTGTCCGCCATTTCGATTTTCTTGCAGTGCTACATAAATGTCTTTGATTCCAATGCATTTCTTGAACACTATAGTCTTAATTTAGAATCTAAAACTGTGTTACTATCACATAAAATACTTTACTTTTATTCATTTGAAGCAATTGGCAGCCATTTTGTCCGCCATCTTGTTTTCCCATGGAACCGCTAAAAATCCAGCTTGCTAACAGCGATTTTCGTTTTCAGGGGTGTCGAATTAGTCTAGAAACACCAGTTAGCAAATTGTTACATGATTTGCTTCTAACAGTGATTTCTAGAGCTCTTTTAGAATTCCAAGCCTTGTCTAAAGGAGCCAAACCCTCAAAGCAGCGTCGGACCAATACGGAAATTCTGTGTGTTTTTATTTACTTGGCCTAATTTCAGGAGGCTATAATTTATGGTTTCACAAAAGTTATTTCAAACATTCTAAACACAATAATTTATCAAAAATGCTTCGATTTATTAAAAAAGACGAATGACCTAGTTTTCTATTTTTAGACTTCTTGTTCGAGAGGAAGTCGAAAAGCAGATTTGCTACACAAAACGAATAAATTTGGAATTTTGGAATGAAAAGCGTAAGAATTAAGCGTGCGATTATAGGTAATAATTTACTTATAGTATTAATGCGTTGACATTAAGGAGAGATTCCGCTTGTCTTCCACCATAAGGGATTTTAGGTGAATGAAAAGAAGTTTAGAACGATGGAAAGTGGTTTCGGTTTTCCGCAAACGCTGCGCTGTATTTTATTGCTCGTTTTTAATTTAATTTATGCAGCGCTTTTTCACTATGATCGTTTCAGGTGAATTTGCATAGTGCCATGGTGCAATTGCTTATTAAATATTCTGTGTTCCATCGTGGAACTTCATAACCATTGAACCATCGGTATTTGATTCCTTGTGTGATAATGACCTGATGTATGAACATTAGGCCTATATTTTTCAGCTATGCTCTTACAAACCTGTATAGCACTTTACATAGCAATCAGGGCTGCTTTTAAGGAATTTCTAGAACTGTACAAGCCCTTCTATCCTTCCAATTTTTCATGGTAAATTACTTCCAATCGGAGGCAGACTTGTTGTCCTCGAGACCAAAGTCTTGGTCTCGAGTGCGCTCGAGTTCGGTTTTAAAAGGCTTGGTCTTGGTCTTGGTCTTGAGAATAAAAGTCTTGGTCTTGGTCTTGGTCTTGAGGGCCAAAGTCTTGGTCTTGGTCTTGGTCTTGAGGTTCAAAGTCTTGGTCTTGGTTTTTCAAGACCAAGACCAAGACCTGCCTTCACGATAGTATCATAATTATATTATAATAATAACTAATAAAATTATAATTATATAGTAGAAAATGAAATCATGGTATAATATGGCAATTCATGTAGGCCTAATAGGCTAATACAATATAATAAACAGTAACTAAAAACTATAATTTTGTCAAATTTTCTGAGGAAAATTATTTTATTTCTGGGCGCTTTCTCCGCTGGAAATGTCCAGATAGGGCCTACGCCCTGGCAGGATTTTAAAAACGACTCACGAGTTTTAAATTTATATCCAGTGCTTGAAAAGATGCTGTGCGTGCCAGCAACTTCAGCACCTGTAGAACTGATTTTTTCGCATGGTGGAATTTTCATGAGGCCACACCGGGCACGCCTTGGTCAGAAAATTCTGAGTGAATTGGTTCTGTTAAAATGCAGCAGCCATTTGCAATAACATTGCACATAATCACATTAAGGAGTTTTATAGGCACGAACTGAACTCGGAATTCTCTGCAGTTTGGTTATAGAGTTGCTTTGTTTGAATAAAATACGTTTTCATTAAGATAGCAGAACCTGCATTTTCGCAAGGTCTTGTCTTGGTCTTGAGACCAAAAGTCTTGGTCTTGTCTTGGTCTTGAGCCCAAAAGTCTTGGTCTTGGTCTTGGTCTTGAGGCTCAAAGTCTTGGTCTTGGTCTTGGTCTTGAGGTTCAAAGTCTTGGTCTTGGTCTTGGTCTTGAGGTTTGAGGTCTTGACATCAACACTGATCGGAGGACAATGGCCATTTTTTGCTAGACTTAACCATACAGAAGTGCTTCTACAACTGCACAAATCCATTTAGAACTGCACATTTTGTGTACAACTGCATGTGAAAAAACCCTGATAGCAATGTCTGTCAGCAATTTTGAAGAAACTTTTTATGGTGCTTATTGCGTTTGTAGTTAGAAGAGCGGCAGTTGGGGTTGATCCAGATAAACCCGCAGACATGAACGAGGTTGGAAACGGAACATTCCAGGTGAAATTTTCCCCAGTATGCAGTTCGTTTTTCCGAAAGGATGGCGACAACGAGTGTTGCTTAGATACACAGATGCAGTGCATCACTGCGATCGACTGTTACAAGAACTACAGCCTTGAGGTACGTCAAACTACTGTATTACCAGGGGCAAATGCTCTGGTCTCGGTGATTTTTAGATTTTTAGGGGCCTTCGCTAGGTAGTTATAGCCTATCTATAAAAGTTTATGATTTATACCTTTTTAAATATATTCCAAACCTGCTTTTTAAATATAATATTGCAGAGAAAATTAACTAAAATCAGTTTACTCTTCAAGTTAAATAGCTGAGTAAAATCAGATTTTGTATACATAAACACAAAATTTTATATACAAACACCTTTATTAATTTGTATTGTAGATGCAAAATTGCAAGTTGCACTTGCACAGTTTATTTAGAAAAATTTCTTCCTCATTAAGCCTTTTAAGATAGGTTAGGTGCACTTGACTGCTCTGCCTATAGGCCCGGAATTTCTTTAGTCATCCCTGTGTAAATTGTATTACTGAGTTCACTGTATATTATTACAAGTAAAGTTACATCATAATATTACACGGTGTGATATTGAGGTATGGTGGGCACTTGTAGACGAATATTGCTTTGTAACAAGTACTGCAGATTGCATATAACCCATTTTCCTCTTTTTATCCTTCTTATCGGAATGTCCTTTTTCCTTTTCTTCACTCTACTGTTCTGTCTGGTAGTCTATTTTCTTCCTTCATTCTTCTCAAAACCTGCTTCTTCTCATGTGACCTTACACACTGGGAGCACTTCTCAGCAGTTCACCCTGCCAGAGTTGCTTTGCAAATATCTCGGGGCTGTATTACACAGTAACGCTACACCGTAATATTACACCATGATATAACACCACAATGCTACACCATAATATTGCACCATGATGTAACACCACAATGTTACACCCTAATATTACACAGTAAAGCATCAGCCTTAAAAATATACATTTTGCCTGTTTTGATCAGGAGTTACGATGGGACGATTACAAGATCCGGGCTTTCAAGGCAGTGCAGAGCTCCGCAACTAAGGAACTACAATTATCAAAGTCCATCCAAAATCGACCGGTCATCAATCTTTCTGGGCCGAGTCAAAGTTCACCAGACGGGGAATTTCTCGTACTGAGCACAACTACTCGGAGGGATAGTTGTCCTTCCTCCATGAATCGCGCTGTACCACCGTCGGGGTGTGCTTCCCCAATCCCCACCCGAAGATCGTTGACCCCTACGGGATCGGGCAACAAGTCAAGCCCCGTCCATCGTTCTGATTCTCCTTCACTGTCTGCTGCTTCAACCCTGATCACCCCCATCGATGTAAATGAACTCGTCCAAACATCTTCACCTCAGTCCAGCCTTAACCCTTTAAACTCCGCAAATCGTCCTGTTAACTCCTCACCCGCCGAGCCTACCCGAACTTCTTCTAAGGATAGACTCTGCCTTGCTTCAGATGAAAGCACAAAGCAACCGAAAAGCCTTGATCGACCGACCTCACACCCCTCGCAGAATGGACTCGTCCACAACTCGGGTGACTCGTTAAGCTCATCTCAGGTCTTGTTTGCATCGAGTCCCCTCATCCAGAACTTTCCCGAAGCCACCAACGGTCGCTCCACTCCTAGTGAACTCGACGTCCCAACCAGAGAACTTCTTTCACGGAATCCATCCAAAACTGGTTCGGACAAAACTCTGAAATCGTCGAGCCAAGATCTGGAACTTGGAGCATTGTGGACCAAGCTTTTGGCACACTCAGGTACGAAAACAACTGCACACGTTATGTGTCATTCATGTTAGTCGACTAAATCGATGACAGTTTATTGGTTGTGCTTCGTAACTGGCAACTTAGTTTCTCAACATCACATAATTTGTATATTTATGTTGCTCCTTTATTGTTTATTTTATTTTATTTTTATTATTATGCATCTATTAATAATAATAGTAATTGTAATAGTGATGGTCATATTATATAACTTCTCCGAAATATACTTTCAGGTGACCACAATGCGAGCAGTGTATCACTGCAAGACTGTGAGGCACAGGAGACGATTTGTCACGCCCTGGGTCGTTCGGTCAGCAGACTGACTGACCTCCAGAGGTCAATTGCTGACCTCCTTCTGCGCCAGGGTGTCGCCAGTGATACGCTCTGCTGGCATATTGTCTTCGAACTGCGATCGTCTCAGGATTTCAAGTTTTATGAGCGGGTAGGTATCATTTAAGCACGTCTCTTGTGTTTTTTAAAGTTTATTATTATTAAATTATTATTTTTATTATTAAATTATTATTAGTATTATTTTAATTTTTTTTATTAATATTAATATTGATATTTTTTATTAGTATTATTATGTTAATATGTATTATTATTTTATTATTATATAATTGTAACTTTATCTCTAGAGTACTTTTCAAAATTTTTTTTAACTTAGCAAACCTAGATCAATTTTAGCCTAACAAACATGATCAATTAATATTACTTCAAGCTAAATATTTATTTATGTTGCATATATAAACTGAACTTATACATAAAACCTTTGTAAAATTATTTATATGTAACATGCTGCGTTCTGCCAGCCTGAAGTTTTGATTAAACGAAAATTGATTGATTGATTGATTGATTAACATTTATTTTTGTAATTCTCAAGGTAGAATGGATCAGGCTCTAAAAGATTAAAAAAGTTCTGGGTTGCAAGTTCTCGTCACAAATCTGCTGCTCAAAATTAATTTTATTATTTTCCCTCTGCACTTTAAGGTTTAGGTATTACCTCAGGATTTGAACAAATTAAGGATAGCATTGTTACAGATGGCTAGCCTCAGTTGTTGTCATGCTGAGGGCCACAAGTGCTCTTTTCATAATCGTTAATATTATTTTTTTCTTACTTTTTAGTCCCATGTCGGTTCTTATGCTTCAAGTGACACCCAAGAATTGCATCCCCAACAGTTAGTACGTCTCCTCAATCTTTTCTATTGACAGAACAATCTGTCACGACTAGCAGAACATCGCCCCATAATGTTTGCAATCCCGAGAGTCATGTTTTGCTTCTGGAGAAAAATAGTAATAATTCTAAAAACAGTGAACAATTTCAGGATGTGTTAACCCTTTACCCGTTCATTTTTCCCGTTAAGCCCGTGTTTTCAGCGGATATTCTCAGGGCAAACGGGTAAAGGGTTAAGGAAAGAGAATTAGGTGCGTGAACGAGTTTTAAAAAAACAACGTGTTTGTGTTTCAGATGCCATGTGACATGTTTGTGTTTCAGATGTCATGTGACATGTATTGCGTTTCAGATGCCAGGTGACATGTTTGTGTTTCAAATGCCAGGTGACATGTTTGTGTTTCAAATGCCAGGTGACATGTTTGTGTTTCAGATGCCATGTGACGTGTTGTGTCTGGCCGTTGAGAGTCGTGATCTGATGACTGAACAGTTGATGGATCTGTTCAAACGTCAGAGTTCAAAGGACGATATGCAGATGAACCACGTTGTCATGGAAACCCTTAGCAACGAGTTCCGGTTCATAGGTCAACTGAAGATGCTCATGCTGGTGAGAACACAACGTAAAAACCTTTCTCTGAGGGATCCCTTGCACTGGGAGATTAGATTTGGGCTGCGAGAGGTGCTTAATAAATCCATAATTAGAATAGTATAGTAATCAGTTATAAAAATGTTCGATTACAATTACAATTACAGGGATGTTTTTAAGGAATTTTTAGAACTGCACAATCCCTTCTTTCCTTTCCCATCCTCCATGGTAAATTACTTCCAATCGCAGGACAATGAGTCAATGACCTATTTTGCTAGTTTTTGCTGTACAAAAGTGCTTCTACAACTGCACAAATCCATTTAGAACTGCATATTTTGTGTAGAAATACATGTTTAAAAAAAGCCATGATCGTAATGGTTCAGGTCTTGAAGATTCCTATAAAATTGCTCTTTGTAGTTGTAAATATGTTTTCATTATCTACTTCCATTGTTGTCAGATTCGTGAATAGAATTTTTGGGAAGCTTTTAAAAGTGAATGACAATAAGTGTTTGAAGGACATTTTCGTGCATACAGCTAGGTTGTTTGCCTATACAGTGTAACATAGATATAAGATGGTATTATTTTCTATCAAAAACTATGTTACAGCAACAACAAAATTTTATCTGAATTGTATTAAGGTTTTGTACAGCAGCAGATTGGAGTGCTTTGTGACATTTATTTGTTACCTAAACACTGCAATGCTAGTCACTTTCGTGAGAGTAGTTGGGCACAATAATTTTTTGCATTCTAACTTGATAACTTGTGTTTGTTTTTTGTGTATATGTTTATGTTGTTGTGAGCTGCCCGAAGTAAAATTTATATTTTTGCTAGCCATGAACAATGAGAAATTGTATTTAAATTGTCTTTCCTCCAAGTAATTTCTCACGAATAATTATTTATTTAAATTTTTATGTATTTATTTTTTCTGAACCAAAACAACAAACATGATACAATTATGGCAGTGAACAATACTTTAACATAATTTGGGTAAGAAGGGGAGACCCAGAAGGGATGGACAATCCCACTAATAGGGCCACCCTTTATTCGTGTAAAAATATTTTAAAAAATCACATGATATCACATTCAATTGTGGAAATATAGGCTAGAGATCAATAGGGAGAGAGCAATCGAAAAGTTGCAACTAAACCAACAAGAAAAAACAACTCTTAACTAATGACTTAACTAAATGACTTAACTAAGGACTTGGCGAAACCACTGAGCAGAAATCATAATTACTTGTGAACATTTCTCTTTCACAGAAAAAACTGCTCGAAGTGCGACACGCCAACAACGAACCGACTTCTCCCGCAAGCAACAAAACACCGACTCCAAACTTCGTCGATTCTGGCGCACGACCCAAAAACACGTCCAGACCTTCCACCGAGGAAGAAGAAGAGCGAGACGTAGAAATCCACGACCGCTTCATGGACGCGCGATTTCGATCGCTTCTGAACGACGAAGAGGACATGCTCGTCTTCAGCGAACCAGGGAAACTCTTCCGCTTTGCCGTCCAACCGAGCAGCAGCCGATACGCGGAGAATTGGACGGAGAAGGCTAACGGAATGGTCAGCGTCTACGAGAATGCGTCGGCGAAAGAAGGAAAGATCGTAGTTTGTGATTGGACGACGAAAAGAAATCGCAGCGTCATTCTCATCAAGTCGTCGATGAAATTGAGGTTTTTGTTTACGTCGGACGGCCATGCGGTGAAATTCATGGGTGTTGACGCGTTGGAGGGTGGTCGGAAGTCGATGGGGTATTTCCAGGTGCGGTTTAAGAATCGGGACAGGGTGGCGAAGTTCAGGGATGTCTTACAGTCGATGCTGTTTTTGAATATATCTTGGGAACTGCCCGGTGACTCTGTGTGTTGTTTGGACGTCAAGTTTAAGTCGTTGACGATACATGATGAGTTTCCTTTGGTGAAGAAGTCCGAGGAAACTTCCGACGATGCTGCAACGTTCGTGGATAATCCTACGTTTGGTGGGATATCAAAAGCGCATTCCAGTTCAATGTCTCGTGCGTGTGGCGACGAGGGAAACTCGGAATGTGGGGATATTGATGCGTACGGAGAATATGACTTGAGGTCTTCTTGGAAAGAGGATAATATTGCTCTGTCGTCGAGACTTACTTCCTCGGTCCACAATGAAAATGCATTTGTCTGCAGCTTTGAAGGCTTAACTATTGGCTGCCATGACAACCAAAGTGTTAGTCGTCATGACAACAAAGCTGACCATGATGAAATTACTCTTCACGGAAATGACTTGTCGGAGCAGCACCATGACAACGCAGTGAAATTTCACCATGGCAATGGTCACCATGGCGATGATGAAATTTCTCGGTGCAGGGATGACCTCTCGGAACATCACCATGACAGCGTTGTGGTGGAGTGTTGCCATAGCAACGGTCACCATGACGATGATGGTCACAAAGATGACCTTTCAGAACAGCACCATGACAACGTTGTGGAGTATCACCATGGCAACGGTCACCATGGCGATGCGTTTGTTGGTTCATGCAACGATGCCAACAGCACGAACTGTATTTACGATGCTGACGGGTGTGAGAATGAATCAACTGTAGCAGTAGCTGTTGACACAAAGAATGGTGCGTGTAAAACGGAAGTAGATGGTGCAATGAAAGAAGTGGAATCTATGGGAGGTAAAGAAATTGAAAACAGTGCAGAAGATGAAGATGATGTAGGATACAGGTGTGAAGAAATCAAAGGTGTGATTGAAATTGATGAAGAAGTAAGGTGTGAAGAAATCAAAGGTGTGATTGAATCTGATGAAGCAGTAAGGTGTGAAGAAATCAAAGGTGTGAATGAAATTGATGAAGAAGGAAAGAGTGAAGAAATCAAAGGTGTGAATGAAATTAATGAAGAAGAAAAGTGTGAAGAAATCAAAGGTGTGAATGAAATTGATGAAGAAGAAAAGTGTGAAGAAATCAAAGGTGTGAATGAAATTGATGAAGAAGAAAAGAGTAAAGAAATCAAAGGTGTGAATGAAATTGATGAAGAAGAAAAGAGTGAAGAAATCAAAGGTGTGAATGAAATTGATGAAGAAGAAAAGAGTAAAGAAATCAAAGGTGTGAATGAAATTGATGAAGAAGAAAAGAGTGAAGAAATCAAAGGTGTGAATGAATCTGATCTAGAAGAAATGAGTGAAGAAATCAAAGGTGTGAGTTTAGCTGAGAGAGAAGAAATGAGTGAAGAAATCAAAGGTGTGATTGAAGCTGGTGAAGAAGTTGAAGAAATCAAAGGTGTGATTGAAGCTGATGAAGAAGTTGAAGAAATCAAAGGTGTGATTGAAGCTGATGAGGAAGTTGAAGAAATCAAAGGTGTGATTGAAGCTGATGAAGAAGTTGAAGAAATCAAAGGTGTGATTGAAGCTGATGAGGAAGTTGAAGAAATCAAAGGTGTGATTGAAGCTGATGAAGAAGTTGAAGAAATCAAAGGTGTGATTGAAGCTTATGAAGAAGTTGAAGAAATCAAAGGTGTTATTGAAGCTGATGAGGAAGTTGAAGAAATCAAAGGTGTGATTGAAGCTGATGAGGAAGTTGAAGAAATCAAAGGTGTGATTGAAGCTGATGAGGAAGTTGAAGAAATCAAAGGTGTGAGTTTAGCTGATGAAGAAGTTGAAGAAATCAAAGGTGTGATTGAAGCTGATGAAGAAGTTGAAGAAATCAAAAGTGTGATTGAAGCTGATGAAGAAGTTGAAGAAATCAAAGGTGTGATTGAAGCTGATGAGGAAGTTGAAGAAATCAAAGGTGTGATTGAAGCTGATGAAGAAGTTGAAGAAATCAAAGGTGTGATTGAAGCTTATGAAGAAGTTGAAGAAATCAAAGGTGTTATTGAAGCTGTTAGAGAAGAAATGAGTGAAGAAATCAAAGGTGTGATTGAAGCTGATGAAGAAGTTGAAGAAATCAAAGGTGTGATTGAAGCTGATGAAGAAGTTGAAGAAATCAAAGGTGTGATTGAAGCTGATGAAGAAGTTGAAGAAATCAAAGGTGTGATTGAAGCTGATGAGGAAGTTGAAGAAATCAAAGGTGTGATTGAAGCTGATGAAGAAGTTGAAGAAATCAAAGGTGTGATTGAAGCTTATGAAGAAGTTGAAGAAATCAAAGGTGTTATTGAAGCTGTTAGAGAAGAAATGAGTGAAGAAATCAAAGGTGTGATTGAAGCTGATGAAGAAGTTGAAGAAATCAAAGGTGTGATTGAAGCTGATGAAGAAGTTGAAGAAATCAAAGGTGTTATTGAAGCTGATGAGGAAGTTGAAGAAATCAAAGGTGTGATTGAAGCTGATGAGGAAGTTGAAGAAATCAAAGGTGTGAGTTTAGCTGATGAAGAAGTTGAAGAAATCAAAGGTGTTATTGAAGCTGATGAAGAAGTTGAAGAAATCAAAGGTGTGATTGAAGCTGATGAGGAAGTTGAAGAAATCAAAGGTGTGAGTTTAGCTGATGAAGAAGTTGAAGAAATCAAAGGTGTTATTGAAGCTGATGAGGAAGTTGAAGAAATCAAAGGTGTGATTGAAGCTGATGAGGAAGTTGAAGAAATCAAAGGTGTGAGTTTAGCTGATGAAGAAGTTGAAGAAATCAAAGGTGTGATTGAAGCTGATGAAGAAGTTGAAGAAATCAAAAGTGTGATTGAAGCTGATGAAGAAGTTGAAGAAATCAAAGGTGTGATTGAAGCTGATGAGGAAGTTGAAGAAATCAAAGGTGTGATTGAAGCTGATGAAGAAGTTGAAGAAATCAAAGGTGTGATTGAAGCTTATGAAGAAGTTGAAGAAATCAAAGGTGTTATTGAAGCTGTTAGAGAAGAAATGAGTGAAGAAATCAAAGGTGTGATTGAAGCTGATGAAGAAGTTGAAGAAATCAAAGGTGTGATTGAAGCTGATGAAGAAGTTGAAGAAATCAAAGGTGTGATTGAAGCTGATGAAGAAGTTGAAGAAATCAAAGGTGTGATTGAAGCTGATGAGGAAGTTGAAGAAATCAAAGGTGTGATTGAAGCTGATGAAGAAGTTGAAGAAATCAAAGGTGTGATTGAAGCTTATGAAGAAGTTGAAGAAATCAAAGGTGTTATTGAAGCTGTTAGAGAAGAAATGAGTGAAGAAATCAAAGGTGTGATTGAAGCTGATGAAGAAGTTGAAGAAATCAAAGGTGTGATTGAAGCTGATGAAGAAGTTGAAGAAATCAAAGGTGTGATTGAAGCTGATGAAGAAGTTGAAGAAATGAAAGGTGTTATTGAAGCTGATGAAGAAGTTGAAGAAAGCAAAGGTGTTATTGAAGCTTTTAGAGAAGAAATGAGTGAAGAAATCAAAGGTGTGAGTTTAGCTGATAGAGAAGAAATGTGTGAAGAAATCAAAGGTGTGATTGAAGCTGATGAAGAAGTTGAAGAAATCAAAGGTGTGATTGAAGCTGATGAAGAAGTTGAAGAAATCAAAGGTGTGATTGAAGCTGATGAAGAAGTTGAAGAAATCAAAGGTGTGATTGAAGCTGATGAAGAAGTTGAAGAAATCAAAGGTGTGATTGAAGCTGATGAAGAAGTTGAAGAAATCAAAGGTGTGATTGAAGCTGATGAGGAAGTTGAAGAAATCAAAGGTGTGATTGAAGCTGATGAAGAAGTTGAAAAAATCAAAGGTGTGATTGAAGCTGATGAAGAAGTTGAAGAAATCAAAGGTGTGATTAAAGCTGATGAAGAAGTTGAAGAAATCAAAGGTGTGATTGAAGCTGATGAGGAAGTTGAAGAAATCAAAGGTGTGATTGAAGCTGATGAAGAAGTTGAAGAAATCAAAGGTGTGATTGAAGCTTATGAAGAAGTTGAAGAAATCAAAGGTGTGATTGAAGCTGATGAAGAAGTTGAAGAAATCAAAGGTGTGATTGAAGCTGATGAAGAAGTTGAAGAAATCAAAGGTGTGATTGAAGCTGATGAAGAAGTTGAAGAAATGAAAGGTGTTATTGAAGCTGATGAAGAAGTTGAAGAAAGCAAAGGTGTTATTGAAGCTTTTAGAGAAGAAATGAGTGAAGAAATCAAAGGTGTGAGTTTAGCTGATAGAGAAGAAATGTGTGAAGAAATCAAAGGTGTGATTGAAGCTGATGAAGAAGTTGAAGAAATCAAAGGTGTGATTGAAGCTGATGAAGAAGTTGAAGAAATCAAAGGTGTGATTGAAGCTGATGAAGAAGTTGAAGAAATCAAAGGTGTGATTGAAGCTGATGAAGAAGTTGAAGAAATCAAAGGTGTGATTGAAGCTGATGAAGAAGTTGAAGAAATCAAAGGTGTGATTGAAGCTGATGAGGAAGTTGAAGAAATCAAAGGTGTGATTGAAGCTGATGAAGAAGTTGAAGAAATCAAAGGTGTGATTGAAGCTGATGAAGAAGTTGAAGAAATCAAAGGTGTGATTGAAGCTGATGAAGAAGTTGAAGAAATCAAAGGTGTGATTGAAGCTGATGAGGAAGTTGAAGAAATCAAAGGTGTGATTGAAGCTGATGAAGAAGTTGAAGAAATCAAAGGTGTGATTGAAGCTTATGAAGAAGTTGAAGAAATCAAAGGTGTTATTGAAGCTGTTAGAGAAGAAATGTGTGAAGAAATCAAAGGTGTGAGTTTAGCTGATAGAGAAGAAAAGTGTGAAGAAATCAAAGGTGTGATTGAAGCTTATGAAGAAGTTGAAGAAATGATAGGTGTTATTGAAGATATTAGAGAAGATCAGTGTGAAGAAATCAGAGGTATGATTGAATCTGATGTAGGATGCCTGTGTGAAGAAAACAAAGACGTTTCTGAACGAAATGGAGAAGACATTATATGCGAAGAAAGACAGAGTATTCTTCTCACAACAAATGAACGAGCAGAGAACGTGAAGTCTACATTTCTCGACTCATTTCTAGTTGCAATGCAAGCAATGCCAGCGAGAAGAAATGGTTTCTCTGAAAAAGACGGTCAAAGTGATTTTAGCAAAAATACTCTCGAAGGAATCTCTAGCGGGCTTGAATTGCCTCCACAAGTGATGGAGAGTTTTGGGTTGGATGAAGATATCTTTGCAACAGAGAATGTGAATATAGCTACTGTGAAAATGCCGGCAAAAATTGTCGAGGAATACGAGTTGCGACCTAACAATCTTGAAATAAGAAATGAAATTGTGACATGTAGCGTTTCAGCTCAGGGTGGCATGGACGGAACATTCACAGATAACAATAATAGAATATATGAAGATATAGAACATTGACATTGGCGATCAGATTGAAGATATTAACGATTATATTTTGTCGAGAAGTTGAAGATGTAAACAAGATGACATTGGGAATTTTTTTGTAAGATCTGAAGTAAGATTATGGCAGAGATTTTGATGATATTGAGCAAGGTATCATTTGTGATGCAAGTTATTAATATCTTGAACAAGGTATCAATTGCGGTGCAAGTTATTAAGATATTAAACAATGTATCATTTGTGATGCAAGTTATTAACTGTTTATAAGATCTGAACAAAATTTTAATTATATATTGTAGCGTTTCAGCACAGAGTGTCATGGACAGAAAATTCATGGATAACAGTAATAGAATATTTTAACATATAGAACAGTGACATTGGCGATCAATTTGAGGATATAAAAGATTATAGGCCTATTTTGTGGAAAAGTAAGAAAACGGCGGAGAATTTGATGGCATTAAACAAGATGACATTTGTGATGCAAGTTATTAACTGTTCTGGCTTACTGTTTAGATCTGATACGAATTTAATTATAATGTAGTCATTTATAATAGATATCAGTCAACTACATTCTTGAGTTTTTTCTTTTACTAGACTGGTAGCGCTCCTGAGGCAGTTTTCTCTACGGGTGCTATATGAGTCCATAGAATAAATATGATAGCACAGGGCTACAGATAGGATAGTGTCGACGTTGCAATAATTAGATGTTTATTTTGTGTACAAACATTATTTTCTTCCTGACCCTTCCTTGCCATACGCACCCGTACGCAAAATCGCTTAGCCTATATCCGATAATAACCCTCCTCTCGATGCATAGCCTACGTAATATTTGAGCAGCCCTAACCAAAAGCACCCATGCTCGACTTGTTACTTGAAGAGCATGGGTTTGATTCTCCTAGTCCAGAGGTGTCAAAGAGCTGGCCCGGGGGCAATTTTTGGCCCGCCGACGATTTTTTCTGGCCCGCGGAGCTTTCCCTGAGGATTAAAAAATTATTTAAAATGTCAAAATTTAATAAGAAGCGAAAAGTGGACATTGAATCAGATCTTTTCACGATATTTGGACTTTGCTGGGAATTGGCTGACCTAGCCCGGAGCTCCCTCTCATATCACTACCCAATTTTGCTCAGGAGCTTCGACATCCTGGCCCGCCACATGTTAGAAGATGTTCACACTGGCCCGCCACTTGTTAAAAGATGTTCACACTGGCCCACCACTAAAAAAAGGGTTTGACGCCCCTGTCCTAGCCGGTCCCTGTGTAGGATCTTTGAGAAACAAGTCCTTCACTCACAATAACTCATTCAGCGCAATAGTGGGGCGCGGTGGTGTAGCTTAGTGGTGACGTCATTGCATTGGAGCCAGAAGGTTCGAGGTTTGAATCCACCTCGCCGCGTAAGAACCTTGGGCAAGTCCTTCACTCACAATTGCTAAGCGCTTCGGCGTGAAACTCCGATGCAGTGTCCGCTAGCTCTGTATTCGGGAGCGCCTCTGAGTAGAGAGAGCTTGAAGGGGCGCTATAACAAGTGCACATACAAAAATTCTGTCGTATGTATGCTCTTCTTGAGCTTTGTCGGTAGGGCATTGGTCGTATAAATATCATAAAAAATTGTCAGACGTGTGTAAGGACGTTGGATATCATAATTATCATTGTCCAAAATATGGCGTACTTAGGTCCACTCAACAACTGAACTCGCGAGCCATACTTTTGCCACTCTAGTCTTTTCCTTTTATTTCATCGGTAATGCTTGAGCTGCATCAGCGGTTTCAGTAAATTTTGTTGTTGTAGCTGGCATAGAGGCGACATCTGCCTACGAAGCAATGGTTAATTGACAGCAAAGGATGCTCCATGCGTCATTCACGCTGCTCGGTGTGGGTCGTTTAGCTTATAAAGTGGCGCTGTAGAAATTTGTAGTTTACGATAACATTTCCGTATGTTTTAGGCCTATATGTATATGAGCATATTTTTCGTATTGGTCGCGAAAATACGATGGATATTGGATTAGCCTACAGATTAGATTAGCATGGTCATAAATTTTGGATTAGTTTGATCGCGGAATGGACAAGCATGATTGCGTAATTAGGATTAGTATAGGCCTATGATTAAGGACACTCTAATCTCAACATGCAGCGATCATTCATTGTTGTCTAATAAAGACAATAGGAATTGGATCGGATTAAATTGGATTGTGAATGTCTTAATCCTTATGACTCAATAGAGCGCTCGTGAATAAGCTGGTGCCCCGCGCTTAATTGCTTTCTAGTAGCGATTTAGAAATTTCGAGATCACGATTAAGAAACCCTAAGGTAATCAGAGGTAGGCCTATACGAAGCGTTGGCGACTTCATTTTCTTGCACTCGGCATATTATGAGAGTGCGGATGGCCAGTCCGCAGTGGTGGAGTATTTAACCCAATGACCTGACCTGAATAATCCTGAAGACGCAGGTCATCGCTAGGAGCGCCATGGACGACGAGGGGTTCGTACAGACCGTGGAGATCCTCAAGCGCCCTGGTCAGAGTCTGGGGTTCTACATCCGCGAAGGTAACGACAGGGACCGTTCAGACGGGGTCTTCATCTCAAGGGTGGCCGCTGGGAGTGTGGCCGACCAGAACGGACTGCTGAGGGTCGGCGACGAGATCATATCCGTCAACGGAAGTGACGTCAGAGGCAAGCGCCTTGATGACGTCGTTGTGACTATGTCCGTACAGAAACGTCTTCTGCTGACGGTTCGTACCCAGGGTGGGATGATGGGGTACACCGGCGCCCAGGGGAGCAGTGAGACGACCTCTTCGTCCAGTCTGTCTGGGTTGGGTGGGGATGAGGAGGACGCGGTGGAGACCCCCGTTGTGGTAATCAAGGGAGGTGGGAGGAGGTCCAGTTCACCGAGGGAGGGGATGGTAAAGACGCCGGATTCTGGAGAGAAGAGAAGCTACCGGGGACAGGGAAGTGTAACAGGGTGCTTCCCCACACAGGCGGATCTACGTGGCGGATACCAGGTCGCTCAGAGCCGATCAGGCTCGCTAGGAAAGTCCAGTCAAAACCAGTCAAATCTGCAGGGATACCAGCTTCACGGTCAGTCGTTTTCGCATGGATATTATTCCCAGGGCCAGTCAAATCTGCAAGGCTATCAGAGCCAAAATCAGTCAAATCTACCAGGTTACGCGATCCAGACCCAGACATACCGACACGGCTATCCTTTCGAAAGCCAATCAAATGCACCAGTTTATCCTATCCAAAACCAGTCAAATCGACAGGGTTATCCTATCTCAAATCGACAGGGCTATCCTATCCAAAACCAGTCAAATCAGCCCGGCCAGTCAGCTCTGCTACGCGGTTATCCAGTCCAACCAATTCTTCAAGCCAACCAGGGGATAAAGGATACGAACGGTTCACCTATGGACCGCAACTGTAGGACGCCAAATGGGACCTTGGATGGCGGAGGCTCGTACTCCTGCAGGGGACAGTGGGATCAACCGGATGGGGGTCACTCCCTGACCGGAAGTGCGTGGGTTGGGCGTCGTTCGGTTTCTCCCCACGTCGACCAAAGGATTCGACGGACTTCTCTCTGCGAACCGGAGGAGAGGTTCCGCGATCGACCGCCGCTGGGAGGCGCCAGGAGATCCATACAGGAATCGCCGTCGCTAGGGGTCAGTTTCGACACCCCAGTGTCGTCTCGATTCGGGCATGTTCAGGTCAGCTCAGTAAGAAGCAATATTGGTGGAGGTGGTGGGGTCGGTTTTGGTGGTGGCAGTAGAACTGGAATTGGTGGTGGTGGTTTTAGTAGTAGTATTGGAGGTGGTAGTGGTCTAGATGTGGTAGCCGGTGGTATTGGTTTCGGTTTTGGCGGTGGCAGTAGAGCTGGACTTGGTGGTTTCGTTGGTGGTGCTATTGGAATTGGCGTCGTTGGACTAGACGTCGTTGCTGCTGGCGTAGGTGGTGGTGACGATTCTGGCGACAGTGGCCTTTCCAGCGACACTTCCAGCCTCTTTCGACCACAAGACTTTGCTACCATTCCTCCTCCGAAGAACTCTCCTGTTCCTTGCGATACCTCTGGACCGTACCTGAGAAACACATCACCAGGAGCCATCGCCGACTCAACGGGGTTCCTTAGGACAAGTTCCCCCAACGATTTTCGGGGTTACGGCGGCTCTGGGGCGACTCGGCGACCGCTGGACTACTCATCCGACACGGAGCTCGGCAACGCATCCAACCGGAATCCCTCATCGAAGCGTTCAGATCGAAATTCCCTGCTCAGACTACCCGTCGCCTATCGGGAACGGACCGAGGAATTCCCAACAATGGGGAATTTCCTTGCGTCATCAGGGGATCGACTTGGAGGCACTGAGCAATCTGAGCATCATAGGTTGAGCCGGTCAGACGAACGAGGCAAAGGTGCTGGTGAGCGAGAACGTGGATACGATGACATGAGTTCTTTGCTGAAGGGATTCGGAGGTCTGTCGGTTGATCAGAGGACGATCCAGCGCCGAATTCCAGGTGGGTAAGACTTTAACCCTTGAACGGTAACCTGGGGGTAATTTCTACCCCCAGACTGTTATAACTGCTGCTATTAAAGGAAGTACTAGAAATTTTTACAATCGCTTTGGTGACTTTTCCTAATATTGACCATCCTTCAATTTCTAAAAAAAAATTTTTGCATAGGGCCACCCCCCGGGCTACGGTCAACATATTTTCAATAATTACGGTGACGAAAAACGAGATGTTAGGAAGAAAACCTAATTGCAAAAGGGAATCTAAAATTCTTAGTCCATATCCAAACAAATAACATACTACTACTACTACTACTACTACTACTACTACTACTACTACTACTACTACCAGTACCACTACCAGTACCACTACTACCTACCACCTACTACCTCTACCACTACCACTACCACTACTACTAGTACTACTACTACTAGTACTACTACTACTTGTACTACTGCTACTACTACTACTACTACTACTACTACTACTACTACTACTACTACTACCAGTACTACTACCAGTACCACTACCAGTACCACTACCACTACCACTACCAGTACCACTACCAGTACCACTACCTACTACCTACTACCACTACCTACTACCACTACCACTACTACTACTACTACTACTACTAGTACTACTACTACTAGTACTACTACTAGTACTACTACTACTACAACTACTACTACTACTACTACTACTACTACTACTACTACTACTACTACTACTACTACTACTACTACTACTACTACTACTACTACTACTACTACTACTACTACTACCAGTACCAGTAACACTACCACTACTACCACCAGTACCACTACCAGTACCACTACCAGTACCACTACCACTACTACCTACCACCTACTACCTCTACCACTACCACTACCACTACTACTAGTACTACTACTAGTACTACTACTACTAGTACTACTACTACTTGTACTACTGCTACTACTACTACTACTACTACTACTACTACTACTACTACTACTACTACTACTACCAGTACTACTACCAGTACCACTACCAGTACCAGTACCACTACCACTACCAGTACCACTACCAGTACCACTACCTACTACCTACTACCACTACCTACTACCACTACCACTACCACTACTACTACTACTACTACTACTAGTACTACTACTACTAGTACTACTACTAGTACTACTACTACTACAACTACTACTACTACTACTACTACTACTACTACTACTACTACTACTACTACTACTACTACTACTACTATTACCACTACCACTACCTACTACCTACTACCACTACCACTATCTCTACTACTACTACTAGTATACTACTACTAGTACTACTACTAGTACTACTACTAGTACTACTACTACTACTACTACTACTACTACTACTACTACTACTACTACTACTACTACTACTACTACTACTACTACTACTACTACTACTACTGTATCGTTTAGAAAAAATCGTTCCTACCTCACAAATAACAGCAATTACCCCTGGGGGTATAAAACACCCCCAGGTTACCGGGGACCGGTGTAAAAAAAAGGTTACCGTTCAAGGGTTAAAGGTAACAGAGGTAGGAGTAAGGTTTGTAGAGGTAATAGTGGTACTGCGGTAAGTATAGAACAGGTAATAGTCCTAGAAATTACAGTTGTAGAGGTAAGAGTGGCAGAGGTAATGGTCCAAGATAGTTGTGGGGCGCGGTGGTGTAGTGGTGGCGTCGTTGTATTGGAGCCGCAGGGTTCGAGGTTCGAATCCACCTCGCCGCGTAAGGACCTTGGGCAAGCCCTTCACTCACAATTGCTCAGCGCTTCGGCGTGAAACTCCGATGCAGTGTCCGCTCTGCATTTGGGAGCGCCGCTGAGTAGAGAGAGAGCTTGACGGGGCGCTATAACAAGTACACATACAAACAAACATAGTTATTTGCAGGCTGATATGAACAAAATCTGATATTATAACCTGAACGTTAGAGAAGTAACATAATATCACATACGCTGATGCTACCCAACCTCATCGCTCATTAAGTACTTTTCCATTAACTTCCAGGCGACCGTGACGACCTCCATCCACTTCCACAAAACGTCAAGTTTATTCCATCCACCCAGACTTCCACCTCATCGTCGTCATCATCTTCACGACCATTGACCTCCTCCTATTCATCCTCCTCCTTCTCGTGCCCTCCAGTGACGCCAGTCGCAACCCTTGCTGCAGTACCCCGTCAGAGACTCACCCGTAAGCTGAGCACCGATTCCCTCTTCGACCACCTTACGTACCGTACGGGGGAAGATGATAACAACCTCCGTACTTCAGTCCAAGTGCGTCCCGGCTCTGCGCACGGCTTCGACACGGGACCATCGTCCGGGAACCACCGGGGAATTTCCCCTTGTCTATCGTCGGGAAATCCCGGACAGAATTTCCCAGGAGGAGGCGTAGCCTACCCGGGTCCAGGAACCGGTTGGAGCAGGCAGAAACGACGTTCCATAGCGATGGGCGAGGGACTGCACGGCGCCGCATCGGGCAGGGACATCTCAAGGTCCCCGCTGGAGATACGGAGAGAGGCGTTCACCGTGTTCGCTCCGCCTCCCGCGGACGATGCATCATCGGTGGACTCGTCGGAGTCTGGTTCCGGTGGTCGCACCGGGATGCTGTCGTGCCACGTCTTCTGCGGTCAGGGCCTGGCTCCCCGGTCCCCGGCTGCTCTCCAGGATCTCTACTGTGTCCTCGAGGTTGACTCCCTCGGCTGTGCTCGGACGACCGTCCACACTGGTGCCACCAACTTCGACTGGGACGAACGCTTCGACGTCGACCTCCACGACGCGCGAACCCTCTCGTTCACCGTCTACGCCTGGAGTCCTTACGGGAAGCATCGAGCCACCTTCCACGCAGCCCTACCCCTCCGCTACCTCGGCTCCCCGTCCGACTGCCACCGTCTGGCAGTAGGTCTCGAGCCGCGGGGGACGCTGTACGTCGCGGTGGTCTACAGGACCGTGGAGACGATTTTCGGCCGGGGGTTGTCGGTCCGTGCCCAGGCGACATTCGGCGCCGATCTGGAGTCGGTGGTCGAGAGGGAGAGAGGAAGGGGATTGGAGGTGCCGGCGGTCGTGTGGCGGTGCGTGGAGGAGATCGAAAGGAGGGGATTGGAGCAGGTGGGGGTCTATCGAGTGTCTGGATCGAGTGAGAGGAAGGAGAGGCTGAAGGAAGAGATGGACAGGTGTCCGTGGTCGACGGAGCTGTCGCACGTCGCAGTTCCTGATATCAACGTCATCACCGGTTAGTCACTCTGCTGTTTTCACTTTTGCCTT
>OX243822.1:1830996-2038496 GCA_945859605.1 Lumbricus rubellus
TCTTCTTATAGTACCAATACTAATAATTTTACAAGAAAAAACTGTGGCCGTGCAGCTGCTCTCTGACAGTGCCAGTCCGAAGCTTGAATGACGGAGGTGGGCAACTTGATCTTTATCACACAGTGTCGTTAAACTAAAACTATATTACTACACAGGGCAATTTATTAATGCAATTTTAGAACTGCACAATCCCTTCTTTTCCTTCCCATCTTCCATGGTAAATTACTTCCAATCAGAGGACAATGGCCATTGTTTGATAGTTTCAACTGTACAGAAGTGCTTCTACAACTGCACAAATCCACCTTTGTGTAGGCCTACAACTGCACGTTAAAAAAGCCCTGTTACCACAGTAACTACACTAATAATTATTATTGGAGATATGAATGTAATCTATTATGCCCTATGCCAAGCAAAATAATTGATGTCGATGGCAAAGGCCATTGTTGCCATAAGCTGTCGTTTAACCCAGTACGCCTTGCACGGCAATGATGGAAAGCATTTGAGAAAGACTCCGTCGCTAACACCTACCCAAGGTAGAGCCAGTCTCGAGCCTCGAAAAAGAAGACGGGTAACACTAATTATCAACCACAGCGTCATCAGAGCACAGTGACTACCCCCTTCTGTGGCAGTTCACATATAAGTTTGAATGTCTGTCTGTCGCTGCCTCTCTGCTAATAATAGAAGGGGGAGATATCCAAGATGACCGTTGAGTAGTGGGCAGCTGGTCATCATCAATGTTGACCAACAGAAAATAAAATAATAATAACAATTGGATGATTGACATTCAACGGATGGTATAGCGCATCGACACGGTTCAATGCAGAGGGTTGGAGGCAATGAATCGTGACTAACGTAAGAGAGAGACAGACAGACAGACAGACAGGCAGACAGGCAGACAGGCGGTCGGACGGACATACAGCAGACAAACAGATAGACACACAGCCAGACATACAGAGATAGACACACGGACATACAGACCTACAGCCAGACATACATAAAAACATGTAGGCAGACAGATAGACAGACAGACAGATAGTCAGAGGTACGTACGTACGTACATACTTAATCATTAATTTTTCATTGCAGGCTATAGATTACGTTGATATATATTTTTTAAACACCTAGTATATAAGTGTTGGATTCGCAATATAAGTAAAAATTATCAACGAAATGGACTTATCTGCAATATAGTGAATTAAAATTTGTATTATAGAGTGAGAATAAACATTAAACAGGTGTATACAGCGCACACGGACATACAGGCAAATACACGCACGCACACACAAACACACAAACACACACACATGAGCAGGCAGGCATGCATACATACATACATACATACATACATACAAACATACATACATACATACATACATACATACATGCATGCATGCATGCATGCATGCATGCATGCATACATACATACATACATACATACATACATACATACATACATACATACATACATACATACATACATACATACATACATACATACGTTTGTATGTGCACTTGTTATAGCGCCCCTTCAAGCTCTCTAGGTCTACTCAGAGGCGCTCCCGATGCAGAGCGGACACTGCATCGGAGTTTCACGCCGAAGCGCTGAGCAATTGTAAGTGAAGGACTTGCCCATGGTCCTTACGCGGGGAGGTGGATTCGAACCTCGGACCTTCCGGCTCAAAGGCAACGACGCCACCACTAGACCACCACGCCCCACAAATACATACATACATACATACATACATACATACATACATACATACATACATACATACATACATACATACATACATACATACATACATACATACATACATACATACATACATACATACATACATACATACATACATACATGCATACATACATACATACATACATACATACATACATACATACATACATACATACAAGCAGACAGAGATAAGCTTCTATCAGCGTATTGTGTGTGTATACGTGCCCGTTTACGTGCGTGTGTATGTGTCTTTGCATCCGTGTGTGTGTGTGTGTGTGTGTCTGTGTGTTGCTGTACAGGCGACGTTGACCCTGATGCTTGACCATCTGAAGACGGTGAGTCTGAGGTCAGAGGTCAACCGGATGACCTCTGCTGACCTTGGCACGTGCTTCGGTGCCATCCTCTTCCACCCGTCAACCTCATCACCATCACCATGGCAACGATGCTCACAGCCGAGACCGTTCGTCAGACACGCTGATCTGCTGACGTACATCATCGACATCTGGCCAACACAGAGGTACGCGTGCTCACTTACTCACTCACTTGCTCACTCGCCTGCTCATTTACTCACTCACTTACTTACTCATTTACTCACTCACTCACTCACTCACTCTCACTCACTCACTTTCTTGCTCACTCACTCACTCACTCACTCACTCACTCACTCACTCACTCACTCACTCACTCACTCACTCACTCACTCACTCACTCACTCACTCACTCACTCACATACCTGCTCACTAATTTTTTGCTCATTCGGCTGCTTACTTGCTCAATTGCCCAATTGTTTGCTCATCTGTTAAATAAAATCGCTTGTCGTTTGCTAACTTCCCACTCACTCTCTCGCTCACTCGCTCACTCGCTCACTGGCTTACTGACTCGTTCTTTTGATCACTCGAATGGCTTACATGTAAGCTTACGTGCATAATCACCTACCCACTCGTTAGATGGTTGTATTGGGTACAAAACATACTTCCTTTTTCCATGGGTTTGAACTGGCAGTGTTCTTCAGTAGGTAACCTTGAATTGGCCCTACATCGAATTGCTAATAAATAAATAAAGTATGGATGGATGAATGATAAACGGACGGACGGACGGACGGAAGGACGGACTGAAGGACGGACGAACTGAAGGACGGACGGAAGGACGGATTGAAGGACGGACTGAAGGACGGACGGACGGAAGGACGGACTGAAGGAAGGACGGACTGAAGGACGGACGGGCGGACGGGCGGACGGACGGATGGAAGGACGGATAGACGGACGGACGGACGGAAGGACGGACGGACGGATAGACGGACGGAAGGACGGACGGACGGACGGAAGGACGGAAGGACCAACGGACGGACGGACGGACGGACGGACGGACGGACGGACTAATAATAAAATTATCGTCGATGTGTTGTGATGACTCCTCGTGGATTATACTCAATTATTGCATCTCTGTTTTCATATCCTTTGCTGGCGTTAGTTCCAAGCCCTACAAGCTGTCAATCACCTCCACTAGCCCCACCCTCCACATTCGTGATCCGGAACACTAAATCGCAACGGGTGTCGTAAGAATTATAGACAATACCGTGCAATGACATTAAATACCAACATTACCGCCTTTGGTGCGATGGTGTAGTGGTGGGTTCAGTGCCTTGGAGGTTCGAATCCACTTCAAGCTGCCGCGTATGGACTTTGAGCAAGTCCTTAACTCGCAAGTGCTCTTGCGCTTCATCGTGAAACTCCGATGCAGTGTCCGCGCTTTAGTCGGGAGCGTCTCTGAGTAACTTTTTGAATGGGCGCAATATCAGTGCGATGAATAAATTTTCAAACAAATGACAACACCCGATGCGATTGTCCGCTGAATTTGTTCGCTCGGCAGAAAACTACAGACCTCGCTTAAAGTGATTTAGGAGACGGCGATGAAATGCGCTAAATAATTAACGAGATCACCATCCGCTGCTGGGGAACCAGCGCATGACTGATGCTACGTTCACGCTGGTCGAAAGTCGAGACTCGAGAGAACCAAGGATTAATAGAATTGGGCTTCAGCAAAGATGAAACTAGGTCAGCCGTTGATTTAGTAGATCGCCATTGGTCGGCTTTCTGTGGCTCCATTCCCTGATTGGCTTAAATTAAATAGTACGATCGGTTGCCATAGTCACCGGTCTATTTCGGTTCAACCGTCGGTTGCCATGGTTACCGTTCTACCTTGGCACTATTATAAGCTTCATCATCAGCTTTGCATTGGCTCTGCTGTTTTATTGGTTGCCATCGTTACTCGTCCTATTTGGGACCGGTCGTCAAGGTTTCACGTTGGGACCATGATGCCATGGTTGCCATGGTTACCAGTGTATTTTGAACTATGTTTGTCGTTAGCCTGGCAATCCGTCTGTTCCATTGTTTCATGGAAACAATGCTCTTTCCATGATAATGATATTGGCGCTTGTTTGTATGTGCACTTGTTATAGCGCTCCTTCAAGCTGTCCCTACTCAGAGGCGCTCTCGAATGCAGAGCGGACACTGCATCGGAGTTTCACGCCGAAGCGCTGAGCAACTGTGAGTGAAGGACATGTCCAAGGTCCTTACGCGGCGCGGTGGATTCGAACCTCGAACCTTCCGGCTCCAAGGCAACGACGCCACCACTACACCACCGCGCCCCACGCTTGGCTCGCTAGGGGCGCGGGCAGAGCGGAATAATCATTAATTTCAGTTTAGCGACAGTGTCGTCGTTATCGTCGCCCTCCTCCTTTATCCAAGCTTGGGACTGGCACTGTTTAGAGTGCAGACAGTGGCGGAGTGTAGAAACGTCAGGAAACTTGGACGTTGCTTTAACCACCTCCCCCAACCTCCGTCTTTTTCCGTTGACCTCCAGTCCTCTAGTCACGTGATCATCGCTTTTGTAAGATCGTGTGTAACAGTGTAAGGGACCGCCCATAAATTACATCAAACACATACGGGGTGGGTGGTTGGGGGGGGGGGGGGGTTGAGGGAGTCACACATCTGTGACGATTTGTGACGATCCCTTACTAGGTATCATACGACTTTTGTGTTGACGGGTGACGAGGGGAACCGTGGGAGAGGAAGTCAAAAATCGTCTTAAACTGCGCGACGTCATTTATGGACGGCCCCCTAGTGGCGTATACAGCAAAGAGAATAAAGTCCTCATTTCTCTCACTTACAGAATCCGATGAAGCAGCGGTGTCCACTGCAGATGTCCAGCGTCCACTACAGCATTGGTCAAGCGAGGATTTATGGCGATGACCACGGCGTCCAGTCCATAAACTGACCATCATGTCCGGTCGTCGGCCAGCACGCCACCTACCGACCGGTCGCTGACTCATCGCTGCCGTAAAACCGGAAACGATCGCAGATAACGACGTCCTTCCTGCGCATGCGCGCGACGTCGTCTGCTCGCTGATGGATAGTGAACGTCTCATGAATATTGATGAAGCTGTATGATGAATATTAATGAGGAAGACTTTAGTAAATATGAGAGCCATCATTGTAGAATAGATCACCATGTGCAACCATACCATGACTCGTTATTGAGACTTTAATTAACAGACGTAATTTGTGCACAGGCTACAATCAGGTAGGCTATTAGAACAATCAGATGCTAATATTTAAACTGCATATTATTGGCTATTTTGAATAGTTTTAATCGATTGAATCATCAGTCTAGGGCATAGGCGCAACCACCCTATGGGACCCACAAGACGCGTCCCCCCAACGTTTGAGTGTTCCCCTAACTCTATTATTATGGTCCCCCAACTTTTAGGACGTGATTCATTATGGTCCCCTCCAACTTTTAGGAAGTGATTGCACCTATGGTCTAGGGCAGTGATTTTCAACCGGGGTTCCGCGGAACCCTATAGGGTTCCGCGGGCGTCGGCCAGAGGTTCCGCGGCAGTTTGGTAGAAATTTTAGTGCACCGACTGAAATCCTAAACTTTCTAGGGTATAATATATTGTTCAGTCGCGTCATTTTAATAAATCGTTAATCCTATAGCGAATATCGGGTGTTTAGAGGGAATTAGATTGAGTCTTACCTTGGCATAATAATAGTGCATCTCTTATAACTACTCACTAATCGTTAACAAAAAGAAAAACATAGCCTACGTTTGCTGTGGTTGTTCCCTCCACTTAGAATTACCTCCCTCCATCACGTAACAGTCTAAACTGCTTTTCCTTATCAGTCTCTCATAATTTCTCTCATGTCAGCTGGTTGACATGTTTCTCAAAACATGTCAACCAGCTGACTCGTGGCTGTTACTACCAAATTCGTCAGCTACGGGTCATCTCTCGCTCCTTATCAGAGAACTCTGCTGCTACCCTTGTTCATGCTTTTGTTACCAGCCGCTTGGACTACTGTTGCTCTATTCTGGTTGGTTTGCCTCTATTATTGATATCCCGACTTGACCGTGTTCTTCGGTCTGCAGCCCGGCTAATTGGTCGAATCCCCAAATATGCATCCGTTTCATCTTACATTCGTGATACTCTACACTGGCTCCCTATCTCACAGCGCATCGAATACAGAATTGCTTCACTGGTTTGGCGTTGTCTTCTTGGCTGTGCCCCGACTTATCTGTGTGAACTCTGCTGTCCATTATCTGTTGTCCTTTCTCGCAGAGCCCTTCGCTCTGCCTCTAGCGGTAAGCTTTTGGTCCCGCGTGTTGAATCATCAACCTGTCAGCGTCGTGCTTTCTCAGTTGTAGGTCCTTCTGTCTGGAATAGTCTCCCGTTGCAGATGCGCTTGCTGCCTAGGGTCGACTCGTCAGTGTTCTACAAGCTCCTTAAAACTTTTTTGTTTCACCGTGGTTGGACTGGGAGCGCTTCTGAGTGGATTTCTTGAAGAGGCGCTATATAAATTCTTGAAATGAATGAATGAATGAATGAATGAATGAATTTAAAGGCATTTCTTTTGATCTGAAGAATCTGTGCCTCTGAATAGTCATTTTTCCAAAGGCGCTTTACAAATCTATAGCATAGATGCCATACAAGCAAACAGCTTCTGAGAAAGCACAAAATGTTTAAAACTACCATGAGCTGTTTCCTGTGTTTTATCCTCACCCATTGAGCGATGATCAAAAAATTTCGGTGCCCATAATTAAGCCTATAGCCTACATTTTTTACCACGAATAGGCCCAGTGATAATGAATGTACTCAAAACCAACCAAAGTAGGCGAGAATTCCGCTGGGCCTAAATTTTCCAGTAAAGACTAAAAACCTCTTATTTACATACACAGAATGAAGCAGAATTTCAATTAAATTTCAATTAACTTTCATTGATCGATGTCAAGAATGGGCTAATTGAAGAACACCCTCACTGCAGTGCAGAATGTGCAGGTAGCATGTTTTACATTGCCACGTATTACTCACAACTCGATTTTCATATTGCCTGCGTACTTGAACAAAAGCACAAGGTAGAAATCGAGTAGGTGTAGGCCTAAATGACGTAGGCTGCCGTAGCTGACATAAAAATCTTGATTTCTGACATCATGAAAAATATAGAAAAAGTTGCATGAGAAGAAACACTCGTATTCGAGTTTCGTGAAGACAACTCTCAGCATTGTGATTCGTGAGTAGTGGTTTTCAAAACGGTGCAGTTTAATTTTTCGTATAAAAACACGTCCTACAAGACTAGTGTGTGTGTTTGTGCTTCGGTACCGATAGGCCTATGTAGGCTACATTAATTAGTAGTCTATGCTTCTCAGGCGCTGTGCATGCCTCGATGCGTTTAAATGAAATTGGGGAATTATTTGGGGTTCCGCAAGAAAATACTATAATGTCGCGAAGGTTTCCGTGGCCAAAAAAGTTTGGGAAACGCTGCCTTAAATTGTGTATAGCTCACATTATTTTATAATTATGTTATGATCCATGAGCCAATAGAATAACGAAGTCGTTTAATGAGTAGGCCTATATAGTAATTCTACATGTAGGATCAAACATCTCCTCGAAATATTATAGTAGTGCCCATCCCAAGCCTGGGAAACGAGGAGGGCGACGCTTGTTGTGACACCGTGACACGGTGTCATTAAACAGCAACTTCTAGCATACAGACTTTCTATGGAGGGGTGAGGGAGGGAGGAGGCAGAGAGGGAGGCAGGGAGGCAAAGAGGCAGAGGAGGAAGGGAGAGAGGGGAGGGAAGTAGTTGGAGGGGATAGAGGGACGGAGGAAGCGATGGAGGGAGGGGGGAGATAGGGAGCGAGGGAGGAAGGGAGGGAGGAAGCGAGAGAGAAAGGGAGCGAGGGAGGTAGCGAGGGAGGGAGGGAGCGAGGGTGGGAGCGAGGGAGGGGGACAGACGGACGGACGGACGGAGGGGAGGGAGGAACGGAGGTATGGAGGGGTGAGAGACGGTGGGATGGAGGGAGGGAAGGAGGGAGGGAGGGTGAGAATGGGGCGAAGTGAGGGTGTGGACGTAGGGCATTGGCCGGGAATGGGACTAATCCTACTAATCCTCCAACGTCCGGTACACAGGCTATTCGAGAATAAGATAATTCTAGTACGTGCAACATCGGAGCGGTAGTTTTACAAAGTTCTTGGGAAATGGCCAATGGCCATGCGCAACAGTTCCCTGACAAAAAAACCTATCAAAATATGTCTTGGGTTACAATCTGTGACAATAGCGAAACATGAACAAACCAATTTTAAGCTAATTTTTCTCTGCTAATCTGCTATGATGTTGAGTAGCTTTTAAAACGACCGTTCAATAACGTAAATAATTATGACACTAGGAAGCAATTTGTTGTGAATTATATTATTTATGATGGCCCCCATCAACCCAAGTGAACTCCAATTGGCATGATTTATTTCAACACTGATCAATGTGGGGTCGATATGCCAATCACTTGTCGTATAAAGAATTCGTTATTACACAGAATCGGTTACTCCAGTTCCTTCTGTCAGAGTGCAACATTGCTTTGATTTTCATCGCAGCACAGCAGTGATGGGTCTCCGTATTAAAATCGAATCGGTGGCCGGTACGTTGTTGGTTGTTATGTTGGCGGATGCGATGAGTCAACCGGTTCTTCGTGATCTACCATCGTCTGTGTCTCGTCTTGAAGCGCGATTGACGAGCATAGAGCGGAGACTAGCTGACACGCAGAGATCCATTGCGTCCCTAAACGACCCTCCGCTCAATGGTAAGTAGTCATGAGAGTTTGTTTGCTTGTATGTTTGTATGTGCACTTGTCATAGCGCCCCTTCAAGCACTTTATTCAGTGCGGACGCTGAATTGGAGTTTCACTCCGAAACGCTGAGCAATTGCGAGCGAAGGACTTGCCCAAGGTCCCTACGCGGCGGCTTGAAGTGGATTTGAGTCTGCAACCCTCCGGCTGCAAGGCAGCGAGCATCCCAGCTTCACCACTCACCGTGACCCACGAGAAAGCGGAAAAGAAACGATGACCGGATGGCACTGATTCAATTACTATCCTCTGAGACGATTGTATTGTATTTTATCTGACCATTATACAAAGCGCTTCTCGCCGCAGGAGACTTTCAGAAGCGCTCCCAGTGCGTGCAACCTTGAGAGAAAAAGCTGATTTTAAGACGAAAGATAAGGAAAGACTACCAGATCCGATGACAGAGAGGGGCGAAGTATACGGGCACAAAGATACTTCGGAGCAAGACGCAATTGAGACTTGAGAACCCAAACAAGAATAGAATTACACTAGACAATCCGAGAACAGACGAAAGAGTGAACAACTGAGACGGTTACTATGTAGGGAGTCTAGGGACCTTCAGCGAATCGACCATGGTGTTAAAAACAGAGCAGGCGTTGAGGACGTGAGATTGTTAACGTGTTTTAATGACACATGACAGTGGGACTGATTAACTATTATACTAGTTCGAGTTACATGTGTATTTGTTATGCTTGACGTGTGCTCCAAAAATGAACCCAACAGATTCAACTCTAAGGAACAGAGGTCATTAAATGGACATCACGTTGTACTAAAGCATCCAGCTCTGCTGCTATCTCCGCTCAGCTGCCCAAGCGGAACTTATTGTTACTGCTCGCGAACTGAAATCAGGAAGCGCCAGCGCTTTTCCGTGGTTGGCCCTGCGACATGGAATGGGCTCCCACTCTCCCTACTTCTCTTCGTCAAATGCCAACAATTGGTCTCTCGATCTCATTTCTCACTTTCTATAAGTTTCTAAGACTATCCTATTCGACCGGGGTTGGACTGGAAGCACTCCTGAATAGGCAACCTTGAAGAGTCTTTCTCTAACTGGTGGGTTTTCTCAGTTATTATCGTGCAGTTCTCAAATATCAACTGTTCACATGGTTTCTTTAACAGAGTATTGCACAGTTGACTTGGCGTCATACGGCTTCGACGATTTGAAGAAATCTGGTCACGTGAAGACAAGTGGAGGCAGTTCGGACGAGATCCTATACCTAGATAAACATGGCAACTTTGTGAATGTATATCGTGGAGTGACGCTGCTGGAGCTGGACGCCATCACATGCAAGACGAAAAATAGACAACGGTTTGACACTTATGAGATCCCGGAAGATATGACGCAGTTGTTGGAAGCGCTGGAATCGGCGACAGCTGGGACGATCATCGTTGGAGTCACAGCAGATACGCCCGAATTGTTTGACAATATATCTTTTCAGAAATCCGCTGGTCCCTTTTTCGCCAGGTACAACATGAATCTAACTGGACTGCAGGCGAGGGACAAATTTGCGTTCATCCTGCAGAAGGGATATCCGAAAAAAACACTGTTCCAGAGAAAACCTAGATACGGTGAAAGTCTGGAGATGAAGGTTTTGCTTCGCGGTGAGTTGTGACTTGTGAGATTCAATCTTTTTTCGTGGTGGTAGTCGTACGTTTCATATGCCTGAGCCGTTTGTCTGAAGTTATAAGCGCTGCGTCATGTCAGAGCCTCAGAGGGTTGTCCATGTATGCGGCGATCTTATAGTCCAGTTGTCACAGAAATGGGGAAGAGGAGGCAGAGGACATATTAAATAGACACACCCGAGTTGTGCGTGATCTGATACATGAGAACCTGGCCACGGAGAATATTGAGGGAGAGAGAGAAAGAGAGAGACATACAGACAGACAGACAGACAGACAGACAGACAGACAGACAGACAGACAGACAGACAGACGGACGGACGGACGGACGGACGGACAGAGCGACAGAGGGACATAGGGACAGAGGGACAGGGACAGGGACAGAGACAGAGACAGAGACAGAGACAGACAGAAACAGAGACAGAGACACAGAGACCCAGCGACGAAGAGGCTTCATGTCGTATAGTTGTGGGAGCTCAGGACGTAGGTGCAACCACTGCACCATAAAATTCTTCTGCAATCTATTGTGGGCAGAGTCTACATGTCGAGACTGACGATAATTTATTAATCCACCGTAATTGGATCTGTTTCTTTAGCGATTCCCCTTCACAGATATGGCAATAAATTATTGCACCGGAGGAGAGTCAAGCTAAATTTAATTAATAAATCAAAAGGCTTATAATATGTCACAAATAAATTACAGCGTAATTAAAATACTTTATTAAATTTATTGAAACGCAAAACTGCATGTTATCCATGGGTTCCATTATATATGACTGTCGTATGGTTCAGCCAAGTACCACTTCATGTAAGATCTGTAGACAATTATATTGGCCGATTTGAAACAATCGACAACAGCTATAAATATATTTGAGCAGTCTGTAGTCAGCATGACTGTAAATAAAGTTAAATTTACAGCAGCATATAGACGACTGCTTGACAATGACACGCCGTAGTTAAAATGACTGGCGTCGCCCTCCTAAAATAAGACTACATGAGCCTGGCACTACAGCGTGTGAGCTAGCTAGCCGCCTGCTTAATGACGCTGAGGAGGTCATTAGCTTCGCCCTCCCGCAGTGTCCATGCAGGGGCTTGCACTACCACAGAACGAGCCTTGGCAGATGCAGACACACGATTTCGTACTTATATGCATATTGAAGGTCTCAATCATGCGTTTCACAATAGCAATGATTACTGGATTATTAGTTTAAACTGACTAGCACGTAGCAATATTGCATGCCATACAGTATTAACTGATGATTAGAAGTTTAACATGGTGTCGAATTTAACAGTAAACAAGACACCAAACTGGTACTTCCGACATGAGCTTAGTTCAATCTATAATAATTACATCATGTTTAATAAGGACACAGTGTGAGACACGTGTCTTCTTCTTCAGGATGTGTAGACCAACGCTTTTGTATAAAGACTGTTGCAACAATTATCACATTTTAACCCTCGAGTGCCCAAGGGGGGGGGGGGGTCCGACCGGACCCCAGGCCTGTTTTTCCCGGATAACTTTTTAAAGGCTAGGGATTTTGCATAAATGCTTTTAGGTATTCCTAGAGCAACCATTTGGGCATAGAATGGTATATTTTGCGTGAGTAATGTCCATTGTCCAACCCTGCACCCCACAACCACAGCATATACTAAGGGTACCCCATGATATGCGGCTGATATTCATACAAGCGCATGGTTACTGGTCAATAACTATAATTGTATACCAGGTGGTGCTATTGTGATATAATATATATCAATCGATTGCAAATTTAGTTGGGATTACTTACAACTAAAATATATAACTATATTCCAATCCCTTCTCAAGATATTAACATGAACACGCTGGGGTTCGCGCCGGACGTATAGGCTTTCCTTCGATGAATAACGCAAGCATACAAGCATAACATATGTATTACGAGATTTTTACACTATTAGTTTACACCAGATGGTGTTATTGTACTATGAGATACATCAATCGACTGCAAATTTATTTGGGATTACACTGAACTAAATTCTATAACGATATTCCAATCCCTTCTCAAGATATTAGCATGAAAACGCTAGGCTTCCTTCGGTAAATAACGCAAGCAAGCCTAAAAAGTGTATCACGAGATTTTACACTATTATTTAACACCAGGTGGTGTTATTGTCATATAAGATACACCAATCGATTGGAAATTCATTTGGGATCACATAGAACTAAATTCTGTGACGATATTCCAATCCCTTCCCAAGTTATTAACATAAAACGCTGGGGTCCGCGCGGACCCCCCCCTTGGGCCTTCGTGTACCAAAAAATACCTTGGGCACTCGAGTGTTAAAATAATTTTTTCAGGTTCTACTGTGTCTGATGTGACCTTCAGTAGAGTGTAATGCGTCAACAACAATACTGTGACTTGGACGACCGATTTATCCAACGGTCAGCTGAAAACAAAACGAAATCGAAGAGATAAAAATTAATGATTCTTGCACTTGCAACTGAAAGAATGCATTGTAGTGTCGTCGACGTAAAGAAATTATTCTAACGTTTTGATCCCATTTAATACTACACTATGTAGAATAATTTCATTGAGTTTAGAATAAAGTAGTGAATTTGTCACAGGAACAGACGAAGAACATTATAATTATTTTGTCAAATGGCTATAACTAGAAATAAAGATGAAAGAAAAACTGAACATTAAATTTGATTTAGAATAACGATTGAAACACAGTGAATTAAATATTATTGCTCTATTGATTTGATGCTAGTGGCATAATTATGACTTTAATAAAACTTGATGCAATTGTTCTTAGTTGTCTTTCCTCAGTTGTCAGATTATTTCTAATCGCAAATGATCAATGGCCTTAATGTCCTCTGTTATAAGATAATATAGGCTTATGCTATTGAACGCTATTATGTAGCTCCTGATTGATGGCACACCATACATGAACGGATACGTCAAACAAGGCCGAAAGAAGTTATTCTAACTTATTATAACTGTTAAGAATTCTAATCACTGATGACCCTGCGTCGCTATGAGAACCGAGAATCGCATCATTGCATTTAAATTTTTTCGCATTTACTATAATAGCGCTCCTTCAAACTCACTACTCAGAACCAACGCTCCCAACTACAGCTCGGACACTGCATCGGAGTGTCATGTGGAAGCCACAAGCAAATGCGTGTGAAAGACTTGCTCAAGGTCCCTGCGCGGCGGCTTGAGGTGGACTCGAACCTGAAACCCTCGTTTCAAGCCTTCGAACCCACCACTACACACCGCGCCCCCAATGTGGGGCGCGGTGGTCAATATTGCACAAAGTATCGACCGATGACGCTTCTGAGCTATGTCCTATGAAATTTAAGTAAATTTCTCGACCAGTCCAGCAAGAGAGGCAAACTATAGTAGTTTTAATATCAATTGTTAATGGCTAATGGCTAATGACTTATAGTGCGCCAATATTAAAAGACTTATGAGCATCCTCTGAGCAATTATTGTTTTTTGTTGAAAAGAAGACAGTAGGTCGACCTAGATCCTATAGAATGGATGCTTGCGTTGACATTTGATTTAATCCTCCATACTTAAAGATACAAATTGAAAAAAACGATGAGATTTTACACTGAAATGCACAAGCCTACTACATGTATGTGGAAATGGAGACGTGGTGCTCTTCTTTCCATTCAACCAGATGACGTCGAATAAGCCAACGTTTCAACGAATTGATAGACATTGGAACGGTACCGGTACAATACCCATGCAGATCTGCTGGCTTCCTCATCCGATGAAGGAGTGTCTCTCATTAAAATTATGCAACAGTTTAAGTCCAGACTCCACATCCCACGTGAAACGCGATATCCAGTTAAGACGCCACTTGGTGGCCAGGGGCCTACAGATTATTCTGTGAAAACGACATTCCAACGAATTTCGTTGGAAAGAGAACATAAATATTTTTGCAAGAATGTGGCCGTTTCTGTTGGCCTTCATACGTGAAATTCAGACATTAAAAACCGATGAAACCTGACATTGAACGGTGTACTATGGAACTGCAGATGTTTTTGTGATTCTGCACAAAGTTCGACCGTGCGTAATTTTTCTCAATAACGTACTACGGTAGTCTACGCGTACGTTATTATACCGTGCGTTAGCGTGTGTTTACAGTTTTTCAATCGTGGGCATGACCCATCTGTTCAGTAGGCTTCCGGAATCAGTGTCAATGAAATAGCTGCTGACACCAATGCAACTCAAATGCACTCATCAGACCATTCAACAGCTGCTTCTTAATAATCCACATATTCTATTTTTGTCCTGATGACAATGTCCAAATCACTTACTATAGTTTGCAGTGTAAGAATTGTGGATAAATAACTGGGGAGGGGGTTGGACAATGATCCACTTGGAATTTGGGTGTGAAAAACCTACTTTAACATGGGGCTCTAAGAAATACTGGGGGTTTAAACGCCCTAACCCCCCGGCAATTCTCACCCTGCTAGCATGGATGTTCATTTTATACAATGTACACCGATTCTTCCATCAATGTATTTTGTTTATTCTTCAACAGCGCATCTGCAACGATATCGCATCTCATTAAACAGACCAGATCCTTCACCATTCGTTAGGGGGGGGAGTACCACCTCTTTTATGCCCCAATTCAGGACTAGACTTCACTACGAAATGTCCTCTTACATGAACTAGTTTGACACAGAACAGACGACCGGGTCACGACCCTGATGTAACAATCGAATAACATTTCAAAAGAAGTTGCACAGTGTTACTTCCTCTTCCAACATCTGAAAGATGCTGAATAAAAACTACAAGGATGTTGAATCCCATAAACTGCGCACGACCCAATGCGCATTAGTGGGCATTACAGGCCTACTCGTAAAGCTACGGTTTCAAGTGGTGTAGCCTATATAAAAGATGCGATTTAGACAGTTACTAAATGTTGCTTTGGCATCTGATTGCAACACCTTTGAACGTTCTGTGGCAGAGTGGAAAGACTGTTGTTCTTTTTCTCTCAGTTGGAGTGTTTATGAATGATGATTGGTGTCTACAGCATGATGCGACCAATCGTTTGTATGTTGTTGATGGTTGTATGGTCAAATGCACGAAATCAACCGATTCCGAATTCTTCATCTGCCATTTCTATTGACAACATGCATTGTTCCGTGGAGAGTCTCGAGTCGCGATTGTCTGCAATGGAGGATCAACTTAACCGAATGTTGACGATCATCTCGACTTTGAACAACGCTTCGATCAAAGGTAAATGCTCACTGATCATACTCGGATGAATCACTATGTAGAAGTGAAGCGTGCTCTTGTATGTCCTACTCTTAAAAGTCCAACCTACAGGCCTACTAGTAAATGCCAAAATTATCGACATATTATTGCAAATCATTCCTTTCTCTCAAACTTAATATAGCGACTTGTTTCTTTGCAGCTTCTTCCTTATCTTGATAAATCGAGGGCCAGGCAATCTGGCTGTAGAGCTCACCACTCACACAAAACTTCTGATTCTGTCTCTTCTCTCTGTAATCTAAATCGTACTGTTAGAGTTGCTTTTATAAATCCGCAAGTACATGTAGAATGGAACAGTCGCACGCTTGCTGGACTAAAAAGCAATAAAAGGCGTTGGACAAGAGGGCCATTACTTTGCAAAGTATCAATATTTGTAAATAGCCTAATCGTAGTTTGGCAAATTTCAGTTGTGCCGGTCGTGAACTATGGCGATCACATCACGATTGTTCATTAAGCTTTGAACAAGCTTTGGATAATCGCAGTATTGTCTCGACACCCGCAGCCATAGGACTTTCAAATCTGAAGTCTTACATATAATTATAATAATCTTGGTTTTACTTGACAGAAAACTGTACAGTGGACTTGGCGTCATACGGTTTCGACGATTCGACTAGACGTGGTTACGTGAGAACAAGTGGAGGCAGTTCGAACGACGTCCTTGGCAGTGCACATCGCGGAGTGACGCTCTTCGAACTGGACCCCACGAACTGCAACACGCGCAATAGACAACGATTCGACACTTATGCCATCGCGGAAGATAGGACGCAGTTTCTGGAAGCACTGGAATCGGCGCCAACTGGGGCGATCATTGTCGCCGTCACGGCCGATACGCCAGAATTGTTTGACAATGCGACTTTTCAGAGATCCGCTGGTCCCTTTTTCACCAGGTACAACATGAATCTAACTGGACTTCAGATCAGAGACAAATTTGCTTTCATCATGCAGAAGGGATATCCGAAGAAGACGGTGTTCCAGAGAAAACCCCGATACGGTGAAAGTCTCCGAATGATGGTTGCAGTTCGTGGTAAGTTGTAAATTTTATTAGGACTAGTCATCATTATTAATCGTAATAATTAACTACAGATATTTAAAACTTAGATTTAGAGGTTGGCGTTCTGGCACCAGCTCAATGACGAGTGCTGCGTCACGTCAAATGGGTTTCTAAAGATGTTATGCAATGATGTAAGTCCAGTTGCCAAAGAGAACAGAGAGTGTGATGAAACTACTCAAAACTGTTTACAATCTTGGACACAAGAGTCTGGTAAAAACCCATGGGCGACGTTTGGTTTCCGTTCGGGGGGGCTTATCCCGAGTCTGGGCCTTATTGGAGAGGGGTGGTTAACTCCGAAAAAGGATACAATTTTCATGGTAAAAAAACTGAATCTGGGCCTTCTTGGAGGGGCTTAGCCCCCCAACCCCTGATAAACTGCGCCCATGTCAAAGCCAATAGACTTAAGTCGCAGGCGAAGTGCAGAAAATAGCAGAATCCAGACACTGGACAGGTACTACCACAGAATGAGCAGCAGCAGCTGACACAGAGTCACAGACACAGACAGAGACACAAGCAATGACGCAGACACAGATTTTACAGACACAGACACAATGTTTTCAGAGATGAACTGTGGATAGGCCTATCTCCATTATTCGTTTCACAGTAATAATTATTCGTCTATTGAAATTTTAAACTCACGAGTACTCAACAAGATTGCATGCCATAGTAGTAAAACGATGATAAAAGTTTAACATGGCGTCGAATTTAACAGAAAACAAGGCACCCAGCCTTCGGACCTGGTTCAGATCATATTATTATTACATAATTGCTTTAAGACACAATGTGAGACTCGTGTCTGGTTCTTTGGAATGTGTTGACCAACACTTTGTTTAAAGATCGTTGCGACAAGAATTAAGTTTTATAATAATTTTTTTTCAGGTTCCACTTCTTCCGATGTGACCTTCAGCAGAGTGCAAGGCGTCTACGACACGTGACTTCAATAAACTCGACCCGGACCACCATGGACTACTCTTACGAATAACCCTTTTGACTCAACGCAGCGCTCGTGAATAAACCGGTGCCCCGCGCTTGGCTTTCTAGATGCGCTTTAGAAATCAGGAGTTTAGGCCTACTATTACGATTACGATGAACACTTCATACAACTTTTTGTCAAAGCGGAACGAAAGTGAAGAGATAAAAAATTAATGATCCATGTAACTGAAAGAACGCTTTTATAGTGTTGCCGACGTTTTAAAATAATATTATTTCTAAAGTTTTGATTATTTTGATGTTCTAACAAGGTTACTTTAGACTTTTTGAATACATCAGTGACGAATTTGTTACAGGAAGAAGGACATCTAGTCTGGTCTGATGAGAAAAAGTAGAAATAAAGATAAATGAAAACTTAACATTAAATTCGATTTAGAACATCGAGTGATAAGACAATGAATAAATATATTGTTTTAATGATTTTATGCTAGTTTGTTTGCACGTGCACTTGCTATAGCGCCCCTTTAAGCTCTCTCTCTACTCAGAGGCGCTCCCGAATGCAGAGCGGACGCTGAATCGGAGTTTCGCGCCGAAGCGCTAAGGAACTGTGAGTGAAGAACTTGCCCAAGGTCCTTACGCGGCGAGGTGGATTCGAACCTCGGCTCCAAGGCAACGACGCCACTACTACACCACCGCGCCCCACGATGACTAGGCCTATGATTTTCAAGCATCTTGAATACTGTGTTGTCTGCAAATCAAAGTGTAATTTTGGCGACCGCGCACTCTCGGTTGCTGGTCCCAGATATTGGAACAGTCTTCCACCGGACATTAGATTGGCCGCCTCAGTGGACTCTTTTAAATCAAAGCTTAAAACTTATCTGTTTGATAAGGCTTATCCCGCAGTTGGCTGTTTGTGAGGCGCCCTTGTAGCGGTATGACCGCGTTACGGCGCCATATAAATTGTCGTTATTATTAATGTCCTCCGATTCTGTTATGGCGACCGAACACCTGGCCTCGACCGTTACGTAGGCCTATTCGTTTTGTCAATGAATTGATCGGATGAGATCCTTCAACACCGTTCGCCCGCTTGAATAGACGCCACGATATCTAATACTTGTCTTGTCATTAACCATCCTCGATCCGAGGGTTGGTCGCTTCATGAACAAGTTTTCTCCATCTCCTCCTGTCTCTTGTCTCCATCAAGGTCCGATCGAAAGATGTTCCCATCCATTCTCCGATGTTGACAACCCATCCCATCCTCGGCCTTCCTCGTGCCTCGTCTAAAACAAGTTGTTATTATTGTTAATAATTTTTTATTGTAATATCTGACTTGACTCAGCGCGTGTGTGCGAATCGAGTATTGTAACATTGCACAATATAAAAGTATGAATCATTGGCGATCCGAAATCAAGCCTAATGATATTCAATATCCCGACCAGTCTACCGAGAGGTAACCGATAGACGGATACAGGATATCAATATAAATTATCAATGGTTAGTTACTTCAAGCGCGCCAATATTTATAGACCAACGAACAAACCCTTGAGAAATTATTTTTGGCTGCTGAAACAAAATATTACTGCGTAAAGCATAATTTATTATATGAGATAAGCTTATTGGCCTAATGTGATGTGCATTGACATTTGGCTTAGTCCTATAGTTAGAAGTAAAGATCATAGATTAAAACCAGCGATAAAACTATACCCTGAACGGCTTAGGCCTTCTATGTCTGGTGTCGTTGGCCGCAGATCTGCAGGGCTGGTCCTTCCTCACCCGTTGAAAGGAGTGTCACTATTTTTATGCTACAGTTTAAGACCAGACACCACAGTCCACGTGAAGAGCCATTTGATACGGACATTTTACGAAAACTAGAGTAAAGAATTGCGTTGGAATGAAGAACATAAATCCTTTGAGGTATAAATGCGGGCGTGGACATTAGACTCCATATAATTAAAGTTCAGACATTTAAAAAACCGGTTAAATTTAACACTGAACGATGTAGGCTATAGCGTAGGCCTACTATAGAATGGTCGATGATCTCATGCAGGTTTTCCTTCAATGTGCGACTTACGTAGACCTACAAAATGCATGTAATTTTTTGGCACGTTACGAGCAAGCTAGCATCAAATTATTCACTCGTGTACGGTAGGCTACATCACTCATCTGACCAGTATTCGACTTGGTGTCACTGGAATAACTACTATTAGCCTAGTGGAACTACACTCATAATTCCATTCAATAATGAAATAGTAATCATTTGATAATCAAAAGCATTTACTTTGTCAAAACAAATTGCTTGCATGGATGTAGCCTACATTGTACAATAAATGTTGTACATTGTACACAAATTATTCCATAAATGTAATTTTTTCATTTTGCAGCAGTCCATCTGCAAATGCACCGTTTCCCATTTTATCGGGCGAGGTTAGAGGGTTGAGATCACCCTTTTATACAACAGATAAAATCATCCTCCAAGGCTCTTATTCAGTGTGTAAAATGTCAGATAGAAATAGGAGCTTCACAAAAAAAATCCCTTTCGTCCTTGCATCAGGATTGTGTTAGTAAATGCATTATTTCACTATAGCATTATTTCATTGGGAGGAAGGGTGTTCAAACACCCAAAACACCCCATAGCTACGGCCATGTGTATACCAGACAAGCCTGCTTTCTCTGACTGGTAAAATCAGTCCTCATAGCTGACACAGGTCGGCAATTCTTCCTAGAGTTCCCATGTAACTTAGCCTACTCAAGTGCAAGTTCAACAGTAATTATTTACATATCACAACTCACAACTGCTACACTTCGCATTGAAACCGACATTGCGAAAATATCAGCTCGAATGATTTGAACAGCTCACGATCAGAAATTCGATATTCGAGTCACTTCCTCTTTCATTAAATCTACAAGATGCTAAAGGACGACTGCGCATTGGGATACGCGTAAAATTTCGCTTTCAGTTGGTTATAGGCCCTATAAAAGATGCAATGTAGACACCACCTGTTACTTCGGAATCTGCTTTCAGTAGATCTATGTCTGCATTCTGCACGTTCTCTGACAGAGTGGAAAAGAAAGTTCTGCTCATCCACTCACTTGAAGTGTTTATGAATGATGCTGGGCTTGTGCATCATGTGGCGATCGGTCGCTTGGATCGTGTGTATGGTTGCATTGTCAAATGCACGAAATCTACGTATTCTGAATTCTTCATCTGCCGTTTCTGTGGAGAGTCTGAGGTCGCAATTGGCCAGCTTGGAGGATCAGCTTAACCGTGTGTTGAGGCTCGTTTCGACACCGATCAAAGGTAAGTTATCATACTAATTAATTTCTCTTTTGATGACCGGAAGAGCTCAAAATAAATTAAAATATGTAAAAATGTTGGGTTTTTTACAACGCAAATCGATATTTCAGCATAGACGTTTTTCAGCAGCTACTACGTGTTTTTCTTTTGATTGCACCTAAACCAGACTTATTGCTAATTTTTATGGTTAAACATTGGACTTTAGCGTATACGTAAACTATTCTTGTACATGTATATATAAATCATGTAGCATTCTAGCGGCTACATGATTTATATAGGCTATAGATTGTAGCCTACAAAACACACAGAATCTAGCATTTTCGTAAGTATACGTTTTGTGGAATCGACGGTTATCCATGGGAAAACCTGGATAATTTCCAGGTGCATTCATAATATTTTAAACCTAGATACTCCATTTTGGGCAGAAATGAATGCTGACTCCCTTGGTGTATTACAAATTATGATATCTCAAACCATTCCCAGAATTCACGGGGTGGTAACCACCACCCCATGGTAGTCCGTGTTACAAAAAACTTCGTAGCATGATTGTTAATGCGGTGTGTCCTCCGCAACCGTTGCTCCGCGACGCTCAAATTTGAAGTGATCGATATCCTGACTTTGTTTGACAGAAAACTGTACAGTAGACTTGGCATCATACGGTTACGACGATTCGACGATAGACGGTTACGTTAGAACAAGCGGAGGCAGTTCGGAGGAGATCTATAATACCTCTGAACGGATCGACAGGAACCGGGGAGTAACAGTCTTCGAGCTGGATGCCAAAGCCTGTACCGTTCTAAACAGACAGCGATTCGATACATATGCCCCCGAACACGCAGGCGAAAGGGTGCAGCTGTTGGAGACCCTGGAATCAGCAGAATTGGGTACAATTGTCGTGGGAGTGACGGCAGACACGCCAGAGGACACTGGTGGTTTTCGGGACGTCGTTGGTTCGTTTTTAACCAGGTACAATATGAATCTAACTGGACTGGAGGCGAGGGACAAGTTTGCTTTCATCATGCAGAAGGGGTATCCGAATAGGACAGTATTCCAAAGAAAACTCCGCTACGGTGATAGCCTCCGAATGAAGGTTGCTCTTCGCGGTTAGTTCTGAACTTTAAGTCATCATTCATACTCGTAATCATTAACTACGAATATCTAAAACGTTATTCTAAAGGTTGACCTTTGTCACCAGCTCAATCACGCTCCGTCAGATCAGATGGGTTGTCCAGAGATGTCATGAACAGAAGTTAGTCCAGTTGTCATAGGGACCAGAGAAAGAAGGCAGGTCAAGAGTAAAACCTACAGCGATTATGGTAAAAGTGCACGAAGCCAATTATTCGAGATTTTTTCTGGCAGACGAAGAAACTGGACAGCCCACTGCGAAACTTGCCCCTCCTACTCTGAGAATCATAAATTGTTTAGTGCGAATAAATAAAAAATAAATTTAATAAACAGCAAAAGTAGTAGTTAAAATATGTCGTGTTAATTATCCAGGAGGGACTGGCAAGTGCCCCCTCTTGCCCCTATAATACTATGAGATGCCTATGCTTAAGCGCCACTTGACAGCTAATCTGCGAGAGTTGCGTCGTGTCAAGAGCGGTGTGGAAAGATACCAAGTCCACGTTCAGTTGTCAGAAGACTACTGAGAGAAAGTGGTAGAGTCGCTGTTCAGCTGCTATTTCTCTGCTAGAAGAGGAAGATTGGAACGCGAAAAACAATGCGTGTGTCTTCAAATAAGCTGGTGCCTCGTGAATAAGCTGGTGCCCCGAGTTTAGCTTTCGAGTTTCGAGTGACGCTCTAGAAGTCTTAAGATTACGATTATGACCAATTTCTGGACTGTGTTACGATTCTGTGACTGAGCTAGTGAATAAATTGGAGTTCTGCGCTTAGTTTAGGCCAAGAAGGCTTAGAGACGGGCTTCAGAGATTAGGATCACGATTACGATTACGATTAGGCCAATTTATAATTACATGCAGGCCTATGTATATATATTTTTATATATAGGCCTAATATTATATAATTATGTATATTATATGATACAATTTAATTGAGTTTCGTGTTAATTCTTTTTCAGGGCCCATCGTTTCCGCTGTGAGTTTTATTCAAGTGTAGCGTCAGAATGGAGATTCGGTTGAAGAACTTGTCTGACGCTCTCGATATAACGAAACATTACATAGCAGACATTTAAGTTCATGCTATACTTTAGGGACGCCATTTTGGTTTAACTGACGTTGTTCTTCTTAAACAACAGTGCTTTCGAGCTCATGAAATTTTGGGTTTGCAACAAACGAGATGGTCTAATCGTCTAGGGGTGCAAAGATGGGCGAAATTTAGAGTAATAGAATGAAATTGAACATTATATTTAAATGAAATGTTATACAGCAATAAAATAATGTAGCCTGATGATGCGGAATGATAATAAACTGTATTGTTTGAGCATTTGGATGCTGCGTTGTTACTTTGTGTATCTTTAGCAACTCACCAACAATCCAAGTCATCTCTGTTATGACATAATATCATTGTCACTAATCAATAACCAGATAAATGCGCTAAATGGATTAGATTTGAAGCATGCGTTCTTGGAATCTGTTCTAAAGATGCTATTGCATTTATGCAGCAGTGATTGGCAATGGAGTAAACTTCCATACGGTAAAGCAGAGTCGAATGAGAATCGCTGACTTAAGGCAGGACACTGTTACGCATGCACAAGATCTGAGTTGCTTTCATACACGACAAAATCTCCATGTTTTAAACGGCAGCTGACTAAACTGATTTTATTAACACATTGACCGCCACCACTATTATTACCGCTACGCCAAGCCAAAGACGCAAAATTATCAACATATGAGATTCATGAAAAAATTAATATTTTCACACCGGTTCCACCTCACCACCACCCTGAATGCATCCCACCAAACCTTCTCCATCACCCACCTCATCCCTCACCCATTCCCGCCCCACCACCTCACCTCCCCACCCCAACCCACCCCACATCTCCCCATACAGCCCCTCCCTTCTGGGGTAATTATTTTAGTTGGTCTTCCAACCCTCCTCCTCACTTTGCCTCACCCGGTCCACTCGATTCTTCAACAGTACAACCTAACCCCACCTCCACCCAAAGTGCAGCCCCACCCCTTTCCCCACACCTCCACACCCATAAAATGCACAACATGACTTGTGAAATTCATAAAAAAGGTGCCAATTTGGTTTCACACCGGTCCCATTACGCCACCATCATGGACGCATCCACCAAACCCCAACTTTACCCTGCCTCGCTCCACCGTCCCATCCCATCCCGCATTACCCCGCTCCACCCCATCCCGTCCCCAAACATCTCCGGTCTGGAGTAAATTTTGGTGTATGGACCAACCTCCCCCTCTTTTCCCCACCCGACCCACGCCAACCCTATACCCAAACCGTCCATCCCCACCCCAACCCTACCTCAACTCTGGCCCACCCACTCCACCATTTTTTCACCCCACCTCGCCTCACCCCAAAAATGCTAAACTTACGAAAATCATTGAAATTAATTTTAAACTTTATTTTCACCGTTTCCCCACCGGCCCCACCCCACAAATCCTCACCCCATCCCCGGCCACTCTACCTCACTCAACCCCACCCCTATGGGGAAAGGCGAAAAATTAGTTTCCCCATTCTATATGTATTATTGAAAGGCCTGTTGATCAAATAACAACGGTACCCTGAAGGACGAGTTATCTCGTCCCTGGCGTGTGCGTAATCTTTTGAAGGACGAGTTATCTCGTCCTTGGCGGCCAACGTGTTAAGCACCTGATTGATGATAACACAACTACGAACGGGGATTAGTAATAGTAGTAGTAATAGTAGTAATAGTAATGATAGTAGTAGTAGTAGTAGTAGTAGTAGTAGTAGTAGTAGTAGTAGTAGTAGTAGTAGTAGTAGTAGTAGTAGTAGTAGTAGTAGTAGTAGTAACAACGACGACGACGACGACGACGACGACGACGACGATGATGATGATGACGATGATGACAATGGCTGCTAAAGAGCCAAAAATTAACCAAAACAGGTTAACAAAATAGCCTCTTTGTCAAACCGGAAGCCACAAACGCTGTTTTGTCTGTAACTGATATAGCGCCTTTGCATCACATTGGTAGCCCGCTGGATAGGCCTAATCTGAGAGCACTACAAAGACTGAAGCGAAGTTGCTGTCCTAGCCAGAAAGTCATCCGAAGAAGGTCGACGAGAGATACTTTTGTTAAGTTGGTATCATAGGATAGACACCAGTACTGAACACGTGGTGGGTGATATGGGCGTAACTTTCCACAAGTGAGACCGGGAATTCTGAACTACATGTAGGCCTATAGCGTGAGGGCGACAAAGTTTATTTAGTGCTAGTGATATGGGTTAAACATTATTGGGTCAGGATATAACGGCATAACAGTAGGCCCTACTTTCGATTCCAAAGCATAGAAACTGAACTCTGGTTTTTTATGATAAGGGCACGTGAAACAAACCAGTCCATTCGAACTGTTACAGCTGGTTGAAGAACTGAGTGGCCTGCCGAACATGTGTCTAACAGCGTGATCATATTCATAATCTTTAAACTTTTGAAGTGCCACTCAAAAACTAAACGAAAGGGCAACAGACTATTGACGAGCACTGCGTAGAATCGGAGTGGTTGTCCAAAGAACATGTAGTCCGAAGTAGGTTCGAGTTCAGTTTCTAGAGGGGCACAGTAGATGCTAATTTAGGAGTTTGTCGCTTATGTCTCGAATTGAACTTTGACCAGTGATCGATAGAGAACACTGTGGAAGGTGATGGTGGGTGATTGGCAATGATGTAGTGGAAAAATCAAATCTAATCATATCATAGGATATAAGACTGGAATAGTGAATGCGTATAATGCAGAACGACTTCATAGGGCACCAACTCACTCTCACCAACAACGGGACCTGGAGTCAATGATCGTTCCAAGCTCAGACAGGCATATTGAGCATCTCCAGCAATTAGGCCTATAATTATCTGAAAACAGTAACATTGAGCTAACGGTTTTCGGTTGGAAGAATGGAAGGAGTAGGCCCTTGCTGCAAACTTAAGGAATGAATGCGTGCGTTGACATTTTGATTTAGTCCTCCATACGTAGGCTAGAGATAAGAATTTAAAACAGATGAAGGTTTACACTCGACGTCATGCTTTGGGAATGGAGATGCACTCGGGTTTCATTTCAACCTTATGACAACGACCGAGCCTACTTTTCATGCTTGTTCCGTCACCACATGTCGAAGGAGGGTCGTCTTGTTGTGCAGCAGTTAAAAAAACAAACAAGCGACACTGTCACCAATAATTGCCGTACATTAATCATTTCGACAAGATGCTGAAAGAAAAGTGTAATGATTGAAATACAACAGACAACCACTGCGCGTGATTAAATGTGCACTAGTAGGCATATCGGCCTCCTCGTGTAGTTTAGGCTTCACTTGTGTGTATATATTGCTTTGTAATCTTACGTTAGCATCTCTGCGCGTTCTGTGAGAGACTGGCAAGATTGCTCGGCTCTTCCTCTTAATTGAAGAGTTTACGAATGACAATGGTTTTCTCTAACATGAGGCGATCGGTCGCATGCATGTTGTTGATGACTGTTTTGTCAGATGCGCGAAATCAACCGCTTTCCAATTCTTCATCTACCGTTTTTTTGCAGAGTCTAGAGCCACGGATGGTCAGCGTCGAAGATCAACTTAACCGTATGTTGAGGATCATCTCGACATTGAAAAATCCTTCGATCAAAGGTAGGCATAAGGATCATGCTCGGATCTGCATGCTAAAGGTGTTAAGGAGAAACGTCCTACTGCATTTCCTACTCTCAAGAAGCCCAACGTGGATCCTGGCATATGCCAAAACTATCAAACCATTGCAAATCTTTCCTCCCTCTCTACGACTATATGTCATGTCATGTCAGTCACCGACGTCGCTGCGCGACGGTTGGTCACATGCATGGACTAGAGCTCTCCACTGCCTTCTATCGCGTGCAGCGGCGAGAAGATTGGATCCGGAAAGACGGGACCAAGCCAGAATGTTGTCAATCCAGCTAATACGCGGTCTATTCTTGCGTCGATAATCTTCCACGAGACCCAGCATAATGGCTTTTTCCACGCAATCCTGGGGAATACTGATGATATGACCGAAATAGGAGAGTTTGCGAGCCTTGATGGAACCCAAGAGCTCTGGTGAAGTTCCGGCAAGCCGATAAACCTGCTCTGTGGTAAGTTTGAGCGTCCAAGAAATGCGCAAAAGCTTACGGGTACATTTGTTCTCGAAACTCTGTATCTGCTTTTCCTCCGCCTTTTTGAGCACCCATGATTCACAACCATAGGTTGCGACTGACCAGACCAAGGATTTCATCAAACGAAGTTTGGTTTGAGTACTAATGGACTTGTTTTCCCAGACCTTCGTAAGCTTCACCATGACCGCCATACCCATGGCCAGCCTGGACTTAATATCGACTGAACACTTTGCATCGCTTGAGATTTTGCTGCCTAGATATGTAAAGTTATCCACTTGTTTGAGTTCACTGCCCGCGACAAAAATCCGGAGGATCCTATCGGTATTGGTCATAACCTTCGTCTTTGAAACATTTATCTTTAAACCGTAGGCCTACTCCTTGGCAGCGGATTCTACGACTATAATAGCGCGCCTTGTATCTTTGAACCTTTACCTCATCTTGAGCAGTCGGATCTTCTACATCCGTGACAATTTGGCTTCCGAGCTCACATTTCAAACGAAATTGCTCTTCTTTCTTTTCTCTTTGATGCCTGTCCCACTATAGGTAAATCCATTTTTTAAACTTGTTGATGCATTTAAGCATTGGCTAGGGTAGACTTAGAGCATGATATTCTCTTACAACGTCTTCTTTCACTTTATTCTACAGATCGTACATAGATGGTTATTTTTTGGCAACTCTTGCGCCTCATAGTATCGCGTTGAATTAAGAGTTCGTTAAAGATCCGTTTGGTCCACTTCCTTATACCATGTTCAGAGCTGATATTCAGAGCTGATTTTCCTCTTCTCGCTGCTAAACACTCGTCTTCTGGTCACATTTATGCTGAAGATGTCCAGCCTTTCGTCACCATAGAATTATAATGCTCTGTCACAGGGGCGCAACCAGACCATTTTCCTGGGGGGTGCTCAGAATTTTTGTTAGCGCCCAAGGTGCGAAGCAGTGAGTGCCGAAGGCACGAAGCCAATGCCGAGTAGGAGGTTTGGGGAGCGTCGTAAGCTCCCCCAGCCGGGTCTGGGGCGTAGCCCCAGAAACCAACGCATTTTTTACTTTTACGTCAGCTAGAGCACGTTTCAGGCTCTTGTTTGCCAGCTGTTTTTATGAGCGGTAAAGTCAAGAAAACTTCTGAAAACCATGGTTTAAGACTTCAAAAATGTCAAACCAACGCATTTTCACTTTTGACATCAGCTAGTGCACGTTTCAGGCTCTTGTTTGCCAGCTGTTTTTATGGGCGATAAAGTCATGAAAACTTCTGTAAACCATGGTTTAAGACTTCAAAAATGTCATTTCCCATTTGTTTAGATAAGACAAAGGGCATTAGGCCTATATCTCGCGAGTGGCAAAATTAATAACGTACCGGTATTTAATCTAGCCCCTCTCCCAATAACCAGTGCTTTATCTAGTCCCTTCTCTGATATTCAAGGTTTATGGGGAAAAGCGAGCATCCGATGGAAAATGGCAGGGGCTTTAGGAGGGGATGTGCCCATCCATATCAAATTTTTTCTAATTTCCACACTGCAATGGCAGCATTTTAAGCTGCCATCTAAAGCAAAATTGCTATACTATTTCGGTGCTGATAAGAGTGGTCTAAACTTCAAAAAATGCATGGTTACTCACAATTATATTAAGAAAATTCTGAGTTTCCACTTTATTAACCACAACCACCATATTATTGTAGCTTACCACTTTAAGATGTCAAATCAGCAAAATAACTCTATTACTTCAGTGCTGATAAAAAAAAGTGATTTCAGATTTCAACATCGGTTTAAAACTTCAGAGTGTTGCCTTACAATTACTTACGTCTCCCCTATAAATTCATACGATAGTATCATAATTATATTATAATAAAATTTAATTATATAGTAGGAAATGAGAGTATGGTACAATATATGACAGTTCATGTAGGCCTGATACAATAGGCTATAATAAACAGCAACCATAAACTATAATTTTGTCAAATTTTATGGGAAAAAGTTTTTATTTCTGGGCGCTTTCTCCACTGGAAATGTCTAGATCAAACAAAGCTGAATAACTAGTATATATCATTATACTACTAATTTGAAGGAAACAATTCTTAACTAGGCCTTAATAAAATAGCACACACGATAGGCCCTACTATCAATTATGTTGCAACACATTAGTCTATCAATAAATTGGCGAGACACTGCAATGTAATGGCATAGGCATATCACTAACGCTTTACGTGTAAATTCATCACTAGGCAAGTTCTCGAGACCCCAGACAAACTCAGGTGGACGAGTTAAACACTTAAATCTAGTGCTTTATGATACATGAATTAGACTAAAATTATAATACAGAAGAATAAAGAAACTTGTTTAATTGTGTAATCTGAAAGACTGAATGAGCGAAAGGACCCCCCCCCACCCCTCCCACAAAAAACTCATCGGACTTGGAAAAATTACGTGGGTCACCTTTTTAGCCCTGGGGGGTGCTCAAGCACCCCCCAGCACCACCTAGTTGCGCCACTGCTCTGTCATAGATTTTTGCGAAACCGAGAAAAACGACTTCAAAGTTTGGGCACTGTTTTAAGCCAAGAATTCTAAACTAGATTCTTTTGATGGACAATATAACCATTTCTAGGTTTCCGCTGGTGACTTAGCCTACTTGCAAAAATAAGGTTTATTTTCATGAAAACAAGTGAAAAAATAGAGAAAATAGCAAAAAAGTGCAAAAATGCATGTTAACCCTTGAACGGTAACAATTTTTTTACACCGGTCCTCGGTAACCTGGGGTGTTTTCTACCCCCGGGGGTAACTGCTGTTATTTGTGAGGTAGGAACGAATTTTTTTTAAACGATACAGTAGGCCTACATCATAGTTTGATAGTATTCTTTGTATTAGGTATTCTATGTAGAGGACTGACGTCATTACTATGACGCCATTGCGTTATTGACATAAAACCAACAGTCGTTTTTACTAATATTCATGTTATTGAATGTTTTTCTGTTATTATTACGATTACCGTTACTGCTAGCATAACTATTAGGCCCTACTACTATAAATTTTCTGGGCATGGCTGCAAGACCCAGGCGGCTCAATGCAGCTCAAGTTGACATCACAGAAGCCAAACAAACGAGTCAATAGACGCCGTCTGTTTCTGACTGAAGCTGGCGAAAAACTAATTCGTCCTTTCATAGAAATTCGTGCCAATGTGCCAACAATATCACATCAGCCGTCTGTTGCTACTTGCTCGTGCAATGTTGTCTGTTGGGGTGCAACCCGTGTTACTCAAACCGGAGTCGCAGAAGTCGAGAACGCGTGGTCGATGTCATGTTTGCCCCAGAAAAAAGATATAAAAGTTGAAAAACAATGCATTGAATGTGAACAATTTGTTTGTCATCAGCATGCTGAAAAGGAGCTAATATGCAAGAGCTGTTAGCCTACAATTGAAGATGTCTTAGCATAAAAGATAATATCACTTGAGTTTTTGTTTTGTATGTTATCTAGGTGTAGGCTAAAGATACCATATGTTGTTTGTTTGGATATGGACTAAGAATTTTAGATTCTCCTTGCAATTAGGTTTTCTCCATAACATCTCGTTTTTCGCCACCATAATTATTGAAAATATGTTGACAGTAGCCATAGGCGTAGGGGACATTTCAGGAGTGGGGGGGGGGGGCAAAAGTTTAACTTTTGCCCGAAAAATCTGAAGACTTTTTTTCTGTCCGGCCGAAAATTCCCGTAACTTTTGACTTTTCCGCCCGAAAAAATCTGACGACCTTTTTTTTCCCCCGAAAATTCCCTTACTTTTCCGCCCGAAAAAATCTGACGACCTTTTTTTTTAGTCGTCCGGTCGAAGTTGCCCGAAAATTCCCTTACTTTTCCGCCCGAACAAATCTGACGACCTTTTTTTTTTAAGTCGTCCGGTCGAAATTGCCCGAAAATTTCCTTACTTTTCCGCCCGAAAAAATCTGACGACCCTTTTTTTTTTTTTTAGTCGTCCGGTCGAAATTGCCCGAAAATTCCCTGACTTTTCCACCCGAAAAAATCTGACGACCCTTTTTTTTTTGTCGTCAGGTCGAAATTCCGAAATTTTTTAATACATTTTTTTACTTTTCCCGGGATGCTTGCCCGAAAAACCAGACTTGCCCAAAATTTGAAGGGGCATTTGCCCCCTGGACCCCGTCTCCTACGCCTATGACAGTAGCCTGGGGGGCCCTATGCATATTTAAAAAAAAAATTGAAGGATGGTCAATATTAGGAAAAGTCACCAAAGCGATTTTAAAAATTTCTAGTACTTCCTTTAATAGCAGCAGTTACAACAGTCCGGGGGTAGAAATTACCCCCAGGTTACCGTTCAAGGGTAGAGCAATATAATTCCAAACGACGAAGTACATGTAGTTGTAATAATGCTCTAAGTTAAACATGCAGCAGCGTTTATTTAATAACGTCCTGAATATAATATTGATCTATCATAGTTTTGTAACGTATTGTCCATCATTATTTTTCGCGCATTGTTACTTATTGCGACAATCATAATTATTGTGCATGTAGCCTATTTGTAGATAATTTTCACAAAACTCTTGAACGCTATAGGCTGCCAACTTTTTATTTTGCCAATCCGGGACAACCGTAACTTGTTTGGTGCTATTCAGTAACGTTTTGCTGTGACATGACGAATCCAGCCTTGCGATTGGATGCCAATGATAGAGCATTATAATACTAACTAAGTCTAGATTGGAAACAGTTTTTTCGCAAGATAGAGCATTTTAATATCGATTTATAACTCAGAAATGACCACTTCAATCAGCTACTTCTTTTGTCTTATGATAGAGCAAATGCTCCCCTGATTAAATTGATACCAAACTCGATTTTTTCAAAAACTCATGATAGAGCATTATAATTCTAAGGTGACGCTTTGTTCATTGATCATCTTTCCATCAACTTGCTTTTTGCCAGTCTGTTGAGCTTCTTTCTGCAGATGTCTTAACCCTCGGGCTACCAGGGGGGGGGTGGTATCCACTACCCCCTAGGTTTTTCCCAAATCAAACTTGTTTCGTTTGGAATAAAATGTTGACGTTTTAGGTAGCTGTAGAGGATTCATTTGCACACATTTTGAGCTAAAATGTGTGATGATATACCATACCATTCAAAAGTTATACCTGATATACCCGAGGCACCCGGGGGGGTGGATACCACCACCCCTTAGATTATCGGCTGTATCTTATCCGTCCTTTGACACGAAGAGACACAAATTACACCATTCTGTAGAGAGAATGTGGGGCTACATTTTCATGCTCACTAAGTTGTCTTTAGACAACCGGCAGTGCTCCAAAAAATTAAAATATTAATAAAGGTGTTTTATTTTCATACAATTTTCATGTTTTTCCTATTATAACTTATTTATAATTTATTTGTCAAGAGAAGTAAATTACGTCATTCTATAGAGGGCATGTAGGGCTATTTTTTGATACCAATTAATTTGACATTTCATGACCGGAAGTGCTCAAAATAAATTTAAATGTGTGAAAATGTTGGGTTTTTTCACAACGCAAACCGATAAGTCTGCGTAAACGTTTTTCAGCAGCTATTACATTTTTTTTCTTTTTTATTGTAATTAAAACTAACTTATTACTAGTTTTTAAAGCTGAACATTGTACTTTATTATATGTAAACTATTATTTTACAAATAAATTATGTTAAAAACACACAGAATCTACTATTTTGCTTATGCGAAAGTATGCATTTTGTGGAATCGACGGGTGCCTACGGGAAAAAATTCATAATTCCGGGATGCTTTCATATATTTTAAACCTAAATATACCGTTTTGTGCGGAAATGAATGCTGAATCCATTGATGTATTACAAGTTATGATATCTCAAACCAAACCCAAAATCCAGGGGGGTGGTAACCACCCAAGTGGTTGTCTCAAATTTCTTTCTTGGCAAAATTAATGTCCCTAACCATGGTGTTGTCCTCCTTCCTTCTTTGCACATAATATCTCTGTCTTTCTCGGTCCAGCTTATTTCATCTGCAACGTTTATGGAAATTCAACGATCTGTCGCCTCGCCATTTTTGTTTCATAGTTCACGCCTTCATTTCTTTACGAATTGTCATTTTCAGTATAAATGATCTCAGTTAGTAAATTAAAAACCTTGTTTACGCAATTTAATCTTAGTAAGAAATTACACAACTTTACCAGTAAACAATAAATAGGCTAAAATTAACTCACAACAACATTTTTATTTTATTTCTTATAATTTACTTTAAATAAGAAATTGAGAAATTTAAAATAAAACCAGCGGTGATTTGCAGTCATTTTTCGGTGCCTATAGTGATTGCAGCAGTTTTGCCACAGCAGCCGTGACGTTCTCAGTAAAAATCTGATTTGGTTGACAGAAAATTGCACAGTTGACTTGGCGGCATACGGCTACGACGATCCGGCAAAATATGGCTACATAAGAACAAGCGGAGGCAGTTCGGAATCAACCTATGCGCCGGCGCGGGTCGACAGGTATCGCGGAGTGACGCTCGTAGAATTGGACCCTACGACGTGCATCGCTCGAAGGAGACGGCGTTACGACACTCATGGCTCCACATCTGACATTGCGCAGTTGGTGGAGACCTTGGATTCGGCAACGACCGGTAAAATATTCGTTGGGGTAACGGCGGATTCAGCAGAAGACATCGGCATGGATTTTCAGAATAACGCCGGTTTATTCTTCAACAGCTACAACATAGATATAAGTAGACTGCGCATGAGGGAGAAATTTGTTTTCGTCTTGCAGAAAGACTATCCGACGAAGACTTTATTCCAGAGAAAACCTCATGATGAGGACAGTCTGCTAATGAAGGTTGCGCTACGGGGTAGGTTGTGCAAACGCAATCTCAATTATTAATCCAAATAAAGCACCTGGTAATTATTTTGGCGCGTCTTGACGTAGTTCCACATCTAAGCACACACCTTGCAGCGCAAAGGCGTGATCAGAGAGAAAGGACGTTGGAGAAGAGAACCTATAACCTGATTAAATTTTTTTTACACTTTTAGCCTGAGGGATCTTTACTACCTCGGGCGCTAAAAAAATAATAAATATAATGCCTCTATATAATAGGTCTAGCACTGCATGAACTGCATGAAGTGTCTGTTTAACGACGCGTCGTCGCAATATTATTAGCGTCGCCCTCTCCTTCGTCAGCAGGGTTGAGAGTTGGACTGGCAATACCAGAGTACGAGCATTAGCCTACACGGTCTTTTGACGCCGATAACATTCGAGTGTTAGTGCCGCATAGAGTTTCCAAGCAAGATCGACAAATAATATTTATGGGTCTATCACAGATTGTGTGTTTTTGACTAAAATATTCCGCTTACGACTGTTTGATAGTCGTTTTTTATGTGGCGATCAACGTCAAAACGTGTGAAAGGCGGTAGGCCTATAGAAAAAGTCGTGTGCTTGAACGTAGGTTAAAATCGTAGTTCTCTAACCAATCATTGTGGGACGCGGTGGTGTAGTGGTGGCGTCGTTGCCTTGGACACGGAAGGTCCGAGGTTCAAGTCCACCTCGCCGCGTAGGGACCTTGGGCAAATCCTTCACTCACAATTATTGCTCAGCGCTTCGGAGTGAAACTCTGATGCAGTGTCCGCTCTGCATTCGATAGCGCCTCTGAGTAGCGAGCTTGAAGGGGCGCTATAACAAGTGCACATACAAACAAATCAGTTATCAGATACATGTATCGCGATTTCGGTTGTTGCTTATCTGACCTGTTGCATATTCATTACGTTTCATGTCTGCTTTTCACAGGTACGTCTGTTTACGATGTGACCTTCCACCGAGTCTAGAATCAAAAACGTACGACTTGAATGAAAGATTTATCTTGAAACGAAACGCTACAACCAGCAAATGGAAATAATAAAAAGTCTTTGTTGTTAGCCGACTTTCTGACTTCTGAGTAGAATCCTTAGTGCTTCGATGTCGACGAAATCCATGGGTTTTATAAATACACCTGTGAACATATTATGGAAACAACATTTAATATATTATAATTTTATTATATATAAATATATGGGCTTCAATATACAATGCTTCGCAAATATGGGCTCAATTAATGGTCATTGTCACAAACTGCAAATAATTATCTAAAACTCTTATCTATAGAGCACCAGCATATTAACCTGAACTGCGTTGTAATTGGTTGTCGGAAAGAGGCATATAGGCCTACATGTATATCGGAAGTTTGAGAACAGTACTGTTCAAGATAATTTCTGTCTTCGACAATGTGGTTTGAATATATTCAAATTGTTCTTCTTCTTACTGGGACGTTCTGAAATGCATGTTACATTCTGAAAGAAAGGTGAAAATGATATATGGCGTATTTGCAGGGCGCCATCGATCACCGATATACAATGAGGCCATGAGCCAATGATCATAGCCCACGTTCAGGCTGAAGTTTACTGTCTCTCCCTCAACTAGTGGTCAAATGATGGTTAATTCCGTTATGACTATTTAGATCTAATCTAAGCTAAGCTAAGCTAAACTAATCTCATCAATCTAATCTAATCTAATCCAATCCAATCCAACCCAACCCAATCCAATCCAATCCAATCCAATCTCATCAATCTAATCTAATCTTATATGATCTAATCTAATATTAACATTTTTAAGAGCTTCTCACAGCAGAGCTATTCAGAAGCGCTCTTTGCGTGACAGGTCCACGAAAAGAGAGCGCTTCTGAACAACTCAGGCAGTGAGAAGCTCTTTACAAATGTTATACATGTATTAGATTAGACTAGCAGTAGTAGTCAAGGCCGTAGCGAGGATTCTATTTTGAAGAGGGGGTTACTCGACCGTGAGCAAGCCCACAAGCAGCCGTATCAACTGACTAATGGGTTTTGAGAAGGATTAGGGTGAGCTCTCATAGCGGGTTCTGGATGGCAAATAGATTGCACACTGTAGTTCTCACCTCATGTGCTAGTAAATCCGTTATTTCATGTTTACATAATTTCATTTTGGGGGTGTTTAAACACCCAAAACATCCCTAGCTACGGTCTTGGTAGTAATAGTAGTAGTACTTAGTAGTAGTAGTAGCATAGTAGTAGTAGTAGTAGTAGTAGTAGTAGCCTACTAGTAGGTGTAGTAGATGTAAGCTTAGTAGTAATTGTAGTAGCCTAGCAGTAGTAGTAGTATTAGTGTTAGTGGTAGTTGTAGTAGCATTGGTAGTAGTGGTTGTGGTGGTGGTGGTGGTGGCAGCAGCAGCAGTAGTAGCAGCAGGGCTTTTTAGAGGAAATTTTAGAACTGCACAACTTCCCCAGCCTTGTCAACTGCACAAAACCATTTAGAACTGCACATTTTTTTCAAAATTTATGAAGATAGCCAGGATTTGATTTCGGGGATGCTTCTTCGGCGGAGAATTTCTGACGCCTTTTTTTAGTTGTCAAAATTTGTGAAAACAACTCATTAGTCGTAAAAATGTCTGAAGACACCTTTTTTTAGTTTTCAAGATTTCCGAAGACACCTTATTTAAGGTGTCAAAATTTGTGAAAACATCTTTTTTTTAGTTGTCAAAATTTTTGTAGACACTTTTTTAGTTCTCATAATTTCTCAAGACACTTTTTTTAGCTGTCAAAATTTCTGAAAACATCTTTTTTTAGTTTTCAAAATTTCTGAAAACACCTTTTTTAGTTCGCAGAATTTCTGAAGACTTTTTCTGTGTGTAAAAATTTCTAAAGACACCTTTGTTTAGTTGTCAAAATTTTTGAAGACATCTTTTTAGTTGTCAAAATTTCTGAAGACACCTTATTTAGTCGTCAAATTTTCAGAAGACATCTGTTTTTAGTTGTCAAAATTTCTAGAGACACCATTTTAGTCGTCAAAATTTCTAGACACCTTATCAATAAGGTGTCTAGAAATTTTGACGACTAAAATTTTTAGTCAACAAATTTTCTGAAGACATCTTTTTTTAGTTGTCAGAATTTCTGAAGACACCTTTTTTAGTGTTACGCGCCTTTAGTGTAGTTTCAATAACGTTTTTATCCATAATTAACACCGTAGGGTGTTACAATAGTGAATAGTTACACTTACCACTTGCGACCGATGTTGACAAAATACTAGATAATGACAGTAAAGACTGTTTGAATTTCTTTATCGGTGGTCCGCTTACTCCGCTAGACATAATTATTGACAAGTCTTTACAAATAATACTTTTCATACTTATTATGTCATCTGAAACTTTATATTAGTTTTCAAAGTTTATAATTATGTATATCTGCACACTTCAATCACAAAACTTGCAATACTTGCATTACGCCTACAATAAGCTTCTCTGAATGTCTTTTAAAATAGCGTATTATTCCAAATCGGAAGACATCGAACTTTAAAAAATATTTTTTAACTGCACAAAATTGCTTTTACAACTGCACAAATCCATTTAGAACTGCACATTTTGTGTAGAACTACACGTTAAAAAAGCCCTGAGTAGCAGTAGTAGTAGTTCATAGCTGCTGCGGTTTTTTTGTTATCAGTTTTACTATCAAAACCCAGGCGTTATTGTCTTCTGGTTAATGAGATTTCCTGTCTTGCTTCACGGCGGTAGACAAAACAGCGTTCTTCAGATAACTTGTTTATCCGTTTACTGCTTGCTTTTCGGTGATAGTGAGGGTTCTTTGATACCTTTATGGCCATCGAAAAGATCTTTTATGACCGCATGAAATTTTGTTGACTCTGAAAACTGTTTTATGGCCATTTGATGTGCATTGATTTTCGTATTTGTGATGAGTCTAAGCTTAAATGAGAAAATTTTATCATGCTATAGGGGCATTAGGCAGGAGTAGGCTATTGACTTTTAATAAATCTTCCGCTGAGCCATTCCTGGCTGTACTGAGGTTGTCCTACTCGAATCTGGTACGTTGATATAATTTTATTAGCTCGTCAATTTTATTGGCCAGCGTGACGAATGGTGCCGCTTTCAGTCGAGGGTCTCTTTGCAAGTTGCAGCTATAAGTGCTGTCTAAGTTGCGTGAATATTTACGAGTAATGAAGTGCATGTTAATATTGAATATTGGCTAAATTGTGACATTCAGGGGCGGATCCAGGATTTTTGGTTAGGGGGGGCGTAAATACTACCAATCCAATCCCGTAAATATATTATGAGTGGCGGCGCCAGGATCTCAGGTTGGGGGGCTGAAGCCAACTAGGCCTATATAAAAAATTTATGAAGCGCCGAAGGCGCGAAGCTGCGAGTGCCGAAGGCACGAAGCCCATACCGACTAGGGGGTCTGGGGGAGCGTCGTAAGCTCCCCCAGCGGGGTCTGGGGCGGAGCCCCAGCCACCAACGCATTTTTAGCTCTGTTGACCTCAACTAGAGCCATTTTTAGGCTCTTTTTGCCAGCTATTTCTGAACGATAAAATCATGAAAACTCAAAAAAGAAGTCGTTTTGCAGAGTCGCAGACTAGTGTTAAGTGGCAGAGAGAGAGTCGATGTCCGGGAGTCGAGCCCAGTCGCAATTGATGTCTACATGTGAGTCGATGTATGACCGTCCGCCGCAGTTGAGGTCCGAAAATAAGATAATAATAATAACTTTTAAGCCGATACATGGACATTCATTGTTTTTTGCTTTGGGATGAGGCTGAGTCACATTTAGGGGCTTAACCCCATGACCACTCCCCTGGTGCCGCCAATGGCATAAGCATCTACACTATAATAATAATTTTTATAGTTGATTTCGTTGCCGTTGGTCATTGTCTAGTTTCCTTATTACGAAGTAAGCCGTTTTAGACATTTTCAGCTTTTTTGGGGGGATGAGCCACGTTTAGGGGGGCTTAGCCCCCTAGCCCTCTCCTGTCGCCGCCACTGATATGTATGAAATTATATCATGCGAAACTATAATGATCCTTTTTATAGAAAATGTCATGGAACTTTAAACAAATAGTTTCTCATATAAAACCACTGGTGTCCACTGAAGGTTAACAGTGAAACGATTATAAATCAGTTATCGGTTTTGATCATGCAACCCTTGACCCAAAAAGGAAATAATTAAGTGTAACATGCCAGTGGGTTTATAGTGTCATTCTCCTTGGATGCTTTCTGGCGTTGACATTGAGATTGTCATCAATGTCTAACTTGATGTCCTTGTGGACAAACAATAAAATGAGTCCTCGTTCATTGTACTTTGGAAACACAACTTCACAAATCGCAGACTAGAATTTGCTCGCTCAACACTGCAAGCCGTGACAGAAATGAGCAGCAAAATGTGAACTATTGTGGTAATATTTGGATACATAATACAACGGGAGCGGCTGTCAGCGAGGGTGTCCGACAGGGTGCTTGGTGTGCTGTTAGCGTTTCTCCACATCTGCTGCCAAAGCTTTAACTCTTGATGAAAAGAATTCGGAGAAGGCAGCTCATCATGATAGTAGGCCTAATGAAGTATAAGCTTACCATCAGCAGTGAGTGCGTCGATGTTTTAAACATTAGATGCATGGAATGAGACTTAGCCTACATGTAGGCTAGACCACGAATTGCTTGCTTTGCAAGATCTCCAAATCGTAGGCTAAATTGCAATAAATATATTAGTTTTATGTCAGTTTAACTTTAGAACATTTCTGCAGGTTTAGGGGGGGCGTACGCCGGCTCCGCCCCCCTCTGAATCCGCGCCTGACATTCGTAATACTACCTATAGCCAATTCATATCCCAACACTTTCTAAATCACACCAAATTATCTAATTACATTTAGTTTAGTTATACAGTTATGCAGCCTAAAGTGTAGATGTAGAAAAAGAAGTGCCTGGACGCCAATCACTTCTCCAGTGCACTCCACAATAGACTCTGCTGTCCAAATAAGTTGCAGAACGGCTTTGAGATTTGAAAATGAGTGCCTGGACGCCGTCCATGACCATCCAGCCACACTTTATGCCCTGTAACAAAGTAGGCTATGTAATCATACTCCAGCCTGATCTTATTAATTGCAATAGTCCAGCAGCAGCATTGCATTGCTGGACTTGCTGCATAAAATTAGCAGCATAAAGTAATTATTATTGTAACTGTATTTGTGTTTTTTGAAATCGTGAACCACTCTTTTTCATCAGCAATGAAAATTTAATAACATCGAACATTTTCTGTTAAGATGACAGCTTAAAATGTTGCCATTGCTAAGCGCCTCGGTGATCGTCAGTCGGACGCTTGTCCATCTCCTTATCAAGAAGCCTCGATGAACAGAGCATTGGCGGACCCCCTATGGGAACCGTGAAACGCGTCCCTCTCAATTTTCAAACGGGCTGGGAGCCTGGGATGGTCCCCAAACTTTGTCACCGACTATTAATAAACGTTTCTTTTCGATACTGGAATATTGGCTAACTTGTGACATTCGTAATACTACCTATAGCCCATCCATATTCCAACACTTTCTAAATCACATCAAATCATCTAATTAGTTTAGGCCTAGTTAAACATTCTGTTTACATCTGTGCAAGAATCTTTACAATTATTGTCTGTTTTAAATTTTTTAGGTGTACCTCACATATTCGTTGATTGATTAGTGCGGTCTAAGAACTTCATCATTATTAACTTGACGTTCTATCCTCATAATTTTTAATGTTTGTACTTTACTAGCGTGGTCACGTTAATCGTATAATTTATTAATTGACCAATTAGGCCTACATTATCGAGATTTTAAATTTTCAAGGTTTCTAGATTTAAGACTATTATATTACTTTATTTTTAATGATGGCGGTATTTACATTAGATAGATAGGCCTACATGTAGATGCCTTGGCATTCCTTTTTATTTAGACTTTTATTCAAGAATGTACACCACTTATTACTTTTGTGTTCACGCAGGACATTACTTTTCTGTTTTATAATAATTTGAAGTGTTAAATATAAATAACCTACACTAGAACTTGACATATACTTGAAGATTATTGGAACTCTATTCTTACAATTTATTATACTATGTTGCAAATGTCACATGGATTTTTAAAGGGGTTAGGCTTCTCGATAGAGTAATCTACTTCAAAATATAAACATATTAAAATTAGCTCACTGACAACTTACATTTTTCAACGAATATTATTATATTGACGAGAACTAGGACTCAGTTGAAGACGTTTGAACTACTTGATGCTAGTCCAGCCCCGCTTGGTCTGAACCATTGACACCATGGAAATGCGTAAAAGAGATCAATAAGTGGTTACCATAATTATTAAGTTTATAATAATGTCTCTCTTCTGGAGGGGAGAAAGGCCTGAGCATGGGCGCCCGCAGAAAATTTTGCAGGGGGGCAAAAAAATTTCAGAAGGGGCAAAAATTTTGTGATGGTCACGGTTGAATTTTTCAGTGACAAGAGCATGAAAAATACATCGCTGGAAATTAAAAACACGGGTATTTTATCAAAGAGGTTTCTTAATGCAAATTTCTCAGTTTCATTTTGTGTATTATTTTTAATATGAATAGTTTCCTAAGTGCATTTTTAAAAAATCCAAAATTAGATGTTAAAAAGTAGGTCAATGAAGGGTACTATAATATTTATTTCTATAGAGATTTCTAAGCATAAATTTATGACTTTCACTGTGTATACCATTGGTATTATTAGTGTTTTAATGTGAAGAAATTTGTTAAAAACTCAAAAGTGGTAGTTGGAAAAATAAGTGTCAATTTTCCAGGGAGGGCAAGTGCCCCCCCTACCCCTATGTGCGGGCGCCCATGGGCCTGAGTGGTCTTATTTTGGGTAGAGGTGCATTCCTGAGATGCTTGAAAATTAAGCCTATACTTTAAACATGAGAGTGACAACTCCTCGCGACACGAGTTCTTCTATAGCACGTAAATGCAAGCCACCAAGTTTAAGTGCTGTATAATGTGCATAGTTTACGAGTACTTTTAGATAGCAACGGTGTTCACCTACTGCGGCCTGCCGGATACCTTTGATGCGTACATGTAGGTCCGAGGTAGGCCGACTGTAACTGTTACTCGTTCACCTGAATTCCACACAGTTTTGCGTTCTGTAGCACAGTGGCATATCACGTCGTTTTTCTTCGCAGTTAAAATAGCCTAGGCCTACATGTAGCTAGGAATGGCGCCAGGTCACTCTAAGGCTATCAGCATATCTCGTCTCATCAGAATGATAAAACGAAAATTTGTGACAGCTGTGTTGACCAGTGCTTTAGGATTGATCGTTTATAATATCAATCCAGAAACATTCACAACAATTCTGGTGCATGTCAGAAACTTTCTATGTAAGTGACAGAAATTAGGAGTTTATTCTCTACGTTTATACATCATTACTAAATTTTATTATAGCCTAATCGTAATCGTAATCGTTATTTCGAGATTTCTACAGCGCCCACAAGAGCGAAGTCACGGGAACCAATTAATTCACAGGCGTTTAATCGGGACAAAATCGACAGACAGAGCATCAAGATCCGGGAGTCAGGCAGGCAGACAGACGGACTGCAAAGGTGGGTGATGTTTAGAGTTCAAATGGTCAGGGAGGTGAGAAAAAGAAGACTCAGGATAGGATTTGAGTAAAGAGGAGTGTTTTTAGTTTAGAGTGAAGGACGTGGGGAGAGATTTCAAGAGGTGAAACTTGGGTGAGTTCATATGTTGAATCAGATATTTTGTCTTAAAACTGATAGATTGTTCTAAAGAGGCGAGACAGCTACATGTATGGCTATTGAAAGATTGGCAAAATTAATTTAAGTGATTAGGTGATGGAAGCGCGGAGCAGAGTCACGGTTGAAGAAGAGCGGGTTGAACGGAGCGGGTGAACAACTGACGGAGATAGGAAGGTTGAGATGATTGGAGTCTGTTGTGGATGAGCGATAGGACTTAATTCATACTCTATTTGTTTACTAATTTGTGAGCCAGAAGAGTGATTTGAGAGTGATGCGGTGGTTTTTGGGGGTGGGTGTTTGGTGACGAAGGCATTCTGAATTGCCTGGAAGCCAGGGGCGCAACCAGAAGATTTTCCTGGGGGGTGCTCAGAATTATTATTGTAAGCGCCGATGGTGCGAAGTAGCGTGTGCCAAAGGAACTTGCTTGATCGTGTAGTGTTAAAGACTGAATGACCCCTACTCCCCCCCCTCCCACGCACCAAAAAAACTCATCGGATTTGGAAAAATTGCGTGGGTCACTTTTTTAGCCTGGGGGGTGCTCAAGCACCCCCCAGCACCCCCCTAGTTGCGCCACTGCTGGAAGCGGTTTTCAGGGTGATGCTATAATTATGTAATTTATGTTGAGGATAGCGCATTGCGGTAATCTACTTTGGTTTTAATTATTTATTGTTGAGATAATATCTCAAAATTAATTAAATTAATACCCAATATTACTGGGTACGTGTTTCTTCCATGACAAGTGCTGATAGCTCTATTATTTTTGGAACCCTGTTTATGATTTCTTTTAGAGGAGGCATGCGGTCATTATACCCAACTAGTTGTATTCGATTTTCCAAATAACTTTCAAACTGAATTAGGCCTAGTTAGGTTTTTGGAATACCATAGATGGCTCGTCTTTCATAATCTATGCCCGCATGCAGTAAGCTTATATGCATTTTTGCGTGTTACAGTACCTAGGTGTAAGCTTACATGTAGGCCTAGGCCTATGCAAATAATGCATGGCGAGACAACTACAGAGAACGAACGCCTCTGCATTTTATGTATAATAGTAGTCTATACAGGAAAATTATGACCATAATCAGTAATCTGAATTCGTTTTAAATGCACGTTCACTGGTCGATTAAAATTTTGCACTTGCTCAAAGTGCTTAGTAATGAACAGCGCTGAGTTTCTGAATGGTTTTATGATTATGTCGCCAAATGTTCAAGGTCAAACGAATTTGTCAGATGCGCACTGTAAGCTTACTCCAGATCAGTTCCAAGAGCGATTGGTCAACATAGAAAATCAACTCAAGCACATGGAGGCGATCACTGTATCAATGAACAACTCCGTAAATTCCGTAATCAACGGTAAGATCAAAATTCAAATTTTTTGATGACTATGGAAACAGAAATATGGCCATTTATAATGGAATTCCCGTAGAGGAATCAATAGAAGCTGGACGAATGCATTATATGGGGGTAACCTGAAACCGTAGGGGGTAGGCTGAAACCGGTTTGAAATTACCTCCGAGGGTATCTTAAAACCGGTTTCATCTTACCCCCGGTAATCGGAAACCAGTTTCAAGTAGGCTAACCGGGGGAGGGGTTTTGGTTAGGAGGGGTAATTTGACACCTTTACACCGGCATTGCATTATAATATATAATAATTATAATATATATATATAATGTGATAATAATCATTTTATTGGTATTGTGGTCATGTTTTCTTACCTTCAGTTCACTTGGACATCGTGATTTAATCAATATAATTCAAAATCGGTTTGCTATGTTATTATCGCCATTGACCACATGACGCCTCTACGGTTAGAAATGACGTCAGAATGACGCCGTCAAAAGAATTTAAATATCGGCAAGAGTAATGCAGCCTACTATTAGTCGGGCTGCGTTAAAAGAATTGCAATGTGCTACCCGGAAAAAATTGGCAACAAGCTGGAAATAACAAATAATTAAAGATAAGATAATAATATAACTAGAAAATGGTCCCCAGCCTCTGAAATCTCCTGATAACTCAAGTTATTAGAGAAATTTGAAGGCATAAAATCGCAATGTTATTTCAGCGATGTACCTCGGATATTTTGTTTTACGCTTAATCTCGAAGCTGGGTTTCGTTAAAAGAACTGCAATGTACTACCAGGAAAAAATTGGCAACAGGCTGGAAATTATAAATAATTAAAGATATAATAATAATTTTGCTTTAAAATGGTCCCCAGCAACTAAAATCTTATTCTGGGCTGTTTTATAAAGAGAATATTTTTGGTATAAAACGAGGCTATATGCGCGCCAGATTCCGAGTCCAAGTCAGCTGTTGGTTGTGTAATTTGAAAGCAGCTGATTTATTTCTATACAAGACAATATACGATATAACTGAAATTTGATAATGCCCTCCTTACAAAGCTCAGAAGTGCACATTGAAGTTCGGTGGTAATTTAAAAAAATACAGGCCTACACAGTCCTTAAAGTGTGGGAAAATAAGTGGGTGGACGCCCCTTACCTTTCCAAAAGAAGTGCCTGGACGCCCAAGATTACTTTTTCGGGTTGTGCTGGCCAATGAGTGGCAGGACGGCGTTCATATTTTAAAATAAGTGCATGGACGACGTCCATGACCTCCAGCCACACTTTAAGACCTGGGCATACACACACACACACACACACACACACACACACACACACACACACACACACACACACACACACACACACACACACACACACACACACACACACACACACACACACACACACACACACACACACACACACACACACACACACACACACACACACACACACACTACTGTTGCTGCTGCTGTTGCTGCTGCTGCTAATAATAATAATATTAATAATAACTATCCAAAGAGGACAAACATGAGGAATAATCAAGACTTAAGTCATACTATGTGATTAATGCAACTCAGTCCTTTATGGCCTCCAGGTTCTCTGCATCCATCCTTCCACCTCGTATACCGCTGTTTTCCATTATGCTGCAAAGCTGATAAAAAAACTTGACTCTTCGTGGTCACTTCACATCACTCCCACTCTTCGTGAACTGCACTGGCTTCACATAGGCCTACAGGCACGAATAACTTTCAAAATATGTCTTCCGATGTACCAAGTCCACACTAATTCATATTCCTCTTACGTGTCCTCTCTTGTAACACCATGTTCATCTCTCCAATCCAGACCAGGACTAAATGATCATCATCTCAAGATGACTTTGTGGTCACACATTGAGTCAGAAAATTTGGAACCGTGCATTTGCAATTGCACTAGCTGGCCCGACTGAATAGAATAAACTTCCGGACTTTTGCACATCATCTTCATTTTCACTTTAAAACCTGAAGACTTATTTCTTTAAGATTTATTATGAGTTGGTTGTCCGGTTACATGCTTTCATTCAATAATTCTTAATTCTTTTTTAGGCACGTTGTAAATGAATTGGGGGTTGAACTATGATCCACTTGGAATTGGGTCGTGAAAAACATACTTTACTATGGGGTTCTAAGAAGCCCAAACCCCCGGCAATTCTCACCCTGCAGTTTAATAATAATAAGACTACCGGTATATATCAATCATTATTCACTAAAATTATTATGGCAGCACAGTGGCGTGGCAAAGACAGCCACCACCATCACCGATTACCACCACAGTACTACACTGTCTCCTCGGCTTGACCTCCCCGGATTTTGACCTGGCACCAGAACAAACAGGGCAGTTTGGCTATTGCGGACCTGACTTGATATAGCAACGGTGAATAATCTGGTCTCTTTGATGTGGCTTTTCTTGTATTGGTGCTGAGAAATCTTCATTTACATTACACTCAGCCAATGTCATACTGATATGGAGGTATCACGGACAGATCTCATATTGTCACTCTGCGCCATCTAGCCAACACCACACCCATGCAGAGACCACCACGAGGTGTTCTCAAAGGTTTCCATAGTTTATTCATCATAAGCCTTAAAGCAACCAATTTCATCTTAATCACCAAGAGCATACACAAAATCTTCCCAATTTCTATAACTGTTTTCAGAAATCAACATACGTCATGCATATACTGTAGCAATGCAGTTCTGAACAGAGTAGCTAAAATGACTTTATGAGCTTAAAGCCCACTGTCTAACTTTCTTAAACACTCAGGGGCAAAATTGTAATGCAGGCTGTCTGTTATGCTAGTAGTTAAGATTGATGTTAATAAGATAACTGTATAACTATATACTGTAACCGGTTGCAGTTTGTCAAATGAATTGTTGAATAAACGAAAATTATTATTGTCAAGACTGTAAATCTAGATCTGCTGTATTATCTAATTATTGTCTGTTACATCAGCATCAGTGATACATCCAGGCATGTCACTGCTTACTGAGGCGTCAAGGACAGATCTCATAAGCAAAATATTTAGTGCTGAATCAACCAAAAATGCCCTTGTAAAACCCGGGCCACAGCCTTGCCACTGATCATATGCATAACAGAATCTGGACCATAGCAGCACTCAAAGCCTCTGAAAGCCCAGAACTGGATATCACAGAGCCAATGCTGCCAAGAAGGCTCATAATTACATGGAAACTCCCATCCGACAGACCACATTAAATGATTGTTAAGGCATTAACTTTTAAACCTCTGAGCCACAAAAGCTGGTCAAATGTCACACATGGTGTATTATCTATAGAGTTTCTTGGCCCGGTCACTGGTAAATAACCGGGATGACAATATACATGATCTGTCACATGTTGGCATTTTGGTTATTTAGTAATTTGTAGCTATACTGGTGCTATTTTGATTTTTGACTGGGTACTGTTTTTTTATATTTTACACCTATCATTCTGAAGAATTGCCACTTTAGTAACACTGCACACCTACTTTTAAGGCATTTCAAGTGATACTATAGACTTGCCCTCTATTTTCTTGTATTTTAAGTGTGGAATAATGCCTTTTGATGCAATTTCATTTGTTTCAAAATGTTGAAGTAGTATAGATGTTCCGACAAAAGTGACGTTTCGTTCAGAATTGCTTGATTCTTGGATCCTGCAGGTGATAATCACTAATTGGGTAGAGCCTTACTTGCAACATAAATAATGCTACAAGAGCTCTGGAGAGATAACTGTATTCAGGACACTCAGGATTGCAACACATTTTTTTAACAAAATCAAATATTCCGAATGCTTATTAAACCTACACAATTACACATGCAGTAATATGTATCAAAAATAATGATATACACAAAGAAATCGAGGAAAGCAAATAGTAAGATGCTCAGCTGCATTTTATTAATCAGCTTAAGTTTGTTAGTGAATGGTAAAAAATTATAGACGCAGCAGACTCCCAGCTACATTGTAATGCAGTCTAATGCAGATTCAAACCAAGTGAGTGCGTACGGGTCCGGCAAAACACCAGGCTGCTGATTCGGTACAATAACCTCTAATTTCTTAAAATAAAATTGCCTGCTCTAATACGGTAGACTGTCAACATACTTCAAGTTGAAATAAACATTCAAAATATTAATAAAGCATTACTAATTGTCCCAATAGAAATGTTTTATTCCGTTGTTTACTATAATCTCTGGCAACAGCTGACTTGGACTCAGAATCTGGCGCGCATATAGCCTCGTTTTGTACCAAAAATATTCTCTTTATAAAACAGCCCAGAATAAGATTTTAGTTGCTGGGGACCATTTTAAAGCAAAATTATTATTATATCTTTAATTATTTATAATTTCCAGCCTGTTGCCAATTTTTTCCTGGTAGTACATTGCAGTTCTTTTAACGCAACCCAGCTTCGAGATTAAGCGTAAAATAAAATATCCGAGGTACATCGCTGAAATAACATTGCGATTTTATGCCTTCAAATTTCTCTAATAGCTTGAGTTATCAGGAGATTTGAGAGGCTGGGGACCATTTTCTGATATTATAATTATCTTATCTTTAATTTTATTCTATTTCCAGCTTGTTGCCAATTTTTTCCGGGTCGAAAGCTTCCGCAGCCCGACTATATCGTTGCAGCGTGGTTGCAGCCTAAGACCGTTAATGACAGGTCAATGGAGTCTAAATTTCGCGTAGGTTTCCATAAAAAAACTTAGAATGTCTATGACTCGAATTTTAAAGTGAATTGAGAGCTAAAACAGTCACGATGACCTACTATATCAATAAGAAGAAAAACATTGTTCGTTATTCAAATACATTCGCTTTTAGAGCCTTTCCTGGGACAGATATATACACAACGCGACATCGCCAAAGAATTTAACTCTACCTTATGATTTAAGATTAGTAATTCAATTTAGGTTACATACTGGATTGTTCTTTCACATGGCCTTCAGTTTTTGCACGCTATATAAGATACGTGTAGGTAGACCTATGACCTAAACGGAACATCTTACTTAGTAGCCTAATCTGAATTCGTCCTAAATGCACGTTCTCTGGTCCATTATAATTTTGCACTTGCTCATGGTTAAAGTCCTTAGTTATGAACATCGACGAGTTTCTGAATGGTTTTATGATTATGTCGCCAAATGTTCAAGGTCAATCGAATTCGTCAGAAGCGAAGTGTAAGCCTACTGCAGATCAGTTCGAAGAGCGATTGATTAACATAGAAAATCAACTCAAGCGCATGGAGACGATCACTTTATCAATGAACAACTCCATACATTTCGTAATCAACGGTAAGATCCGAAATCAAATTTTCATGATGACTAGGCCTATGGAAAACAGAAGTGTGACCCTTGATACCGGAAATAACCTTGCAGAGTTGGCTCTGCCAGGTTCTACAGTCAACAAATCTCTAAAAATTATCTTTCAAGCGCTCATTGCCTCTACAATATCCTCTCAGATTCTTCCCATTGTTTCATCGGACTCCTGCTGCACCTCTCTTGCGACTAGACCTGGAATTGGAATTGCACAATTATTTTCATCGGTGGCAACCACCAACCAAGGCCGTAGCCAGGATTTCATTTCTGGGTGGTGGGGGGTTATTCGACCATGAGCAAACCCACAGGCATCCATCCGAATCAAATTACTGACTAAGGGGTTTGGAGGCGTGTCATGAGCTCTCATAGTAGGTTCTGGACGGTCAATATATTACACACTGTTACAGTAGTTCTTACATCATAAAAATCATATTCGTTTATTCAAATTCAATCTGACAAACCGCAGAATGACCATTGATTACGAGTACAGGTTATATGAAATACGGCCCACTATAGCACGACACGTAGGTCGGCTTTACAGCAGTAGGTTCGGCTTAACACTAGAGCCTAAGTGCTGGATCACTTCTGGTTCGGCCAAGCCAAAAGTGGGAGGGGCTATCTTATTTTCAACAGAACCCGAGTCAAGCAACGCAACAGCTAAGCGCCAATGGCAGCTAACATAAAATTCGGACAATAATTGGTCTAACGGCAACTGATCTACTGTAACAGACGACTCGCGTTGACGAAATATAGCTTAAATGGAAGCTGGATTGATGATTTCATTCATGTATTTCAACATGCATCCAGCTTTTACTTCATATCGAAAAATACCTTCATCCAGCTTCTATTATATTTCATACAAGAAAAAGATCTCTCAGTTTGATAGCCTGTGTGTGGCTGAGTGTGGCCTCGCTATGCAGATACACAGCGCGATTTTCATTGTTTCTTTATTGTTTTCTATATCTATATAGTATCAAAGTTCAGCAACACTTCACAGACGACACTCAAGCAATAATTATACACGTCCAAAAGCGACAACGTTCAACCTAATATGTTTTGTAAATTTACATTTTCACTCGAACTCTCCACTAAGTGGTGGTAAAGTGGTGGTTAAACTTTGTTTAACTAGTAGATGCATTTGTTCCAGAAGAGTCTTCAGTATTCACATTACTAACCTTTGATATCGCAGTGTGATGTAGTAAAAAAAGTTTTTTTACTGAACTCTGGTTAACAGCGGACTGCATAGTTAATTTGGCGTCTTACGGCTTCGACGATTCTACGAAATATGGTTACGTGAGAACAAGTGGAGGCAGTTGGGAGGAAGTCCTTGTGCTTGATCACAGCGGCCACCATCGCAGTGACCATCGTGGAATGACACTCATGGATCTGGACATCGAAAAGTGCACCGCGGGAAACAGAAGGCGTTTTGATGTCCATGCGAATCCTGGAGAAAGGACACGGTTGTTGGAAAGCCTGGAATCCAAGAGAGCGGGTACAGTCATCGTAGGCGTGACGGCAGATACGGCAGAAAACGAAGACAATGCTTCGCTTCGAAATAAGGTTGGTTCGTTTTTCGGAAGACATGGTATGGACATAAGCGGACTGAGGTTCCGAGGCAAATTGGCTTTCATCATGGAAATAGGAAATTCGCGCAAGACGGAATTCCAAATCAAAGCGAATGGTGGAGAAAGCCTGAGAATGAAGATTGCGGTTCGCCGTAAGTTGTGAACTTATAGGCCTAATCCAAAAATATTAAATCATTGCATAACATAGCGCCTTTGCAGGAACCCTTCGGAGATGCTCACAACCTACCCCAGTCACTAGCGAAGCAAACGGAGAAATGGATGCAAGATTGCAAGGCCGTTGTCACGGTTTATTCTATCCGCCTCCTTAGAGCAATCCAGGGGATGAAATGTACTGGGTAGGCCTGCGAAGGTGTCACGACAACTCGTCTAACGACAACTCGTCTACCGACAAGTGGTCTCCGGACAATTCGTCTAACGACAACTGGTCTACTGACAACTGATCCAGCGCTTGAAAAATGGAAGCTGGATGACAGTTTTTAAAGGTGAAGTGGAGGTTGGATTGATGAAAAAACGCAAGAGAAATGGAATCTGGATGATGGTTCTTTTACAGGTGAAATAGTAGCTGGATTGATGAAAATAACGCATGATAAATAAAAGCTGGATGAAGGTATTTCTAGATCTGAAATAGAAGCTGGATTGATAAGAAAACCGCTTAAGTAATGGAAGCTGGATGATGGTATTTTTATATCTGAAATAGAAGCTGGATTGACTAAAATAACAGGCGAGAAATAGAAGCTGGATGAATGTGTTTTTAGATTTGAAGTAGAAATGGGTGCATGTTGCAATACAATGAATGAAAATCATCAATCCAGCTTCCATTTAAGCTAAAAATCCATTTTCATAAATCCAGCTTCTATTTCATCAATACTATTCGTCTGTAGACCAGTTGTCGTTAGACCAATTGTCCGGAGACGAGTTGTCGTTAGACGAGTTGTCGGTAGACCAGTTGTCGTGGAACCGCCTGCGAAGTATCCGGGTGGATTAACCATTCTATTTCAATTATTGAAAATCCGTATAATACATTTAATTGATGTTGCAATCAAAATTTAAGCAACTCTAATTGTTTCTAGTAATTGTAATTGTACATTTATATAGCGCCTCTTCAAGAAAACTCCTCAGAGGCGCTCCCGACCTGACACCAAACCATAATCAAAGAGAATGGTTTTCAAACGCTTGCGGAAAAGGGGCAAAGAAAGACAAAGATGTTCATTACGGAGACTAATAGGTAACTTATTCCAGAAAGACCGACCATAGCAAAGCTTCTGTGCAGCAATGTGGAAGATCGAGCCGTAGCCACATAACCAATGTCCTATGCAATGTCCAAAGCAAGGCAAATAGAACTTATTTGGTTACGCTAAATGTTCTCAGGTGTTCTAAACGTTCTAAGTGTTCTAAAAGAACAATGTTAGCTGGTGGGAATAAACACGCCTAGAATTGGTGGCAATGTTCAAAACAAAGCAAATGGAAGTTAATCTGCAAAATTAACACACGCGAAAATGAATTTTTCAAATTCTTTTCATGTGGGGGTATACGATTATTATGCATGGGATACTCCATTTTATGACACCGGCCCTAGAACAAATGGCGTCCCAGGCAAAGCATATATCTGGCGACCTCCAAAACCCCACTCCATGGTTCACTCCACGCCACAATACAATGGTAGCCGAACTGAGAACTGATCTGAAATTGTATCATGTTAGGTTTTTTTCTTCTTGGGAGCAATAAAAGCCTACGTTATGTTATGTTATGGTAAACCAGATTGAACATTACGATAAACTTATTTCCATTAATAGTGTAACACTAAACCCTCGCAAAATTGAATTCTGGAAATAGTAAAGGCAGACACTAAGTATTCAAGGCATCGACAGATTAAGATCACCGAGTAAAAGAATATTCATTACAAAAGTAATTGTTGAAGCAATATGAAAATAATGACCTGCTTATAACTTTTATGCATGTTAACATTCGTGTTTAATAAATCCAAATGACGAAACGCAGTTAGTTTCCATTTTTGAGCAATAACAGATTGCAGTAGCCTAAGTTTGTTAAGACTAGTGTCGAATTTAATCGGCTGCGATGCAAGATGCCCATTTATTCTACAGATTTCACAGTCACCACATTGCATATGAGTTACAGGTTGAGTCAACCATGACCGAGTAGGCTACATGATAGGCCTATGTTCTCTTTCTATTGGATATGCACGAACCTAGTACGGTATCTGAAGTGGCCATGGCATGTGGCTATGGGTATAGCCCCGGCACGCTTTTTTCAGGCCGAAGGCCTCTGGTACTGGTAGGTCTATTTGATGGTGATCAGGACAGCTCAGCCGAGCAAGCAGTAGGCCAACAGAACGAGCAGCTGTATAGTCAAGTCTGCTGGTAACGAAATAATGAACAAATGTAGCAATAGTAGTATAGGTGTAAGTAAGACTGCGACATTTCAAAGTCGATTATTGCAAAAAAAACGCATTTTCAGCGACGGTTCTTCGCATTAAGACTGCCGATATCAGAGTTGAGGTGGCGGTTCTCTCACATGCGTAACACATTCAAGGCTCATTTACATATGTAGTTGTTTAGGCCAACAACTTCGTAAATTACATTGACTGTTGCAGTTTAATTCAGCTTTATATGAAATTTATATTTACAGACTCCACTGCTCACGGTGTGACCTTTGAACAACTGTAAAGTGACAAGAACACGCGACTTGGACGAAATATTTATCGAACGTTTCTGTTAAAACGAAAAGATATTATTTAGGTTAAAGAGAAGGAACGGTTTTGTTTAGCTATATAAACGTCTATCTAGTTTGATTTAACCATTGTTCTAAGACTGCCGATAATTATTTTTTATACAATGGGGAAATTTTAATCACTAGGAGCAAGCGAAGGTGTTGAGGTGACCTATGCTAAACAACAGGAAAACCTAAAAATACGGAAATAACTAGTGAGCATTAAATTCTTCTAAAATCTCCGATCCACACGACCGCAAATGAATATATTATTGTTTTGATGATGATAATTATACTTATAAGGGTCTTGTTATTCTTTATTGTTTCTTGTCAGCTGTCTGGTATTTCCACATCGCAATTGACCAACTGCTCTTATCGACTTTGTTAGGCCCCTAAAACATAACGTACGTAGGCTATTTAAAAGCTAACCAAACAGAATTCATGAAGGCGATTGATTGATGTTAGGCCACACGTGAGCTGATGCTACGAACAGGTTATAAAGAAGTTAATATAATTATATCTCATTATTTCTATTAATAATAAATAATTTCCAATCTTGATATTAGGTCTACACGTCGTCGGCACGCGAACCGTGTATTGCACTATTGCATCCTATGTTGTCAAAGGTATGAACTGATGGTGCTTCGAAGCCAAGCTTATGATCCTTAGGTCAATTATAACCCGACCAGTCTACCAAGAAAGGCCACAAAGGTGGATATTAATATCAATTATTGTCAATGTTTAGTGACATCTGGCGAGCCAATTTTACCTCACAGCGATGGCGCCAGCACAGGTTTTGACTTCACAGCGAAATGTGTCTGTACACCTGTTCAGTTCCGGTTCAACAGGTGTTCAGACAGACATTCAGACAGACATACAGAAGGACAGACAGACAGACAGCCACTTAGATAGGCATGCCAAAGACATTGGAATTAAATTATGTCATGAACCATCGTTTTACGTCTGCATAAAATGCTAGATAGGCCTAACACTGTTTAGATTGGTGAAAGATATTATTACAGACCCACAAATTGCCTAGCAAATACTTTGAAAGATTTTATTACGTTCACCTTCATTGTCTGCAATCGAAGGCGTGTAATGCGCGCGCACTACATGTAGGCCTATGTATCAGATAAGATGACGGACAAGCATGAAAGAAAGTCAGGCAGGCAAGCATAGCCTAATTATGCTGATTAACAGAAAGATGCTGGAGTAGCCTAGAACTTAGAAGAGAAGAGGAAAGAAGTTTCGAACCCGTACGTAGCTCTATTATTCAGTTTAGTTGGCTAACCGCTTAGGCTGTGACTCAGATTCCTAACTGACTGGCTGAAAGTCGCCACCTTGAGACACCATCATATTATTCAAAAATTCAGAATTGATCTTAGAACAAAATTTTCTGCCGTGACAGGAATTTGGCCTCTCTCTACTTCTCGGTTGGCATTACACCGCACTAATCACTAGAACTGGGCTACTTTCCGGTACTGCATGCGATAATAATTTAACCACCAATAGGCAATCCTTGAGCATCGGTTTTTTGGGTTGAAAAGAAGTAGGCCTAGATAAATTCCATGGAATGGCTGCGTGCGTTGACTATTGATTGAGTCAAATATACGCAAGGCTAAGAAATAATTATGAAACAGAATAAACTCTACAGTCTACACTGAATGGCATGTCCTACTATGCGAATGGAGAAGCAGGCCTCCTCGTGTTTCCAAATCAACCCAATGACATCGACCGAGACCACATTTTAACGAAACAATCTAGATTGAAATCCGTTGAAGGGGTGCACTCAGTTTGTCTAACACTTAAAGACTGGACTCCGCAGTTCACATGAAACCCGATAGCCTAGTCGGTCCAATCGCCGCTGGTTCACGGAGAAATCAATTTGAAATGAAAAGCTATAGCAACAATTGCACAGCAAGATTTGGAGACACGATAATTATCATGGAAACAATTTGATTCATATCTATAGGATCTATATAATTGGAAACCAATTTCAAAGAGAAAAAACATTAAGAAAAATTGCATAGCATAGGTTTTGAAAAACCATATAATTACCATGCGTGCAGTTTTGGTTTCAGTCGGTGTAGCCTATATAAAGAATGCGATTGGTACAGAATTCGATACTTAGGAAGCTGACTGTATTGCCGCTGCATATAGGTTGCATATTAGAGGGTCAGATCATCTTTGCTCTTCCGCGCCGTTGCAGTAGACTACCCAAGCAAGGTTTCTTGAAGATGAGCCGATCGGTGGCTTGTATGTGGTTGATGATTGTATTGGCAAATGCACAACATCAACAATCTCGGAATTCCAATTCTGATGAATATGTTGACGTCGATTGTCCCGTCGATCATCTGGAGTCGCAGTTGGACAGCGTACAGGATCAGCTAAGTCGTCTGCAGGAGATCGTGTCGACATTCAACAACCCTTTGATCAAAGGTAAAATTAATATTCTGTGTGATAAGCATGGGCGGAGTTTATCAGGGGTTAGGGGGGGCTAAGCCCCTCCAAGAAGGCCCAGATTCAACTTTTTCACCATGAAAATGGTATCCTTTTTCGGGTTTAGTCCCTCCAATAAGGCCCAGACTCGGGGTTAGCCCCTCCAAGAACGGAAACCAAACTCCGCCCATGGTGATAAGACTGGATCAGGCATGACAAAATATCATTGCACACTTGCCTAACAGTTAACTGAAGTGCAGTAAGCAATTGCTCAATCAATTATATTCATTTAGGATTTTATGGCCTAGATTACTGGTTTCAACTCAATAATTAGGCCTACTAATCTGTGTAGACTAAATGGCCGCGCTGGTGTTGGAACGCTTCTGAATTGCACCACGTAGACCTAGGCGCTTTACAAAATTCGCGTAAGGAATTATTGAATATCAAATATCAGAAAAGCCTCACCAGGGATCAGTAGTGTAGTCCTAAAAAATGAAGTGGGGAACGCTCTTTATAACAATATTATTATTATTAGTAGTATTATTAATATTCCATTATCCCTGAAAAAAGTGGGGAAACGGCGTTCCCCCGCGTTGCCCCCCACTACACCACTGCCAGGAATTGACTAACCTGCAGTATCAATTTCAATTTGTAACAGTGGACGAAAACTGACTTTATCATAAACGTGTAATCTGATATAAGGAAAACAATATAGGCTAGCAACACTACGAAGTCATTGGGTGACTGCATAGAACTGGTTAGCCCATACTGTTGTTACACAAAACGACATAACGAAGATCATGAACGTAGGAGGCGGATCGGGTAGGTGCCCCCCAAAATATATGACATGTTTGCTTACGTGAAACAAATAATTATTATAAGTTCAATGGTTCAAGTTCAAGTGGCACACCGCATCATCTGCATGATTTAATGGAAGCATTTAGCAAAAATGGGTGAAATTCCCCGAAAATTCAAGAAGTGTAGGCTAATCGTGCTTGTTTTCAACTATGCGCACATTCACGGCAAGAACAGTGTAGCCGGATATACACATTATTATTTTGCGATTATAAAATTGAACGTCCAGTAACTTCCCCTACACTAATGATGAAGATATCATATCACCTAAATGGTTTTGCGCAATAAATAATTTTCCCGTTTCACCGTTCAAAAAATCCGAATTTCCCACAGCCTGAAAATTTCTTAGGTAAATTTCCATCACTATAGGTTTCACTGACCCTACATCAATGAAGCCCTCCGTATCCGTTATAAATTCTAGAAAAGGGCGGTATTACAAAAAAGCAGTTTCTGGAAACCTTAGAGTCGGCTAGAGCGGGTAGAAGCCAGATTGCCGTGTTACCTTAAAATCCAAAGTGTATTCGTGATTTGTTTAAACAGGAAATTGTACAGTTGACTTGGCCGCATACGGATACGATGATTCGACGAAATATGGCTACATCAGGACAAGCGGAGGCAGTTCGGAGCAGATATACTTCCCAGAACAGATCGAAAGATATCGCGGAATGACACTTGTCGAGCTGGATGCCACCACGTGCAAAACGAGAAACAGGCAAACTTTTGACACCTGGTTGACCAATGATACGTTCCATAAGCAGCAGTTTCTGGAAACCTTAGAGTCGGCTGCAGCGGGTAGAATCATAGTAGGGGTTTCGGCAGATTCTGCGGAAAATGAAGCTGCTTTCCAGAATATCGTAGGATCCTTCTTCAACAGATATAACATGGATATACTTGGTCTGATGCCGAGGGAAAAAATTGCGTTTGTCATGCAGAAAGGATATCCGAAAAAATCCGTGTTTCAGAAGAAAGCTCGATATGAAGAAAGCCTCCGAATGAAGGTTGCACTCGGTGGTAAGTATGGTGATCATAAAATGTATTCTTCATAAGTTTGCACTTCCCATTTAATGTGAGGTGTAATCATGAAGTATTACTCCAGAGTTGAGCGCCGGGCACCAGAATATTCACAAGCGCGTCGTCGTATCAGAGGTTTGTCCAATTCAGTCCAAACTTTAGAGTAGTCGTCTATATTTTTGGAATGGGTGCTCGACAGCGTAATGGTTAGCGCGCAGGGCTATCAATCGATTGGTCGTAGGTTCAAATTTCCACCAAGGAACAAAACTCAGTGCGAGATTTCTGGTCTAGATACCAGCACTCTTGTCCTACCCAGCTACAATGAGTAGGCCTACACTGGCAGTGGCCGTGCACTGTCGATGGGAAGGTGAAACGGTGAGGGGGAAGTATTTTCTACCTGTTCTCACATGCCGAGGCTAAGAAAATGAAGTCGCTGACAACTTACACGTCTATTCATGGCTGCCACAGAATTAACTTTTAAAAGACCAGATTTATCTTCTTCGTAGTTTTAGATTAGGACCATAATTATATCGTTCCAGAAATTTTGAGTTAAATATTGCGATTATCTTAGCGATTAGGTCAACATTTAAGTTTTTAAACATTTGTTATTTTATTAAGTTTCTTGCTAATTTTTGTAGGTTCCACTGTTTCCGATGTGACCTTCACTGAAGTGTAAAGCCTGCAAAACTGCGTGGATGAAACTTTATCCAACTTGTATCTTAGGCTCTAAGACTTAATACTGAACTTTGCAGATTAAAGTCATTTACATGCAAGCTATAATAATTATTATGAAGAACGCCATAGTTGCTTAACCAAGCTTGATAGCTTTGATATAACAGACGCTGCCGGAGTTTTGCAATTTTGTTACCGTGACTTGTTTGTTATTGGAGCAAGCTATTTCATGGCTGCTCAAATGGCAGCCAAAGCCTAAAATAAATAATTGATAAATTACAGCCTAACTCTGAATTTAGTTGAAATTTCGAGCTAGACATACAAGTGTAAAATTACAATGTCAACTGATATGAAATTAATGACCCTGTTGAAGCATAATTATATACTGTTTTGCTCTTACTTGGAGTCTTCTTATTTGTTTCTACTTTTCTATAAAGATCCCTGGTCATAACGAATGTGATCGATAAACATTTCGAACTGTAACATAAGACAATAATATTGACGTTAGACGTTTCTCACAAGCTTCTTATACGACGTTGTATTTTGTTTTAGACCTATAACTAGAGCCTACATGCAACAGCCCCACCAATAACCTGCACGTGGGAATAGTTGAGAAGTTCATGGCTTAGTTGGGTGGTTAAACCCCTATACTCATAATCTCTCTTAAGATTCCACCGTTATCGTCGCTAATGCAAACAATCTCTACATGGACCAAAGTCTGTCCCCCTCCAGTTATTTTTCAACAATTATTGTCATGCTGGTCCCAAGTCTGAAGAAACGAGGATAACGAAACTAATCATCTTTATCGTTACGCAATGTCGTTAATTTAATTTAAAACACGTTGGCCGCGAGGAACGTGTATACACGTCCCCCATTGAGTCATTTAACACGGCAAATAAGCAGTCAACGTGTTCCTTAAGCAACAACAGTTAGCCTACTATATACTGCAAGAACTCCAACACTCGGGTCCATCATCTTGGTAATGAGTGCTCCCCAAAACTGCGACAAACAAAATTCAGCAATACCGCTACTGTTGCTGCATTATGACAGCTATATAGTGAGAAGTGTGCAGACTATAGTTTAGTGTATGTATCGGCATAAGCGGACTTAGACGCCATAGGATACCGTTGCACTTGCACTGTTTGATTCTGAACCCAACATTGTCCGTACCGGTACACTTGCAGTACCAGGCCAACGAATGGGAAAGGGTGAGGGCGATATTAGTCACATTATTTTGCTATGACGCAATGTTGTTGAGCAGATACGAAACTATCTGTCACTGCCGTATAATTTGGTGGGGGTCAATCTGAAGCCTGGAGATGCGTGACAATGATAATTATCATCTCTATATGACGCAGCATTGCAGAATAGCAACTATGTAATTATAGGCTTAGAAAGGTGCATTCCCGTTGTCTTCCTCTTGGTTCGACATATTAACACAATACGATCGCTATATAAATTCTTGAATGAATTGAATGGATGAATGAATGAATGGATGAATGAAGGAATCTGAAGCCTAGAGAAGCAAGTGTGACAATAATCATCGTCTCTATATGACACAGCATTGTTGACCAGCAATCAGCGAACTGTGTAGTTAAGCTTAGAAAGGTGCATTTCCGTTGTCTTCCTCTCGGTTCGACATATTAACACAATAAGATCGCTATATATAAATTCTTGAATGAATTGAATGGATGGATGAATGAAGGAATCTGAAGCCTAGAGAAGCAAGTGTGACAATAAGCATCGTCTCTATATGACACAGCATTGTTGAACAGCAATCAGCGAACTGTGTAGTTAAGCTTAGAGAGGTGCTTTCCCGTTGTCTTCCTCTTGGTTCAACATAATTATTAACAAAATTCCATTACGGAACAAAATTCCCGCAAAACGAAAGCCTTCATCGTTTAACTATGTATATTCTGTTGGGGTTGGAAATGGGGGGTTGGTACGCGTTACTAAAAGCATCTACCACTCAACTACCCACCACGCCGCCTTCTCGTGCTAACCTTGTTGATGACAGAGTGCGTGGTGGACGGCCGAGCCCTCGCCGGGATATGCGAGCCTAGAGCCGACGCGTCGGAAGGACGGACGGTGGGGGCCATCGACGCAAGGAGATGGTGACTCTGTAAAACACCGAAAGGAAAGCAACGGGTAACCACCTCTCTATAAACTTCCCAAGACACACTGAAAATAAATCACAGAAGGGAGATTGGAGGAAAAAGAAAGAGAAGAAGACCGAGGCAGATGATGCTGGGATGGATAGTTGATACTAATTGGAAATTCAATCCTGCCGAGGGACTAGAGAACTTAAAGAAAAGAGACGCACATGATGTAAGAACGGCGGTCCCCCCCCGTAAAACGGCTGTAAAAACGCTTTTGGCAATTCCAAGTGTGTGTGTGTCTCTGTCCACCATTATAAGCTAGCGATGCAACTGCGACACATCAAATCGACAAATGGCTGTCAGACCTCAATCTTTGACCTCTGTTGCGCCAAACATCAATTAAATTATCTCTTTGTAGCCTAATTCAAATTGTAGCCTAATGATAGGACTAACGAGATCTTTGAGACGTTTTACTCGCTAATTATAGTCTGCTGTCGTGTGTGTGCAATGTATTTCAGCAGCAAATAGGCCTACATTAAGTTTGGACAACTTCGCTGGCTTCCAATTTTATTGAAGGTCGCATCATATATTCGTCCAAGACCTACTTTAACGGAACTGTCGGCGCCCCATCTACATACAATAATAAACTCGATGTCCTACACACACAGCTGTCTAAAGTGACCATGTCCCAATTGCTATTGTATATCAGCCCATTAATAGCGGACCTGATGATCTAGAATTTCCGAAGTCACCAAAAGCGAAGTTTCAGACTTAGTCAGAATCTTTGTGACACTATTTCGAAGCGCGAACTAAGATGCACTTTCCTGTTGTCTCAAACAAGGATTTGAATAAATTGGTAAGCACGTATAGGGTGCTTTAAATCTTCTCCATTTGCAAAGAATGGCTTGGACGTCACAGTTTCCAATCTGAATTTGATTTGAATAAATGGGTAAGCACACATGGTGCTTTACTTCTTCTCTATTCCCAACGGAGGGCGTGGAGGTCACAGTTCGAAATCGGCAGTTTCGACTTATTCACACACAATACCAATACGCAATAAAATTTCCGCAAAACCAAAGTCTTCACCGTATTCGACGCATGTGAGCGGATCGGATTCACCGCTGAGGTTATAAGAACTTAGATAACCGTTGAAAGAAAATGTTCACAGTGTGTAGCGGACGCACATTACTGCCTCAGCCATGCTCCAGTGAGTTCAATCCAAAAATGTATCAATGTTTCACACACATTAGTCCAGGGGTGTCAAACCTTTTTTAGTGGCGGGCCAGTTTGAACATCTTCTAGCAAGTGGCGGGCCAGTGTGAACGTCTTCTAACAAGTGGTGGGCCAGCGTGTCGAAGCTCCTGTAGCAATGTGTCTTTTGTTTCTATCAATCCAGTTATAAAACGGAATCATAATCGAACGAAATAAGCCTACTATGTAGGTTTACATACAACAAACCAAGAAGATTTGTAAGATATTTGACGATGACATGTAAAATATAAAAATTTGAACTTTTATCCTCGAATTTTGTAATCTTTAGGGAAGGCTCCGCGGGCCAGAAAAAATCGTCGGCGGGCCAGAAATGGCCCGCGGGCCAGCTCTTTGACACCCCTGCATTAGTCATATCGGTACATGTTCAAATATGATTTTAACATTCACTTCTTTTTATTTTGAGTGCATGGTATGACGAGATTTACATGGAGTCACCTTTGAACACTATGGGGGGTACGTTGGTGCAGTGGGTATGTTAGTTGCTTGCAGCCGGAGGGCTGCCGGTTCGAATCCACCTAAAGTCGCCGCGTATGGACCATTGGCAAGTCCTTCACTCGCATTTGCTCATCGCTTTGGCATGAAACTCCGATTCAGTGTCCGCGTGTAGTCGGGAGCGCTTCTGAGTAGTGATATTGAATGGGCGCTATAACAAGTGCACATACAAACGATGTCGACCTTATGCAAACCTGGTATCTCAACTCGTATATTCAGAGATGAAAATATTTAACAAATGAGCAGTGTTTTTATAACTCGTCTGCGGCGGAAGATACCGCTCTAACAATTTTTCTGCTGGCGGAAAACCTTGCTCGTATGCCCAGGCCAACAATTTTTGGTGCAAAGCTTCGATCGCGCATGCGCATTGAAAGCCGCATGCAAATCGTTCAGAACATGTTTGAAATGGCTGAATCATTCTTATGACCGTCGGCAATTCAGTGTCTTCCAATTACATAGCGTCGTGTAGATCGGATAGCGTCAGGATTGGGATTTGTGTCTTCATTAGGAAACATGTTTATCAACTTTCCGCTCTTTTTTTAGCAATTTCTGCATGCGTTGTGTAGTTCAATCTTCTGCCACTTAAGAAACACCACCGATTAAAAATCTAAGTCATATGTGGCGTCATGTGGCAGGCCCTATACATTATACAATGAACAGAGAGACGCATGCCACGTGCTTCGTGATGCATGAATGATATCTATGAAGAAAGCCATTGACTTCGCATTGAATGAAAACTAAACACGTTCTGGGGCACGATCATCAGGTAGGCAAAAGTTTCTCTTCTCTTTCACGTTGTCAGGAAGTAGAGTTGTCTGATCGATACAAAACAAAGACATAGACTTACAAGGTTTCGGATTCTGTATAAGCTTATATATATAGGACACCAATAGAGGGCAAGACAATCAGAATTCAACAGGAGCTCTGCCCATAGAGTGTCAGATTGTCTCGCTCTTAGTCGCAGCTGAGTATAGATATAAAGAAGGAGATGAATTTCTTTGATAACAAGCGATCTGTCGCTGGCGCCTTGTCAATGCTTGTGACGTTTTCAGTCGCTCTGGGACTCACCGTTCCAGGTTCCTTGGTGGAGACGAATTCCTCGATGGAGACTACCACGGAATCTTGGAGGAGCTCGTCGATGCCCCAATCACTAAGCCAGTCGTCGTCAGTGATAATCTTGTCGGAACCTGCAACAACCCTGCGATCGCAGGTTGGTATAAGTGTTTGTCCGTCTTGTCTTTAGACGTCTTCGATCCGAAGGTTGGCCGCACCATGAACTGTCTGTCTCCAAATGTATCTTTCCTCTGTCTATATTAATAAATGCTTGGACACCTTCAAATCTAGCATATTGTGCTTTATGTTAAGTACCGCTTTAAATTTTTTCTGTTACTCCTCAAATGTATCTTTCGTCTGTCGTTCTCAGTAGTTCAATCATAGTCAAATCTGTCCAAACTATAATGTTTTCAATCCAGGGGGCTCGCGGTCTTCCACGTGCTCTCAATCCAGCTGTTGTAACGCAATATCTCTTTTCCCAAACAGTTGCTTAAACAAGTACTGTAAAGACCCGGCCTTCGAGCTGTCTTACTTAGCGACCCAACACGCGGTAACTAAGCGCTGAAAGTTATCGGGGACGTACGGATTCGCGTAGCGACCGATACGTAGAACGCACGATTATATTCAGTACTTTCTTTTCGTTTTCCGGTTCGAGTTTAGGCTGACATTTTAGTCACATGGCGAATTGTTTTAGAATTAAGGCTGTTCCGAGTGGTTATTGTTTGTCTTTGATAATATCTGTACGTCGCGAGTGACGGGGATAAGTTGCGTGTTTGTTGGCATCTGTTGTGGTGAAGTTTCAAGCCAAAAATGGCAACAAACAACTTAAGTCCCTCCCACGACACAATGTACAGTTATGACCCTTCGTATGGTAACGGTAATGATTACGCCCATGAGACGGAAGAGGGAACAGCGACGCACGGTGAGATAGACCACTGGAATATGTTAGCCTCAGAGGAGATGGCCCGATCGGAAGGGCAATTAGGATTAATACAGTTGGCGAACGCCGCCCTCGGGTCAGTCTATAACGAACCGGACGAAAGCAGAGAGCGTGCGAGCCCAGCCCGACCCCTATCGGCGGGCGCTTCCAGACCGGAAGCCGTCAACATAATGTCCCCCGAACCACTCGCGCGGCATCCTGGCACGACACCGGCGAACACTTCAATGTCCGCTCTCTTTCAAAATAACCGCCCGCGTACCAGTGTACTTTTCCCACAATACACTCCCTCACTGGTGCATCGTGGAAGCAGAAACTTACAAAGTGATACCGGAAGTGTGGGGTTGGCTTACTCTTTGAGAAACGATAACAAGACCAGTGAAGAGAGTATGTATCAGCAGAGGAAAAGCAGACGCTTGGGATGCCTTTTAGATGATGAAGAGATAAATGAAGAGAGTACGTATCAACGAGGCGATACCAAAAATTCTGAGCAGTGGAAAGACGAAAGGAAAACAGAGAAGGAGGGGAGGACATATCGACAAGAGTACGCTACGGAAGTGGAAGAAATTAATGAGGGAACTGACATTAATTCTTCACGAGTAAAGAAAAGCATGACGACGACCGAGACTGGACAATTGCAAGAAATTTTAGCACCACTACAAGAACTGTGTAGGCATCTGAGCGAGATTTGTGTGAAAAGTGGAAAAATTACAAGCAATAGTCCTGGGCTGCGGGTGGAAGTAGGACAAACGCAAAGTCGTCCCGTTAAGTTCAGTCAGTTAGAACCGCATTCGGTGATTTCAGTCGAGCCCGATGGATTGAGACAGAAGCCGACCATCGAGGGGAAATCACGTAAGATGGAAGAAACGAGATCGAGATCAGGTGGAGACAGACACAAACAGTGGCTGAAACTGGAGAAATTTGACGGTCGAACGCCTCTGGAAGCGTTTCTCGTGAAATTTGAGATCTGCTCAAGACATAACGAATGGGACGAGGGCGAGAGGATGAACCAGTTAATGTGTGCCATGGTAGGAAACGCAGCGCATCTGTTATGGGAATTCAACGCATCCGGCTTGTCATCCTCGAGCGACTTCGTAGCACGACTTAGGAGTAGATATGGATGTTCTGATCAACTGACATTATACCGTACCCAGCTTCGTACTCGAATACAGAGAGAGGGAGAGACCTTGCAAGAATTAGCGCAAGACATACGGCGACTAATGGTGTTGGCCTATGCTGGCCCATCTACTGAAATGAGTGAGATGGTAGCCATTGATGCTTTCATTGACGCGATAGATGACTCCGAGTTGGCTCTGCGTGTGCGAGACAGGGAACCAACTAACCTTGAGCTAGCATGCCGATATGCTATCAGACTCGAAGCTAATAAATCCACACGGAGTAGGACTGGCGATCATGAGCAGAGATCGGGAAGTGTCAATGCGATCAAAACAGACGACAGATCTAGAGACGAAATACTTCGTAGACTGTCGGAGCAAATGGCCAACATGGAACAGCGTCAATTGCAGATGGAGCAATGGTGGAAGACACCGACGTGGCAAGCTTCCAGTACGACAGATAGACATTATGAGGAGCCAAGAGATATGCCGATGGAAAATCGACAGAGATCGGAGAGAGGGGCAAGAAATAATGTAGCGACCCACGATCGGAGGAATCGACGAGGTGATGGGCGGTGCTTTCTCTGCCTTCAGCCAGGTCATTTCCGGAAGCACTGTCCAGAAGCGATGAGACACGAGCAAGGTCAAGAAGAAGGAGAAAGGATAGCCAACGCACATTACATCCAAGGAAGTACTAACGCGTACTTGCAACTGCGAATAAATGGGCGCAAGATACTAGCTCTGGTTGACACAGGGAGCGAGATGTCGCTAATTCCAGCTTCAGCAGTACGCCTGCAAGACATGCGAGAATCACGCCAGGTCCTGAAAGCGGCTAACGGCACATCCATTCGAGTTCTGGGCGAGATCACGGTGCAAGGCGAAATCTCAGGACAGATCTTCCAGATTCCTTGCCTAGTCACCGAACAGCTGAATGAAATGATTTTGGGACTCAGTTGGCTGGAACAACAGAACGCTAGTTGGAATTTCCGTGGACGCTCAATTCAACTGCAGGGACGTGATCACCCACTGCATTGTGTAACAGGAACCGCGCGATGTAGGAGAATCGCGTTGGCAAGAAATGTCCAGGTGCCTCCTAGGAGCGAAATGAACGTGGAAGCCCTCGCTGTCCTTCCCAACATGAAAACTGATCCTCGACTCTGGGCTGTACCATCGGAAGTGATAGAATCTGACGTTCTAATTGCCAGTACGGTGCTACCTGATCGAACCGCAGACGTCGACGCGTCTGGTGACCCAGACATCCTGCTGTCCCCTTCATGGTCGGACGTGTCGGACGACGCTCTACCAGTGACTGAAGAACGGCTGGGATCGATTGTGCTCGACGACCGCCAGACCCCTTCCACGGACGAATCGGATGCGATAGCCCGAAAGAAGGATGACGTGCGACGCGAAATGCTACGCTGTACCGACTGCTCGAAGTGTACGAATTTACTGTGCGACCAGTTCTTTCCGCGTCGAACCCTCTCCGACCAGGGATCGTTCTTCGAATCGCACCTCTTACCTGTGATGGCTGCGTATCGTGCCACAAAACATTCGAGTACGGGATTCAGTCCAAACCTGTTGTTCATGGGACGAGAAGTTATCGCGCCCATCGATATAGTTCTCAGCGATGGCTCGGCGATCGAACTTTGCGACCAAACGGTGGACGAGTTTGTGGATCAACGACTGCAGCGGATGCAGGACACCTATCGGTTGGTGCGAACTCACTTTCAGCAGATCGCGCAGCATCGGACTGCCCGATACAACCTTCGAGTGCGACCCGCCGCATTCGAACCCGGCCAGTGGGTATGGTACTACTGTCCTCGTCGACACACTGGTATCAAGACCAAGTGGGCCAAGTTCTACGAAGGACCGTACAAAGTTATGGACCGCGTCGGGCCTGTACTCTACCGAATACAGAAGTCGGCCCGTGCGCAACCAAAGTTGGTCTACGTGGACAAGCTGAAGAACTTCGGAGGAGACTGTCCGAAAGACTGGGATAGGCCGATATCGAACGATGTTACGGACCGAGATGAGCCCTTGGGACTAAACGAACTTGTCCAAGACGAGGAACTGAACTCTACCCCCAGACCGACCCGTCCCCATGTTTTACCTGTTCGGTTTCGTTTGTAAACCCCGCCCTGACAGTTATTCACCGTTGTGAAAACGTGTTGGTGAGGTTGAACACCTAGTTAAGTGTTGGTGTTGTCCGAACCGAAATAGTTGATTAAGAGCCATTCGCAGAGGAACCGGACGACTTCGGGTCGTGTACTGGTTAAGCATGTTACTGGCTAAGGATGATTATACCGCTTCGTGTTCTGTTTGGTTTTGGTGTGCTGTTGGAACGTTTGATGCAAGCAGTTATGATTTTGGGCGCATATGTATTGACAGTAGGCGACCCTGCAGTCCAAATTTCATTTGCCGGGCTTTTTGTTTTGACATATGTCCGAGGTATGGAAATTTGTAGAAGGGGTAGACCGTTGTTTGAATGGTCCAGTTACCGTTTGGGTCTTCCCGTGGTTTCACCACTTGAGTAGGTGGGGGAGAGTGTAAAGAACCGGACGAAAGCAGAGAGCGTGCGAGCCCAGCCCGACCCCTATCGGCGGGCGCTTCCAGACCGGAAGCCGTCAACATAATGTCCCCCGAACCACTCGCGCGGCATCCTGGCACGACACCGGCGAACACTTCAATGTCCGCTCTCTTTCAAAATAACCGCCCGCGTACCAGTGTACTTTTCCCACAATACACTCCCTCACTGGTGCATCGTGGAAGCAGAAACTTACAGTACCCGTCAGAAAATACGCGGTTGACATTGACATCCGTATAAATTATAGAGTCTATTCCTGCAGAACGAGCAGAAACCACGAGTCATGGTTAAATCACTAGACGAACTTGAAAACCCGAAAAGTGCAAAGCGGGAAATTAAGAACACGAGTTTCTAATTGTAAAGTTGTCAGTTTCACTTTGTGTAGGCATATCATTAGCATCACTAGCGCTTCAGTGACAAGAAATGTGTTAAAACCAAAACGTAGCATTTTGAAAAGGGTAAATTTCTTGCCCCCATGTAGCATATCGTCACCTTGTTCTTATAATTTTCATTTATTCAATAATCCGGTTGACAGAATGTAACCGGTTACAGTAGGCTATACAGTTATGCAGTACGAACTACGAACGATGAACAAGGTGTGCAATTCAAACAATAACTCACATGAACTCAAATCACAGAAGATATAAATCACAAATTTGCACATAAATCACAAATTTGCATGGCAGGCGCAAGCTCTATGTACTTTCGCTGCATTTTAGGAAATTAAGGAAGAGCTAAACTCAGGGACCATTACGTGACTCAAGCCGCGTACTGTAAGCACTTCAAGCCATTATACCAACTCCTCCTCCCACTATAATTACCACCACCGCAATAGCCTTGAATACCGCAGTAGCCATTCATTAATAAATACCCGTGCACTGGCTGTTAGGTCCACCGTGAACAAAGTACCCAATCGTGGGCGCCGGGGTGTAGTGGGTATGTTCGTTGCCTTGCAGAACTTGTTGGAAGGTTGCAGGTTCGAATCCACCTCAAGTCGCCGCGTAGGGACATCGGGCAAGTCCTTCACTCGCAATAATATTGCTCAGCGCTTCGGCCTGAAACTCCGATCAGTGTTCGCCCTGCAGTGGGAAGCGCCTCTGAGTAGCCTACAGAGCTTGAAGGGGCGCTATGACAAGTGCACATACAAATAATCTGAACTGATTTCGTTTTCGTTGGCAGTGAATTGCGTAGTCTACTTGGCGGCATACGGTATCGAAGATCGACCAATATACGGATACGTGGGAACAAACTATGGCGGAACGACGCAGATCCTTACACCTGACGAAGCCACCAGAAATCGCGGAGTGACACTCTTCGAATTGGACGCCACAACCTGCTTGACGAGAAACAGACAACGGTTCGACACTTTCTGGTCGTCGTACGATAGGGACCGGACGCAGTTGCTGGAGACCCTTCAATCAGCTGTGGCGGGCACCATCATCATTGGGGTGACGGCAGATTCGTCGGAGCACGACTTTGGGGAGCTGCAGAGCACAGCCGGTCCGTTTTTCATGCGCTATAACATGGATCTTGGTGGGCTGCAGGTGAGAGATAAGTTCGCCTTCATCATGCAGAAGGGATATCCGAAGAAGACGGTTTTCCAGAGGAGGGTTCGAAACACGGCGAGCCTCTTGATGAGCGTTGCGCTTGGTGGTAAGTTAATTGCGACAAGGTAAATTAGTAAATTAAATTAAATTAAATTCATTTGAATAGTTTGATTTCATTAAAGCAAATTTTCACGCCTCTTCAATGAACACCGAAATGCAGCAGTAAAGAGGATGACGAAGGAAAATAGGTTTCTGTCGCTGTCGTAGCAGATTTACTTAGACTAAACTTAGTTCCTCCTGTTCCGATCGGAGCATTGATCGACAAATTTTCGCCACTCCACACGGTCATAGCAGAGGCAGACATAATTTTACCAGAACGTTCATTCTCTACACTCGTCTACAGGCTGTAGAGCGTTCTGTTTTAAGATACCAAGGCCGTAGCTAGGATTTCATTTATGGGGGTTGGGGGTTACTGGACCCTGAGCAAGACGACATGCAACCGAATCAACTTACTATAAGAGATTTAAAGAAGCGTCGTGATCTCTCTTATCGGGTCCTTGGCAATCTCATGTGTTAGAACTGTTGGGCTGGGTAGGATATTATCTGCTTCTTCACTCACCCGTTGCCATTCTATCTATTTTGTTTTATTTTTTCACAGGTTCCACTGTTTCCGACGTGACCTTCACTTGCTCTTAAGTTTTCTACAATTCGAGATTTGGATAATGATGTACAAAGAGACGTGCAGCAAATCCAACTGTAGAGACGTTTTATAAGCTTACGGTACATGTAGAGTCGTAGATAGAATTTTCTAGCTTTTAAATATAGGCCTACAACAGACTTTTTGCTTCGACGCCGATCGAATATTCTGAGATTTGTTAATACGTTCGTGGTTGTCAGAGAGTAGCAAAGAAGATCATGGCCTCAGAACGTATAGTGACACTACGAAAATAAATAGAAAAATGAAATTGATTGAATATCAAATTTAGGTTCAGGCCGTATGGAGGCAACGATAACGAAATATAATAATCACTTTGATCATATAAACGATGATATTATAATGTTTAAATATTCTGCAAGTTGTGGTTTACTTATCTTTGTCTTCTAAACTGATTAATAATTATCAACGTTTTCTCAATTATTGTGTTGATGTTTATTCTAGTTTCGTCGACAATGCCATCAGCTTCTAAATAAATACTTTTGTTAATAAAAATAGTTTGTGCAGCTTCAGCGACTTTGATAGCTTCTAAATATTAACCTAGTGTTTGACTTATCTAAGTTGCTTCCAAAGAAGAGTTTCCTACCTGGTATCCAGCCCCGCTACTTCCGACTTTCTGGCGGCTCCACTAAAATCACCTAAACTATACCCAAACACTAACCAGTTTGCAAGACTCAAAAATGCATTGGAAATTTAGAACCGCACCGAATTGCAGCATTCTTGCTGACTATTCCGGCAGACTTTGCGAAGCCAGAAAATATCTGAGTTGCTCCTCAAGAAGAGTTTCCTATTAGCTATCCAAGCCCACTACTCGCCCTTTTCTGGAATCGCTCTAAAAATAACCTAAACTGGACAAGCAGTGCGCTCCATTTCGAATGAAAATGTAACAGAATAATAGCAGGCATAGGCCAATAACAAAATCCGTCGTTAATGTCACTTTAAAATGCAAACGCTGCACTCATGACCTCCAGTAAACGATTCAGTAGATCGGAAGACGTATTCAAAGCGAATAATTAAAAGTTTATTTTCAATATTATATTCGCTCTGTGAGCTGTCTTCGAGTCGAGATTCGACAAAGTCACGGGTTACGCACGTGTAGGCCTATTGCTTATGAGGCATAATTTTATGCCTAGACTTTCTATTAATCAGAAATCTAACATTCACGTCTTCACAAACACTTTGATTACTAGTTTTTGAATGCATGAATTTTATTAGAGTTTCTGCCAGAATCCAATACCGCATGACCCTACTGATGGCACTGCGTGTGAGTATTTCGTCGAAGTTGCATCAGACTATAATTATAGATGCCATTCGATAGACAAGACAAGACTCTAACTGTGCGATTTTGTCGACAAGATCGTGTAGTACATGTAGCCTACATTTAAAAGAGCAGTAAGTAAAGTAAAGTCCTATCCAGTTCCATGAGGAACATAAGGAGGCGCTCATCTCCTTTTCCATGGCACTGAGCCAGCAATGGACGAATCCCATGCAAGGTCCTGGACACGAGACCAGTGTATCGCAGGACTTGCTGTTTACTTCCCAGCTTACGCCGGTGTAAAGGTTTCAAATTACCCCCTCCTAAACATTACCCCCCGGTAACTTGAAACCGGTCTCAGATTACCCCCCGGAAACTAGATTTGCATCAATCATCGCATTTATTGCACTAATAAAATCAGAAAAATCATTCCGCTTCTTGTTTTGGTCTGCAGAATATCATCCTTCATCCTACTTCGTGTTTTGTTATCAATATTTTGATCCAAAAAAATAATAGCCTCGACGCCATTTTCTCCACGTAAACTTCAGCGGCGATTCGTATTTTAGTTACAGATGAAAATATTGATAACAAACCACGAAGTGGGATGACGGATGAAAATCTTCAGACCAAAACAAGAAGCGGGATGATTTTTTCGATTATTTTAGTGCAATAAATGCGATGATTGGTCCAATTTACAGTTTTCAGGGGGGTAATGTTCAGGAGGGGGTAATCTGAAACCTTTACACCGGTACCAAATTATACTGCTTGATGAAAGAGGCACGTGTGCGTAAACAACTTGCCCAAGGTCGTTATCCGGAGTCGAACCCGCAACCTCCCGCTTCGTGAGCGAAAGCGTTACCAGTCCGCCACCAGGTCGCACACAAAACAACAGTACTGACACTGTCATATTCAGACTTAATAGTTAAATAATAAATATGGTTAAATGCAAAGCTTCTTATGCATTTAAAAGCACAGCTGCAGCACAAAAATGATTGCTACAATCCTTCACATTGTAGGCTACCTCCCCAATTCACCATTGAGCTTCTTCTTTCACCTTCTATCATTGTTTTCTAAATTATTAACAAATTTCTAGCGAATTCACCTAGAATCGATTTAACTTCACATCGGTACAGAAATCGCCAAAATGCAAAGAGAAACAAGAGATGTGTATCTTTGAACGAACGATCAACATGTGCTGCGACGGGTTAGACAAAAGTACACTTCGACTTTAGAAACACATTAAATCAACTTATCTATTCTATTGAGCATAGCTCATTGCATTTGCGCACCGAAAGCATATTTACCGACGGCATGCGTAATAATATTGTGATCAGCTTCAGTTGATGTTTAAATAAAGCATGCGAGTAAAGGTTGAATTTGTTGCGGGGTGGTCGATTGTTTTGCTCTTTTTCGCAGTTGAATTGTTTGAGAATGGCGGTTGGTTTCAGGCGATTCGTCGCTTGGACGGTTTCGATGGGTGCTTTGTCTGTTTTGTTAGCGACGCTGAACAACCCTTTGAGCAAAGGTAAATGCTGTGTGATCAGACTTTATTACGAAAGACAAGGCATTGCTCGGTGGGACTTTGCCTCACTGTGCCATAAGCAGTTGCTAAAATAATAAGGAACATGCTCACTGCTTATATAGCCTACTTAATTTGAGGTTCTCATTGGTGTATTGGGTATGTTCGTTGCCTTGCAGCCGGATTGTTGCAGGTTTGAACTTTGAAGCCACCTCTAACCACTGCGCCGGGACCTTGGGCAAGTCCTTCACTCGCAATTGCTCATCGCTTCGGCGTCAAACTCCGATTCAGTATTTGCGCTGTAGTCGGGAGCGCTTCTGAGTAGAAATCTTGAAGAGGCGCTAAAACAAGCGGTTAGTAATTTCCTATCGTCCGTCCACGTGTCAGTGACATATGCCTATTGGTCTCTCAGTCTCATTCCGATTTCTGAAGATTTTTAGACGAGCCCATCGTTTGGGACACGAGAATAAATTGCGTTATAGTTGCTCAGCGTCTGTGATAAAGACAGACATAGAGAGAGAGGGAGAGGAACTACGTAAAGTCAGCAGAATTTTATTCTAAGTCATGGCATCGTTGCGGGGTAAAACGCCGCTCTTTTAATGATTTCGGGAGTCCGGGTAAGTAAGCTTATATAAATGATCCAACGATGTCGAGCAGTAATAACTACGCCACTGGTTGCATTCTGCCAGTGCCAGTCCAAAGCCTGGATAAAGGAGGAGGGCGATACTAATCACCTTTTTGATATGGCAGTGTCGTTAAGCATGTAACAAGATCGAGCAAACAGCCAAGATCACAGAACTCAGCTTCTCTACTACCGTATCATGAAATTCTGATTAAAATTATTTTTACATAAATTATTATTTATAACTAAGCTAGCCGTTCAGTATCGTCGTCGTGATGTCTCCACTTGTCTTCGTCGTATTTCTAGCATCTGTCGTCGCTTCGGAACCACACCAGTCTCAGCAGCAAAGGGAAGATGATGATATAAGCTTGGGCCTAATCGACCTCTTAAAACATTCCAGGTAAATCAGAAATGCAATCACCTTTTAATGAAATATTCATATCTCTTTTCCTCCATCAGTAAAGCTGTTTAGCCTTGTCGACCTCCTCTTCGTTTTATTATTATACTTTTATAGGCACCTCAACAATAAAATTCTTAGGTTTCCTAGCACTTCGGCTAAGTTGTAATACTGGATGCATATCTTGTCTGATTGCCGATAGAGAGCATCAGTAAACTCTGACCTTCTAAATACTAAGAACCATCAACTGATGCCCGGGGTTAAGAAATTACAAATTAGTCTTTTTTGTGTTTAGAACGAGATGTCTTCGGATGTTATTAAAAGTCTTTGAAGTATCTGATATCAGATGCAGGGTCTGTAAAATTTGTTAACGCTATAACTGAAGATACAGTAAAAAAAAGACGTGGAACAGTAGACCTATTGTAATAAGAATATTTCACATTGCATTGTCATCGAACAGAAAGAAAATTGTTATAATTGTAAAATAATAATGAAAAATTGCCTTCCATATTTTCTTCAGCTCTGCAGAGGAGACAGTCGATGAATCTTCCGGAGAGATCTTGGTTCCTCCAGAGGTCACCGAAGAATTCCAGAACAGAACAAGACGTATTGATATGTCTATCCACAGAGAATCTGATCTCAAGAATAGATCCATGTGTCCTTGGAAATATCGTATCCGAACCAACCGCAACCGCGACCCAGCCCAGCTAGCTCAAGCCGTCTGCACAACAGCCGGGATTAAAGGATCGGCCAACGTCTGTGAACCGGTCTACTACCACGTGCCAGTCAAATTCAAGAAGTGGTCATCATCATCGAGAAAGAAGACGTGGGTTGCTCAATACCTGAAGTGGGCGGTTGGATGCGCGCTGGCTCAGCCGAGGACAGCACCGGGTCTTCCACCGTATATACCTTGCCCAACGTTAGACAAATAATGCACACTGCTCATTAATTTCATTTAGTCCAGAGAAACTTGTTATCTCTTCCAGTGTGTGTCGAATTCAATCCAGCACTTTAATGCCGTGGCCTTCAGAGGCTCTTTCTGTTCAAACCCTGAATACGAGGTCTGACAATTCCGGACTAGTTTTTAAACAATAATTAGTAATAATAATAATATTAATTCATTGATCGTAACATCCATGTTGAACTTTCTTCTTTTGATTGATTAAATGTCAATTTTAAGTTTTCGAGCAAACTATTAAACGCATCATATTAAATGCTAATATGGTCAGAGTTGTGATTCAAAAAGCCGAAAAGATCGCCAATGAATCTATCATGGTCCCGTTATTTTAGGAGCAGATTTAGCTGAATCCAACCTTTAAGTTTTTTGGTCCTGGACACGACGTTAAACTGCATCCATCCTCTGCCACAGGGAACCAACAACGTCCCTGTGCCGGTCCTAAGCCCGAACAAAGGAGGAAGGTTTGCCAGATGGGTGGCGATACGCTGGCAGTGAAAAACCAAGACGATTGAAATCCGCCAAAACCACGACACAAGTGACATAGCTACCCAGATGCTTCAAGTTGTCATGATGTGGAGCAGACATGCACAGGTCGGTCAGGACAGACCGGTGGAGAGAGTCGGGGAAGAGAGCGTGCATGGGACACATACGGGCATTGACCCACGTTGTCCTTCATGCTTCTCTCCCAATATTCTCTTCAATCAGACAAGGTGGTCTAGGTGCTCCAAGATGTTAATGGTATGGAGCAGACCTGCTGATTGGATCGGTTGAAGCTGGGCAACATGGCCCGAGACAGACTCAGACAGAGAGTGGCGTCGGACTCCTACGGGCATTGAGCCCAAGGTTATTGTTGATGACGAACCTTTAAGTGAATTTGTACATAATAATATTTATTTCTTGCACACTAGTAACTGGGTCCTCTCATGGTGAGGCCCTGTATCTCAGTGGCGGCGCCAGACATTTGTGCAGCCATTGCATACTGCATAACCAGGGGAGCAGTACAAGTAACCAGGCAGATGGCGTTTTTTTTTAGCGCAAGCGTATATATGTTGATCGTAATTAAAATTCCGCGCAACCGCGTCCACCATAATTATAGTGCACCTCCGCAAATATTATGATTGGCTGGTCAAGGGGCCAGGTGCATGGGTCATATCCTTTAAGCTGAACGCATTCTGAAATTTGTAAAGCAAATTTAACATGCCAGTGAAGTTAGTGAAGCACTGCAGATCTCTTTCGGTAGCATTCACAGCAGATTTCGGATGCCACTGTCGGGCTGGAATACAAGGTAAAAACAGAACCATATTGCCATCAGGGGTCAAAGTCATGGGCAGAGTTTATCAGGGGCCAGGTGACTAAACCACCCCCCCCCAAGAAGGCCAGAGAAAAAAATTGCAGGGAAAATGGTATGTTCTCTTTTTAAAAAAGTCGTCAGTTTTTTGGCCAGGAAAAATGTATATTTTCGTGGGTTATCGAATCGAAAGACTAACAAAAGGTCATGGGAAATTTGGTCGATGAAAATATTGTCGGCGCCGCTTGGATTTGGACCAAGTCTCCGACCAGAAACCCATGTTATTTTTACCCCTCCCCCTAACTGAAGACAAACTCCGCCCATGGTCGAAGCACTATAGCGTTCTTAAAATGTCGTGAGTGTTTCGGCTTTCATTTCTTTGTTTTGTAACATTTCTTTTGAGTTGCGACGTCATAATTGTTTGATCCGTTCATCCGCTCATTGTGGGGGGGGGCGGTGGTGGTGTAGTGGGTGTGTTCGTCGCCTTGCAACCGGAAAATGGCGGGTTCGAATCCACCTCAAGTCGCCACGTAGGGACCATGGGCAAGTCCCTCACTCGCAATTCCTCAGCGCTTAGGCGTGAAACTCCGATGCAGTGCCCACTCTATAGTCGGGAGCGCTTCTGAGTAGTGATCTTGAAGGGGCGCTATAACAAGTGCACACTGCACATGCAAACATGAGAAATTCGAGTCGCGTATTTTTGACGCTCAATAGATTGAAGGCCACGTTGCAAACAAAGGAATCTGCAAAAACAGAAATTTATTACATTGCAACAGATTTAATTCTGAAATGTTGTTGGCCAATGTAATCGCAATCTAACTTTCACGCTGTTACAATTTGGAATTCAAGAAAGAGAAAATAATTAATTAATTTACACATCGGCGTTTGCAACACCCTAATAAGGGCGATCTTGACGGCATCCTTAGCCCTGCATCCGACGGCGTGCATCTTTCATCCAGTCTTGGATTGTCTGGAGAGTTTGGTCGAGCAGCCAGCTCATGGGTGCTCGGTCCGTCGTTGGACCGCTTGGGTTTACTGGTGGAATAGCCGGCGCTGTCCTCAGCCGAGCAAATGCGCACCCAACAGCCCACTTCAGTTGATCATCGACCCACGTGGTCCCATCAGCCTGCTTGACTCTGATTGGCACGTAAGAGTAGACTGGTTCACAGACGTTCTCCGATCCTGGAACCCCGGTTGTTGTACTGCAGGCGGCTTTAACTAGGTCGGCTGGTTGGCGGTTGGGGTCGGTTACCACACTGTATGTCCAAGGACAAACGGCTCTGTCCTGGAGGTTGGCTGTGTCTTGCTTAACAAGAGCGATGGTCGCCGTTGCGTCTTGCCCGCGTTTTGCTCTGACCTTGACCTCTGAATGGTTCAAGGTCGTCGTGGAAAATTCGTCTACGGTCTCTTCCGATCTGAAGAAATAATAATTATTTCATAGAAGGAAATTTTGATTATTTCACAAAGATAGAAATTTCATTTCGGTTCGTTGACAATGCAACATGCAATATAAACCTGTCATTGTTCCACGTACTTTCATACGTATTTTGGTAATAAGGACAGGAGAGGAAGCAGTGGTGAAGACAATCACAAAACTATGCGATCAAATCTGGAGAACTGGGGATTGGCCGGAGGACTGGAAGAGGTCAGTATTCATCCCAATATTCAAGAAAGGAGATGCGAGGGAGTACAGAAATTATCGAACGATAGCGATGATATCGCATACTAGTAAAATACCTCTCAAAGTAATCCACAGAAGAATGGAGAATACAATAATTATTGAAAGAGAATTACCAGTCAACCAAGAGGGTTTCAGGAAGGCGCGAGGAACGCGCGACCACATTGCCAACATAAGATGGATTATGGAGAGACAGACGGAATATGGTCAGGAGGTACATTTGTGCTTTATATACTATACTCACTACAGTAAGGCGTTTGATTGCATAGACCATACATTACTGTGGAAGACATTGGTTGAGATGGGAATACCGATACATTCTGGTAAAACTACTAAAAAGCCTTTATGTGGATCAAGAGGCGGTGATAGGAACTAAATATGGAGCTATAGGCCTACATGGAATTTTAAAATAGGGAAAGGAGTGAGGCAAGGGTGCATTTTGTCCCCTTTTCTGTTTAATCTGTATGCCGAGAGAATTATGAGGTATGCTGGATTGAAGTAGGCAACGGAGGGGGTTAGAATAGCGGGGGAAATATTAAATGACCACATTAACCAGAGATACGCCGATGATACGGCATTACTAGCTGGGAAAAAGAACGACTTGGCCGGATTAATAAGAAGAGATAAAGGCCAAGCTCGACATTAAATATTCTCTTGGTAGAATCTTGGTGGGTCGTGACTAATAGAAACAATGACCGTCTGCCAGCGTCTTCTTCAAGTTTGGCCGACAGGGATGACCGTTGCTATGTCCCCAGTGGTTGATCTAGGTCGGCTGTACACCAACTTCGCTGACTTGCTGCATGGAGTCATATGCAGATTAGCCAGGCCGACGCCGCGTAGTGTATAGTGCATACCCAAGAGGGCCAAGACCTCCTTTCCACTGACTTGGTGGCAGAATCTTGACCAGTGTATACCATTATATTAATATAATAATTATGTGTGTGTATAGATAATTTTATATCTAGATACGCACATCGTTATTACGTGGTTAGGCCTATTTCAGGTTCTGTTAGAGGCAAACATTTATTTATTCTGTTGCCTGAGTTCCTGTAGACCAGCGCTTCTCAACCTGTTTAGTGCTTTGATCCACTTGTGTCCAGATATGTCCAGACGGTATGTCCAGACCGTCTGGCGAGTTTTTCGGAGCAGCCGACTCGCAGCCCTCGGCCGAGCCCAAGTGCATCCAACTGACCACTTCTGGTAATCAATTACCCACGTGACCACCCCGGTTGATGACGTCTGCTGGACTCTGATTGGCACGTAGTAGAGGACTGTTTCACAGACGTTGGGCGATCCTTCAACGACGGACGTTGGGTTACAGACGGCCTCGACTAGGTCGGCTGGTTGGCGTAGGGGATCGGTTGCCACACGGTATGTCCAAGGACAGACGGCTCTGTCCTGGAGGTTGGATGTGGATTGCTTAAGAAGATCGATGGTCGCCGTTGCGTCACGTTTTGCTCTGACCTTGACCTCCTCGTTGACCTCTGAAGGGGTCAAGGTCGTCGTGGAAGATTCGACGACGGTCTCCTCTGATCTGAAGAAATAATAATAATATTATGGTTTCATAGAATTAAATTTTGATTATTTTACACAGATAGCATTTTTCTTTCGGTACTATGACAATGCAACATGCAATATTGGAAACCTGTCATTGCTCCACGTCACGTATTTTCATTCGACTGCAGCTGCTTTAGTTGTAGCGTCAACGGGGAGGGGGTAGAGTAATGGATTACACGTTAATGCAGAGGGCAAGACGTAATGAGTTCGAGCCCCGTAGGGTGGACATGCTTTGTTGGCTGTTATTTGCGCCGATTATTAATTTTTTGGCTGTCTGTTCTGTTAGCAGTCAATGTATTTGTTTGTCTGAGTTACTGTAAACTATTTCAACTGCATAATTGTACACTGTAACCGGTGACGGTGTGTCAACCGGATTGTTGAATAAACGAAAATTACAAATAGTATTATAAAACATTTACAGAAGCATCTGAGAGTATAATATTATATTATCATACACTATAAAAGACCTTTTTACCGACAATACCATTTGGTGGAAATTCTATTACCTGTCATCGGTCAATGTCTCTTAATACTTAGAAGGTCAGAGGTGACTTGCAACCTATAGCTGCCTAATATCGGCAGTTAGGCAAAATAGTAAATCCATGCAATGTATGCATGCAGTACTTTATCCGAAGTGTTTGAAACCTACCTAAGAACTTAATCGTTGAGATGCCTATCCAATCAAGAGAAGGTTTGGGCTAAACAGCTTTACTGGTGGCGAAAACGTGGTAAGAATAGTTCATTAAAAGGTGATTGTATTCCTGATTTACCTGGACTGTTTTACGGTATCAACGATGTCAGCATCTTCCTTTTGCTGCTGAGGCTGAGACGGTTCCGATGCGACGATAGCTGCTAGAAATACGATGAAGACAAATGGATACATGACGATGATACGGAATAACTAACTTAGTTATGAATAGTATTAAACTATAACTAATGTTTTAAATCTAAATGTCCAGATGTTAGAGCAGCTGTGCTCTTGGATCTTGACTGATTACACGATTGTACTTGAATGCTCTTCCACATCTTTAGACCATTCATATACTCACCCGGACTCTCGAAATCGTTCGAAGAGCAGAGTTCTACCCCGTTACTATGCCATGACTTAGAATAAAATTCTGCTGACTTTACGCAGTTCCTCTTCCTCTCTATGCATGCCTTTATCACAGAAGCTGAGCAACTAACGCGATTGACTCTTGTGTCCCAAGCGAAGGGCTCGTCTCAAAAACTTCAGAAATCGGAATGAAACAGAGAGACCAACAGGCATAGGTCAATGGACATAGGGACGATGGGAAATCACAAACCGCAATTATTTGTAACATAATTGTATGCATGCATGTGCACTTGCTATATCGCTCGTCAAGGCGCTACTCAGAAGCGCTCCTGACTACAGCGCGGACACTGAATCGGAGTTTCACGCCGAAGCGCTGAACAATTGCGAGTGAAGGACTTGCCCGAGGTCCCTACGCGGCGACTTGAGGTGGATTCGAACGTGCAATCCAAGGCAACGAACATGCCCACTATACAAACGCGCCCCACAAATTAAGTAAGTAGTAAGCATATAATTTATATAATTTATTTAGCAATTGCTTATCGCACTGCAGCATACTGTGAGGCAGGAGTCCCATCGAAAATAACTCTTACAAATTTCATTTCTGGTGGGGACCTACTAGGCCTACATGTATTTCTCAAAGGACCACTTAAACAATTACATAATGACACTCTAGTTAGCTGAATCTTTGATAGTAGGCCTATTGTGAAAACTTACGGAATATCAGACAAAAAACTAAATTAAGGAAAATCATTATAAACAGCAAATAAATCAATAAAGGTACTTAAAAATGCCTTGTCTTGCATGATCATTGATCAAGTCTGATTACACAGCATTTACTTTTTATCAGAGCGTTGGTGAACGTCGATAACAAAACAGACGCAAGACCCATCAAAGCCATCCAAGCGATGAATCGCGTGATGTTACAGAAGCCGAACGCCATTCTTAATCTTAAACACTTCAACTGCGAAGGAAGAGCAAAACAAAATTTTAGCCGCTCCGTCACGGAAGTCGGAGACAACAAATTCTGCCTCCGACGTCTATAAGGCTGTCTATTGTTTTATATTGATAATGTATTATTGTATGCCGTGAGTAAACATTCTTTCGGTGCGCAAATTATTGCACTGAGTCATGCTCAACAGAATAGATAAGTTAATTTAATGTGTTTCTAAAATCGAAGTGTACTCTAGACTAACGAAAGACAATGTTGTTCGCTCGTTCAAAAATACACATGACTTAACTGTCTTGTTTCGTAGAACGGCAGTTTTGCATTTTTGCCGATTTCTGTACCGATGGCAAGTTAAATCGATGTTTTAGCTATTAGCTATTGCAGAAATGTTTTATTATGATGATACTGTGCGTGCTGGAGTCGGGAGCGCCGCTGAGTAATTTTTTCTGGATGGGGCGCTATATAATTGTCCGAATGAATGAATGAATTTCATAACAGCAAAGATTCATTGTCGTCTATTTGAATAAGTGAGCTAGTGATCAAAATAAATTTGCGTTACATTCTCATTTGAACAACCTACATGTATCCGCCAGTATATAATTTTCCACATTATAATGTATGTAACATTATATTTTCTGCATTCAAAATCGTTCACGACCTATCGAGACGCCCCGTAGCTCAGTGGAGAGAGCGTTGGTTGATCAACTGAGTTGTCATTATCGCGATCCGAGTTCAAGCCTCGCTCAGGGAAAAAATTTATTAAAGTTTCTGTTAGCTGCCATAGGCGTTTTATTGCTGTTGCGTTGCTTGACTCGAGTTCTGCTGAAAGTAAGATAGGCTTAGATAGCCCCTCCCACTTCTGGATTGGTCGAACCAGGAGTGATCCATCACTTAGGCCAATAGTGTTAAGTTACCGAACCCACTGCTGTAAAGCCGACCTGCGTGTCGTGCTACAGTGGGCTGTATTTCGTAAAACCTGTACCTGTAATCATTCTGCGGTTTGTTAGATTGAATGTCAATAAAGAAGATATTATTATTATAATTTTTATTATATATTTTAACAGCTACATTTAGTTCGTTGACAGACTTCTTTGCGCCAAGCACCAATGATGCCAATGATTCACAAGAGAAACATAGAAATTCATATTTAGAAACCTCTGTGAAAATTATCCATGAACATCTAAGTTTCCTGATTTTCATTTTCAAGCTCTTGTTAAAATGTAACCGCGACCATTGTGCTTTTCTCCCTTCTACAAAAATGTCTGCGGGCGCCCATGTGCAAAATTAAAGTGAAAATGGGTTAATGAACGCAAAATGCAAATCAGACTCTTAACGCTAAAGCAATAAGTTATATATTTCATTCAATTATTTGAATAGGCCTATCTAACATCTAACATAGGATGGCTAATTGAATTGATATGTTAGAATCCTTCTAACTGCAACTTTGTTATTCTCTATAGACCAAGTCGTAGGTTTTGTCTTTCAAAGTTAGGCCTACGTTTTGCAAATTTTTCCCGTTTGATGACTGCAAAATCGACTGTGATTTCACAATGGTCCAAATAGCATTCTCGACAAGAATAACTAAGTAAGTGTGCCTTTCTAGAAGTAGACCAAGGCCAATTGTAAACATGGTCAGTGTCAAATCTCAACAAAGTAAAAATAATTATCATTAGGTCTATAGCCAACAGCGCGGTATCCTGGCAGCGCGGGGCCCAACGCGGCCACCTCGCTCGCCCTGCCCTAAGGCCGGCGTAAAGGTTTCAAATTATCCCCTCCTAAACATTACCCCTGAAACTGTAATTTGCATCAATCAACGTCATACAGAGAGACTTGTCTCACTTCATATCGGCACTATTTTTTGAAACTTTTGCAGCTGAAAAGTTCTGCGAGTGCTGCAAACAGGTATTTGCAGTGCTGCACTAACTTCACGGTCGTGTTAAATTTGCTTCACAAATTCAGAAGGCCTTCAACTTAAAGGACGCCGCCCATGCAACTCGCCCCCTTGACCAGTCAATCATAATGTGCAGGAGCACTGTAATTATGGCGGGCGCTGTAGGGCTGGATTTCAGTTATGATTACAGATCACCATAATAAACTTGCGTTACAACGCGTTATAGAAATAGTCAATAATAACAATAAAGGTAGAATCATTGACGATCTTTTGGCATTTGAAATAAGAACTCTGACGGTATTAACATTTAATTTGATGTGCTGATTAATCGGCAAAAAAACTTTCAAGTATAATACACTTGTTCAAAATCAAAAGAAGAAATCGCAGTTTGGAAGTTAAGAATAATGAAATTAACAATCAATCGATATGCTTTATTCAGCGTTCGATCCGTCCGTTGGTCCGGTGGAGCAGGTACGGATGTATAACCGGATCGGTAGGACAGGAGCCTCCATTTCTGGGGAGCATCAGCCTCCTGTGGACTTGTTGTCCTCTGAAGAAAACACACATTGATAGGATAACTGAAATTGCATGTAAGAAACTCATAGTGCCTAACAACATGCTGTGCGAAGTTAAATAAGAAACCTAAGAGTAGATTGCTAAGCAGGTACGCTTTGTAAAAAGTCAATAAAAACAGCAACTGCAGCAGCAGCAGCAGCAGCAGCAGCAACAACAACAATAATAATTACCACGGGGTAAGGCATGATTCATAAGGATATGCAAAGGTGTAGGCATATATATATATATATATATATATATATATATATATATATATATATATATATATATATATATATATATATATTACACATCAGACGTATATTGCAAGAATAATTTTGTTCAGGTGTATACATGTATTTATCATTTATGATGATAATAAATCCATAAACACATCCATCCATAATACGAATGCATTAAGCTGCTGCATATTAAATTTTATATGTTAGCTAACATGTATTACACACATTAATTTTACACTAATAGTCCAAAGTGTGTCACAGGTTCATTGTAAAACGGCTGATCTAATTTTAGATGTCAGCAACATCAACAAGTCGCGAAGTTAAGACGTAAACGACATTAACAATTGTAATTGTAATTTATTATTGTAGTTGAACTTTTATAAAGCGCCGCTCACAGATTCAGTAGCGCTCCTGAACCAAGTTAGCGCTCCCGCTAACGAATAGTATAGTCTTTAACAAGTCTTCAATGTAAACCTAAATGACACTAGCAAGTGCTATTGTTAGTAATGAATGACTGAATGACAATTTAATTAATAGGGCGCGGTGGTGTAGTGGGTATGTTCGTTGCCTTGAAGCCGTAGGTTTGCAGGTTCAAATCCACCTCACGTCGCCGCGTGGGGACCTTGGGCAAGTCCTTCACTCGCAATTGTTCAGCGTTTCGGCGTGAAACTCCGATACAGTGTACGTGATGTAGGCCTAGTCGGGAGCGCCTCCGAGTACGAAGCTTGAAGGGCCGCTATAACAAGTTCGCATACACACAAACTTACAAGTCTTGAATTTACTTTTGATTTACAGCAACAGGTCGGTTACCATGACAGCTTTACAAAGAACTTACAGTGAACTGAAGCGGGACAATTAATAAAGCTATAATTATTGGTTAAATGCTGAAATAGCCTATCATTACAAGAGCGGTTTATGTTCCAGTGAATATTTTGTACGCAAAATCTGAAGATGGATATGTCCAAGGGGATAGGCCTAATGTCCGTCCACCAATCCTGGGTGTCAATTCATTCCATTGCCATTCTAACTTCCAAGGTCGCAAGGCTGGTCATGACGATCGCTAGAGTTCAAGGAACTGACAGCACAAGGTGACAAGGTCAGCAATAATTATAGCGTAGGCCCTATACCATAAAATAATATCAATACAAAACGAACAACTCAGTTTGACTAAAACATCAAGCATAAAACATAATACGATACAACTAAATTTAACACAGCAATCTATAAAGATGTTATAGGGTAAGAAATAGGCTGCAAAGTCTGCAAGTTCCAAGTGAAGAAAATAAAAAGTCGCACCTTACAGGGCATTATTCTTCCTTACCCTTCGCGCGGTATTCAGCTACCTCCGCCGCCAGCCGCTCAAAGTCTGCCCGTAGCCATTCGATTGTTGCCCTTAGCCGCTTCATTTCTGCCATTCGCCGCTCCATTTCTGCCATTGCTGCCATTTGCCGCTCTATTAGCTTCCTTTCTGCTGTCATCCGCTCATTTTTCGCCGCCAGTCCGCCTGCCTCGTCTTTGAGCGAAATGGCCTGAACAAAAGAAACTGCACTCTTTAGACCATAATCATCAAAATGCACTGCAGTTTTTGTTAGACAGTTATTCGGTAACTTATGGTGTGTCCTTACGAGGTTAAAGGCTGGCTTTCTCTGCCATCTGTTCGCAATCAACATCATTAATAATTTTTCTTTTGTAATCGTGCGATGACCTCCTCTTCACAAGCCACTCTACCAGTCACATGCTCAGGATTTTCATACCAAAACGGAATCCCTTTCTCATCTGATTTAACAATTGTTATGAATAACAGACCGACATAATTGTTAAGTAGCCTCGCAATACTTCATCATGGCTCTCTTGACCTCATATCAAACTTGAAGTGCAACACGATTACTTTAATTTGCAACTGATGACTACTGTTGTGCCTGTGTCAAAGAATGCTAAAGAACTCAACCAACAGTCCGATCGAATTCTTTGGCATTCTTTGACACGGGCTCAAAAACAATACTGTCATCAATGTTTGTGTATGTTTGTGTATGTTTGTGTATGTTTGTGTATGTTTGTGTATGTTTGTGTATGTTTGTGTATGTTTGTGTATGTGTGTGTGCTTGTGTGTGCTTGTGTGTGCTTGTGTGTGTGTGCATGTGTGCATGTGTGCATGTGTGTATGTGTGTATGTGTGTATGTATGTGTGTATGTATGTGTGTATGTATGTGTGTGTATGTATGTGTGTATGTTTGTATGTATGTATGTATGTGTGTATGTATGTATATATGTAAATATAATTATATATATATATATATATATATATATATATATATATATATATATATATATACGCACTTGCAACGGCACGCGTGTTACTGAGCCAAAGAAATGATTGAATGAATGAACAATTATTGAACATGATCCGTATAATTATATGCAATGCCTGAATGTAACTTTTAACCTGTTGACGATGGACTGCCATTTGAGCTTTAGTACATGATTGGTCAATCAATCAAATATTTTTTTAATTTGCAACCAAAGTATACATGACAAGTTGGTTACAAAATGGGAGGCTCTAAAGGGACAAAATATACCCGCTGTCAGTGTCTAGGGGCACCAACCAATATAGTGAGTTGACGATGTGAGGTAGCCATGACGAAATCTTGCAAAAAATCAACACAGTGAATAACAAAACTGACAAAGCAAAATCAAGCAACTTATGCTAGAAGAGGAGAAAACAGAACAGAATAAATGCAAACTGAAAAAGCTCAACGCTGTCCGAGTCATAAGCAATCATGATAAAGAAAAAAGAACAAAAGCTTAACTAACGAACAGAGACCTGCATGTACTGTAATGCTTACAATGAGCGAACAGTACTCTACCTTTTTATTAGATATACCTTCTATTAGAAAGGCGCTAAATTTCTTATTAAAAGCCCAAACACTAGGGCACAATCGTATTTCCCATGGAAGTTTTTCCCAAGTGGTGATCCCAGTAGTTTTCATAGAAAAAAAACGTGTGTTAGTGCGAGCAGAAGTACGGCGAAACGAGAAAGAGTCGGCTTACAATTGTCTACAATGTGAATGCATCTAAGACGTTAGTATCATTAAGCAGTGCTTGGTTCTCGTGTTCTTTCGAAAGCAGGCCAAATCTCAACGTCCCACCAAAATAATGTAATTGGCTAAAGGAACGCAAGTAGCCTACATGTAATTATAGGACATGGACCAGACTGCTGATGGCAATTTCCCCTATCATGGGCAAGGCTTTAGAATGGAACGTCGCGGTTCTGGTGTACGCCTACCGTCTGTACAGCCTACCGCATCGGCATTAGGTGTGCACAGAGGACAAAACAAACAGAATGTATAAATCTCCGTACAAATTGACCTACAGACCTGTGAAAGTCCGACGCTGACAGGTGAGGTTACAACGCGAGAGACCAACAACACATCCACGATATAGGCAGAGCAAAGGTACTGGGCAGGAGAGCTCACACAGATAGGCAGGAGCATGGCCAAGGAGAAAGCGCCAAAATAAACCATCAATTCTGTAGGCTCTTTAAAACACACCCATATGTGTATCAACTTGTGGGGCGCGGTGGTGTAGTGGTGGCGTCGTTGCCTTGGGCCCGGAAGGTTCGAGGTTCGAATCCACTTCAAGTCGCCGAGTAGGGACCTTGGGCTAGTCCTTCACTCGCAATTGCTCAGCGCTTCGGCATGAAACAGTGTCCGCGCTGCATTCGGGAGCGGCTCTAAGTAGATAGAGCTTGACGGGGCGCTATGACAAGTGCACATACAAACAAACAAACTCGAAGCCAGCAGTAAAAATCAAAATGATAATGAAACGACTTATGTGGCAGTTTCATCATCAACCAATCAATGAGAATTTGTATAGCGCACCTTTAAAATACCTAGACTACTCAGAAGCCATACTGCACATTGCTTGTGTGCATGCATGCATGTGTTTGCATATTTGTATGTACTGGGTGGCCATTTTGGCGGGATTGTCCATCATTCTGGGTCTCCAATTGACAGCCAAATTAGGTTAAATATTATGTTCACTGCCATAATTGTATCATCTTGTTGTACCTAGGAGAACTAAACAAATAAGATTAGAATAAAATACAATGTATGCTCTTTAAAACAAACAAAGCCAGGGGCGTTTAAATTTCGTGGTTAGATAAAACACGTTAATTTTCTTGAATGAAACACACAACAATAATGAACTAGATTGCGAAAATATGTCTGACTCACCTTGTTGCTTGCCATTTTGGAGATTCCAGACCCTGCGAAACCTAAGAAACAGATTCAAATGGGTAATCGTATGCCACTCCCGCTCATCAAATGCCAAGGGTGCACGTGTCTGCGTACCGATGTCAATTAATAGGTACGAGACACACGTGACACGTGTTAGGCAAAGGATAATTCTGAGAATTAACAAATTCATGTCGTCGTCGCGACCGCGGGACAACTCAAAAGTAGCCCAAATAGGCCTGTTTAACGCAAGATCGCGAAGACCCAGATAATGACGCAAAAGATTGTCGACTTTTGAGCGAAGAACGGAATCCACTATTGAAGGATTCTGAACAATTCTCGAAACGGAATTTCGTCAAACTGTTGGATCACCAAAGACAAGAAATCGCGGGAGCTCCACCCTCTTCCACCGTTTCTTACTGCTGACATTGTTTTTCGGATGCCTCTAATTTAAGAAAAATGGTGGTGGTATTTACACTTTAACGTCACTGTGTGGCAACAAAGACCATTAGCGACGCCCTCCTCCTTTATCCAGGCTTGGGACTGGCACTGGCAGAGTGCAACCAGTGGCGAAGTTTTAAGGGAAAAGGTTTATGTAGACTTATTTAACCAGGGCTGCAAGGTCGTCGCGATAAGCGCGAGTTGGGCTCCTTTTCAAAGCGCTCGAGCCTGAAAATTTCGTCTTCGCGATCTTGCGTTATATAGGCCTATTTGGGCTACTTTTGAGTTGCCCCGCGGTCGCGACGACGACATGAATTTGTTAATTCTCAGAAAATTCAGTAATTTGTATAGCAAATTAACCTTTAACATAGCAGATAGCATTTACTTGCCACTATTCATTATGCGTACGTAGTGTTGCTAACTTAGAAGGCCTACTAGTAACTTGAGGGGCCTGCAATCCTCCTCCCCCGTAAACAGGAAGCAGACCCCGTTAACATAAACTGTTTTGCCTATTTTATTGGCGATACAATATGTGGCGCTTCAAGTGTGAAAACCAAGGCCGTAGCCAGGATTTTATTTCGGGGGGTGTTTCCGAATCCGAATCTTGGAAAAATTTCACATTTCTGTCATCAAAATTTCTGATGACCTTTTTTTTAGTCATCCGGGTGGAAATCTTGGAAAAATGTTCCATTTTCACCTTTTTTTATAGTCGTCTACTTTTTTACCGAAATTTGTTCCTGTTATTTCATTTCGGGGGGTGTTTTATGCCTTTATTTCATGGTTTTTGCATGACAAAGTAGAAAATGCAATAGATTTTTTTCTGCATTTTCCATTTCGGGGGGTGTTCAAACACCCAAAACACCCCCCTGTAAAACACCAACTCGGTCTGGTCTTGTTTTTAAAATTATCGTTCTAGAAGCGCTTAAATTACATTGCGTTCGAAAATTCTAATCGTCCGAATCATTCACGATATATAATCGACGGATTCTGCAGCTGCGTTTTCGTTTTCTTCCTTTCAGTTTTGGTTTGAATCTGCAGCGTAATGGATACGCCCATGAGTGTGAGAATTGTGGAAAAATAACTGAGGGGTTGGACCACAATCGATCCACTTGGAATTCTGGTGTGAAAACATACTTTAACATGGGGCTCTGAGAAAGACTGGGGTTTGAAACCCCCATACCCTCCGGCAATTCTCACCCTGGGTACGCCCCATGTTAGTCCTACACATAGGCGTAGGGGACATTTCAGAAGTGGGGGAAGAAATTAAATTGTTGCCCGAAAATTTTGACGACCTTTTCTGCCCGACAATTCTGACGACCTTTTTTTAGTCATCCGGCCAAAATCGTCAAAAACACCCTTTTTCCGGGTCCACTTGTCCGAAAAACAGACTTGCCAGAAATTTGGGGGCATTTGCCCCCTCTGGACCCCCGTCTCCTACGCCTGTGGTCATGCATACTCTATAGTGAACAGTAACAAAATCCGTCGATAGTGTCACTTTCAAATGCAAAAGTTGCACTCGTGTCTTCCCGTAAACGATTCAGTAGATCGGAGGACGCATTCAAAGCGATTAAATAAATGTTTTTTTAGCCCTACACTATTTATATGCGTTCTGTGATCTGTCTTCGAAAATAACATTACAGATTCAACAAGGCATAGGCTACGCACGTGCAGGCCTAATGCTTAGCGCACAATAATATTTCATGATTAGACTTCCAGTCATTAGAAATCTTATAACCAACTTCTAAAACACATGGATCATTACTTCTTAAATGCATACATTTTTAAAATCTCCTTGTCGTGCCTCGCATGCGTGGAGCCACTGCCCAATCCAGAAGCTTTGCTTATGTTGGCCCCTCCTGCTGGAACCGTCTTCCTCACAAACTTCGTCTTCTCAGTCTCTCTCCCTTTGTTTAGGAAACGCCTGAAGACTATGCTATTTTGGTATGGTCAGCGCTAACTAAGGTCGGGAGCGCTACTGATTCTGTGAGCGGCGCTATATAAATGTTCAATTACAATCACAATTACCATTACAATCGTATAGGCCTACTCAGTGTGAACTGTGAACATTCCGTCAAACGAGCAGCGGGCTCTACCATCCAATAGACACTGCAATACTCTACACTGTAGATGTGAGATCATGATTGTATTGTATCTATAAATTTATAAAGCGCCTCTCACAGTGCACACCAATCAGAGACGCTCCGAGTACGTTAGACCAAGAGAAAAAAAATAGTCTTGAGACATCGAAAAGAGGCATTCGGCCCACCAGTTAATATGGAGGAACGCGTTGAAGGAGGAAGCTGGTTCCACAATGCCGGGCCAATGAGAGCAAAGGCACGCATTTTAGCCAAGGCAGTCCTAGCTCGCGGGACGAAGAGATCATGCCGATCAAAGGAGCGTAGCGGGCGAAGAGAAGTGGCCGAGGTCGGCAAATGTATGAGGTCACAAAGGTACTTGGGAGATCGGCCAGTATAGGACCGGCAAATTAATGTCAGAACCTTGAGTTGTATCCGAGCAGTATTGGGAAGCCAATGAAGATGGTCAAACATAAAAGCAGAGAATCTGATGTGTGAATAGCGAGGAAGTCGGGCTATTAGTCTGGCCGCAGAGTTTAGAACAGACTGAAGAGGGGAGATACGAACTTTTGGAAGGCCAACGAATAGCGAGTTGCAATAGTCGATTCGGGAACAGACAAAGGCATGAACAATTTAAGTAAAGACAGAGGAGGAGACGGAGCGACGGATTGCCCTAAGCCGCCTCAGATGAAAGTAGGAAGAGCGAGTGAAACTGGCAATGTGTGGAGCAAAGGTAAGCATGCTGTCCAGGACTACACCAAGTCTCGAACGCTTGATTGGAAAGTAAAGTAGGGAAATCTCTCTGTAAGAAGAGGCAAATCAAGCTTAAGAAGCTGTTGGCGAGTGTCGAACCAGATGAGCTGCGTCTTATTTGTATTCAGAGACAACCGATTGGAAGACATCCAAAGATGCAAGTCTTGAGAAAGAGCATCTACGCGGGCAGCAAGAACAACCTGAGACGACGATGGACCGTGAACAAGTGCCTGCGCATCATCAGCATAGAGGTGACCAGTTGCCAAGTGTTTAGAGAATATGGATGGAATGTCAGCAGTATACAAGAGATAAAGTAAAGGTTCCAGAACAGAACCCTGAGGGACACCATATTTGACAAAGACCCAGGGAGTTCTGGAGTCTCCACAAATGACCATTTGAGTGCGATCAGTAAGGTATGACTTGAGCCAGAGCAGAGGGGTGCCAGCGATACCACAGGAGGTCTCAAGGCGCTGGAGTAAGATATTGTTATCTACCATGTCAAACGCGGCAGAGACATCAAAGAGAGCCAAGAGGCTAAGTTGAGATCTATCTATAGCTGAGTAGATGTCAGACAGAAGAGAGAGGAGGACAGTTTCAGTAGAATGATTAGCCCTGAAGCCAGATTGGCTAGGTGGCAGAAGTCCTGACTGTTCAAGATAAGGAAGAATCTGTAGCGAGACCAGCCGCTCAAGAGTCTTGGAAAGAAAGGAAAGGTTGGATATGGGGCGGTAATTCTGGCAGAGGTTGGGATCCAAGTTAGGTTTCTTGATGGTATTAAAAACAAAAGTTCGCTTTTGTGAAAGTGGAAGACAGCCTTCAGAGAGAGACCTGTTAAATAGATACAGTAAAAATGGAGCAATGTCATCAACAATATCAGCAATAAAAAATGGAGGTAAAGGATCTAATTCGCAAGACTTTAAGTTTGAGGAAACGAGCAGACGTCGTAGCTCAGTTTCCAAGATCGGTTGAAATCAATTTAGAACGGAATTAGTCGACGCGATGAAAGGTGGATGCGAGTCAGCGGTAGACGCTCGAAGGTCCTCCATCTTCTTGGAAATCATAGCAAGGAAGTCACTGGCTGAGAAGGAGGGGTCTTCTGGTGTCCCGTCAAAAGCGCGCTTTTGTCCTGCGCGCTTTTGACGGGGTACCGGGGTCTTCTGGTGGTCGAGAAGAGCGTCCCATGAGACCAGAGATGGTTGACCATAGTCGTTTCGGGTTTTTCTCGTTTCGTAAGACCAAATTTTCCCAATATCCAGCTTCCTTCCGACGGTAGAGCTGGTGAAGAGCTCGAAGTTGAACGATCCAGGCCAGTTTGTCAGCCGGATCCCGAGTCCGACGGAAACGTCTCTCTAGGCAACGTGCGCGACGGCGTGTTTGATGGCAGTCACGATCAAACCAGACGGCCAATGGTCGGCAGCGGGTCTTCACCTCCCGTATCGGTAGCATGGCGTCGATAAGCTGGTTCATGGTGGAAGTGTAGAGGTCGAAGAGCTGGTCAACCGTTAGGGCGTCTAGTGTTGAAGGTGGAGAAGACAGCTGAGATCTGCGCACTGCTTCACCAAGTTTCAAACGATCAAGAGATTTCCAGCCACGAAACTTGCGAATGGCATAAATAGGCTGAGAATGAAGATGAGGTAACAGGAACTGGATGAATGCATGATCCGAGAGTGTAGGAGGTTGAACTTTTACGTCATGAAGTTGTTCATTGTCGGCCGTAATGACCAAGTCCAGAATTCCTCCCAGTCTATAAGTAGCTTCATTTACAAGCTGATGTAATCCAAATTGAGAAAGAAGCTGAAGGAAACTGATGGCGAAAGGTTTAGTAGCATCTTCAAGATGACGATTAAAATCGCCCATGATGATGAGTTGACTGTTTCGAGTGATCAAGCATTCTAAAACGGAGGAGAACTGGTCAAAGAATTGTGCTGAAAGATCTTCAGAGCCAGGTCGGTAGCCGGATAAGAGTGTGATAGAACCATGTGACGTCGCAATGCTGAGGCAAAGAGCCTCAAATGTTGAGATATCCATGTCCAGTGGGATTACGGAGGAGCGTAGATCTGACCGATGGAAGACAACGATTCCCCCACCTATGGCCGGTTGACCATCAGGAAGGGGTGGTCTAGGACGATCACGAAGCGTGTAGCTCGGTGGAGCAGCGCGCTGAACTGGCACATCGTCTGTGTCCTGATGCCAGCTCTCCGTGACAGTTAAGATGTCGATCTGGCATTCTTGAAGCATTTGTGAAACGTAAGCTGATTTGCTGGAAAGCGAACGAGCATTGCAGGTACCAGCTCGTATTCCTGAAGAAAAAGCAGAAGGTCGCTGAGGTGAAGAAGCTGAAGGTGAAGAAGCTTCTTGGTTAGGATTCGGTGATGAGGCAGATGACGGCTGAAAAACTGAACAATCAACTGTCTCTGTGGAAGAAAATGTCTCAGGATAAAGGGCTACTGGCAGCCGGCGTTGTAGGCGGCAGTTAGCAGGACACCAAATCCGAGCGCTAAACAACGTTTTTCGTAGGAGACGTGCAGGACGTTGGTCTGGCGACCACATCTCACGAAGATCATTTATTGAATACGTACGAAATTATTAAAGACTCCTTTGCGACATATCCAAATGTTGACACATCCAATGATGACAAGATCATGTAGCGCATCTAAAAAAAACATCACTGTTCCTAGTTAGACATAATGGTCGTTTAAAATGCACCTCCTTTGGTTCATTGAAAAGCATAGCTGTGACACACAAATTATATTATTGCTAAAAATCATTTAAATTCAGCCTCCATAATTCACAATTGAACTTCAACATAACCTTCTCTGATTGTTTCCATAATTATTATTAGTAGATCTAAATATTTAGCGTGTTCAATTTTTAGTAGCAGTTCAATAAGGATAGATGGCTTGACGTGTGAAATAATATTATTGTGAATGCTCCGAGCAGCAGATCGCATTGTTTCATCATCGTTATACATTGATATATATTAAAACAATTGAAGCCTATGTGAGATTGTGGGTAGGCTATCTGCTCTACATAGGCCTACTTTCAGACATAATTACCTACAAGAGTAATTGATATATAACTATAATAGGTCAACTTACTCACTTTAAACTTTCTCGCAACCTTAGTTTCTTACTTACCAGCATGAAAACATGTAAATACGACGAAAAGAGCACTTGTTCAAGACTTCGAGATATAACTTCTGAAAATCATTTGGAACACAAGGTAGGCCTATCCACATAAACTAATATGCAAACATTGCATAGGCTACAAAAAGGCTTTAGATGCACTTGAACAGAAAATGAGAAATTAAGGCACGGAATAAAATATAATTCCAGATCGCTGTGCTTATCGGTCTAGGTGTGTGTTTAATATTTATGACATAATAAAACATTTGTGCAATAGCTAATAGCTAAAACATCGATTTTACTTGCCATCGGTACAGAAATCGGCAAAAATGCAAAACTGTCGTTCTACGAAACAAAACAAGACTTGTGTATCTTTGAACGAACGAACAACATGTGCTTCGACAGGCTAGTCTAGAGTAGGCTAAGCTTACATATCGATTTAAGAAAGCCAACAAAATATGCTTATCTATTCAATTGAGCATAACCTGGTGCATTTGCGCACCGAAAGAATATTTACTCACGGCATACATTAATACATTATCAATATAAAACAATAGACAATTATAATAGACCCAATAGACGTCGGAGGCAGAATTTGTTGCCTCGGAATTCCGTGACGGAGCGGCTGAAATTTTGTTTTGCTCTTCCTTCGCATTTGAAGTGTTTAAGAATGGTGTTCGGCTTCTGTAACATCACGCGATTCATCGCTTGGATAGCTTTGATGGGTATTGTGTCTGTTTTGTTATCGACGTTAACCCACGCTCTGATAAAAAGTAAATGAAGTGTAATCAGACTTGGTTAGGAAAGACAAGGCATTGATCGATAGGACTCCTGCCTCACTGTATGCTGCAGTGCAATAAGCAGCTGCTAAATAAATTATATAAATTATATGCTTACTACTTACTTAATTTGTGGGGCGCGTTTGTATAGTGGGCATGTTCGTTGCCTTGGATTGCAGGTTCAAATCCACCTCAAGTCGCCGCGTAGGGACCTCGGGAAAGTCCTTCACTCGCAATTGCTCAGCGCTCCGGCGTGAAACTCCGATTCAGTGTCCGCGCTGTAGTCAGGAGCGCTTCTGAGTATAGCCTTGACGAGCGATATAGCAAGTGCACATGCATACAATTATTGCTACAAATAATTGCGGTTTGTGATTTCACGTAGTCCCTATGTCCATTGACCTAATAGTAAGCCTGTTGGTCTCTCAGTTTCATTCCGATTTCTGAAGCTTTCGAGACAAGCCCATCGTTTGGGACACAAGAATCAAGCGCGTTAGTTGCTCTGCGTTTGTGATAGAGACAGAGACAGAGAGAGGGAGAGGAACTGCGTAAAGTCTGCAGCAGAATTTTATTCTTAGTCATGGCATCGTATTATAACGGAGTAGAACGCCGCTTTTCGAACGATTTCGCGAGTTCTGGGGAGTATATAATATGGTCTAAAGATGTCGAACAGCAATTAAGTACAATCAGTATGAGAATTGTGGAAAAATAACTGGGGGGTTGGCCTATGATAAACTTGAAATTGGGGTATGAAAAACATACTTTAACACGGAGCTCTAAGAAAGACTGGGGGGTTGAACTCCAACCCCCCCGGCAATTCTCACCCTGAACTGTACAATCATGTAAACAGTCATGATCACAGATCTCAGCTGTTCTGACATCACAATATTTAGATTAAAAAATTAGTTATATAATTTTTAATACTATTCATAACTAAGTTAGTTATTCAGTATCGTCGTCGTGATGTCTCCACTTGTCTTCGTCGTATTTCTAGCATCTGTCGTCGCATCGGAACCGTCTCAGCCTCAGCAGCAAAAGAAAGATGCTGACATCGTTGTTGACACCGTAAAACAGTTCAGGTAAATCCGGAATGCAATCACCTTTTAATGAAAAATTCATACCGCGTTTCCGCCACCAGTAAAGCTGTTTAGCCCAAAAATTCTCTTGATTGAATAGGCATCTCAACGATTAGATTCTTATGTAGGTTTCAAACACTTCGGATAAGGTACTGCATGCATACATTGCATAGGTCTACTATTTAGTATTTTGCCTAGCTATCAATATTAGGCAGCTATAGGTTGCAAGTCACCTATGACCTTCTAAGTATTAAGAGACATTGACCGATGACAGGAAATAGAATTTCCAAATTGCAATTTTGGTGCATAGAACGAGACGTCTTCGGTAAAAGGTCTTTGTAGTGTCTGACAGATGCATTCTCTAAATGTTTTGTAATTTGTAATTTTCGTTTATTCAACAATCCGGTTGACACACGGGTTACAGTGTACAAACATGCAGTTGAAACCGTTTAGAAGAACTCATATAACAGAATACATAAACTTTAACGTTTACTACTAACAGAACAGACAGCTTTGCAATAATCGGCGCTAATAGCATGCAACAAAGCAAGTCCGCCCAACGGGGGCTCGAACTCGTTACCTCTTGCTCTCTACGCCAGCGTATTATCCGTTGCTCTATAATACCGTAGCCCCCCCCCCCCCGTTAATGGTATAACTAATGTCGCAGTCGAATCATCATACATGGAACACTGACAGGTTTATATCGCATGTTGCATTGTCATAGAACAGAAAGAAAACTGTTATCTTTGAAAAATAATCAAAATTTCCTTTTCTAAAATAATAATAATTTTTTCAGATCAGACGAGACCGTTGACGAATCAGAGGTCAAGGTCAGAACAAAACGCGACGCAGCGGGGACCATCACTCTTCTTAAGGACTCCACAGCCAACCTCCAGGACAGAGCCGTTTGTCCCTGGACATACAGTGTGGTAACCGACCCCAACCGCCAACCAGCCGACCTAGTTCAAGCCGCCTGCACAACAGCCGGGGCTCCAGGATCTGCCGACGTTTGCGAACTAGTCTACTCTTACGTGCCAATCAGAGTCAAGCAGGCTGATGGGACCACGTTTGTCGATGATCAATTGAAGTTGGCTGTTGGATGCACGCTGGCTCAGCCGAGGACAGCGCCGGCTATTCCACCAGTAAACCCAAGCGATCCAACGACGGACCGAGGACCCATGAGCTGGCTGCTCGACCAATCTCTCCAGACAATCCAACGCTGGATGAGTGATGCACGCCGTTGGGCGAAGGGCTAAGTATGCCGTCGAGATCACCCTTATTAGGGTGGCGCAAACGCCGATGTGTAAATTAATTATTTTCTCTTTCTTGAATTCCAAATTGTAACAGCGCTAAAGTTAGATTGCTATTACATTGGCCAACAACATTTCAGAATTAAAACTATTACAATGTAATAAGTTTCTGTTTTTGCATATTCCTCTGTTTCCAGTGTGGCCTTCGATCTATTGAGCGTCAAAAAGGCGCGACTCGGATTTTTTATGTTTGTATGCGCACTTGTTAGAGCGCCCCTTCAAGCTTCCTACTCAGGAGCGCTCCCCACTACAGAGCGGACACTGCATCCGAGTTTCGCGCTGAAGCGCTGAGCAATTGCGAGTGAGGGACTTGCCCAAGGTCAATACGCGGCGACTTAAGGTGGATTCGAACCCGCCATCCTCCGGCTGCAAGGGGACGAACATACCCACTACACCACCGCGCCCCACAATGAACGAATAAAAAATTTTAACGTCGCAGTTCAAAAGAAATGTTACAAAACAAACAAAATTTAATAAAGGTCGAAACACTCATGACATTTTAAGAACGCTACAGCCGATTCACCGACCTGGCCAGGTTTTAAATTACAGTGCTTCGACCATGGGAAGAGTTTGGTTTAAGTTCTTGGGAGATGGGAGGGGGGCTAAGAATGACTTGGGTTTCGGGGCGGAGACTTGGCCGCCAATATTTTCATCGACCAATTTTTCCCATGAACTTTTTTAGTCTTTCAATTCGATGACCCACGAAAATATACCTTTCACCTGGCCAAAAAACTGATGACCTTTTAAAAAGAGAATTATCGCTGCAATTTTTCTCTGACCTTCTTGGAGGGGGTTGGCCCCCTGGCACCTGATAAACTCCGCCCATGGCTTCGACCCCTGATGGCAATATTACGTACGAAATTTTAAATTTTGGGGTGGGTCAATATGGGTGCACGGTTCAAAAATCAGCGAAATCTTAAATGATAAGAGTAGAATTGAACGTCGATTTAAAATTTAAAACAAATTGTAATATGGATAAATAAATCTAATTACAGTGAAGTGGTGTTATCTGCGTGCTGTTCTTTTTATGGTGACTTCGAGGTGCTTGATATATTTTTTTCTTTAAACGCAACTCATCAAATCATCAAAGACCCAGTCTTCTCTGACTTCAGCCAATGTCTCGCATCCTCTTCCGCATTGTGCAGGGCCCGTAGGTCGCCGCTGAATTTTGTCAGCTGAAGGATGCGCAGAGCTGGGCCGATGGCTTGAAAGTCCTCGGCCACAGCTTCTTGGCTGGTTGAAGCGACTGGACCGGGATCCTGTTCTATTTGAATTCGGTCAGCGGGCGGCATAATTGGTTTCCTCAGTCTCCTGGGTACTCACAGAGGAGGCGACGATAACGCTGATGCCATCTCCCCCAGTCTTCTCTGTAATGACATAACATTGTCACCAAACAATCGCTAGCAGCACTAGCTAGTATATATGCGTCATGTATAGCTTAGATTATAAGCATTCGTCCTTGGATTCGGTTCTGAAGATATATGATTGCGTTTATGCGCCAGTGATTCATAGCGAACCTATTGGAGCAACTTACATGTATATGTCGTGTGAAGTGAAGGCTAACGGTCCCTGGCAGCCAAAGAAAATCGGTGGAGGGTTTGACACGTGGTAGGACACTGTCACGCGTGAACAAGTTCTCTGTTGTTTTCACAAACGACAGATCTTCATTGTTATATAAGCTAAAGGTGGCTGGACGAACTGATTTTATGAAGCGCCTTATTGCAGTGATTGGCGTCAAATCACAGCTACATGTACGAACGGGGATGAAGAACAACAATAATAAAAAAGAAGGCTGCTACGAGGATAAAAATGAACCCTATAATACTATTATAGAGACTGGTGTTTTTGCCTATAATAGCCTAGGGCCTATAGGCAAAAATATTAGTCTCTATACTGTATATCAATACCGGAAGTCGGTTAATTAACGTTGTTTCATCTGCGGCTGATATAGCGTCTTTCCTGACAATGTATAGGCCTCGGGATCATCTGGAACAGAGCTCTGCGCCGGCCGCGCCGCGCCGCCGCCGCCGACAATTTATGGGCGCCGCCGCCGCCGATTTTCTTGGGTCGGCGCGCCGGCGTCGCCGCCGCCGAAAATTTGTCGGCGCGCCGCCGATGCCACGTTCATTCGTCTATTTCCTTTTGCTGATTTTTTTCAACTCTTGCATGATTTCGCTAAAATCATTGTTGCGTCAGTGCGAAGTACATTTTTTTCTAGTGTACTTCGAATTATTCGGGCAATTTTGCTTCAATTCTATTAACCTTTTCCCCTCGACTGTCCCACTGGGTGGGACATTTGAATTTTCTCATTCCACTCGACTGTCCCACTCGGTGGGACATATGAGTAGGATACAAGTTTGAGACTCGTAAGGCCTACGGAGAGGGACATAACGCTGTCGAATAAAGGCGACTTGAATAAAACACACCCACGAACCGGAAACAAGTGGTTTCTATAAAAAAAGGCTATCGACAAGGTATGTATGCAGAAGCAGATAATGCATGACTGTACGTATGACTGTATGTATGTATGTCTGTATATATGTTTGTATGTATGTATGTATGATTGTATGCATGTATGTATGCATGTATGTTTGCATGTATGTACGCATGTATGTATTCATGTATGTAAGTATGTATGTATGTATATATGTATGTATGTAAGTATGTATGTATGTGCGGATATATGTATGATTGCATGTATGTATATCTGTGTTTCAAAAGAATTAAACAAAGTCCAAATATACATAAGATGGGGAAGTGCTCTCAATTGAAAGGTAGGCCTACATTTGAACATATTTACTGGTTGAATAAATATATACTAACTGAAATAACTTTTATATACAATGTATACTGTCAAACTATACCTTTAGGGTTTATCGTGTAAAAAATATTCCGATCTGGGGAGAACGATACCAATATTTTATCCGAGTGGAAAAGGTTAAACTTATGATGTTATCTCCTCGTTTTGACTTTTGGAACCATGCGCTTAACGTTTAAACTTTTGTTCATCTTGTGATTTGATTTGACTTAAGGCAGCAAAATGGCAAAAATAACTGTATGTATGTATGTATGTATGTATGTATGTATGTATGTATGTATGTATGTATGTATGTATGTATGTATGTATGTATGTATGCATGCATGCATGCATGCATGCATGTATGTACGTACGTACGTACGTAGATACGTACGTACGCATGCATGCATGTATGTATGCATGTATGTATATATGTATGTAAGTATATATGTATGTATGTAATATGTATGCATGTATGAGTGTATGTGTGCATGCGTACTTGAATGCATCAATCAATCAGCACGCGTGCAGCTATACAATTTCAGCAGATCGCGTTAAGAAAATGGGCCTCATTTGGCAGATCAAAGAATTTAAGAGTAAACAAGATATTAAAAATCCCAGAGTATTTTTGGAGGATCATAAGGCTGGCCAAGAATAGAATAGGCAGGTAGCAACGCCACTGCGCAAACAGTTCTTTAACTACTATCAATAGGATTTTAAGCTGTAGGCCTGAATTGGAAAAGTTGTCAAGCTGTTTTTAATCCAGTCTTTGTATAATTGTGTATATGAACGTCTGTTCTGAGAATAATTGTTTCTCACGGATATTGATTAAAGACCAGATAAACTGCCAAAATAATGGCTGACTGAGTGAACACGCAAAAAATATTTTATTAAAGGTTGCTTGTGTAATAACTTTTTAAATAAGCATGCTACGCTTGAACACTAATCCCACGACGCCGCGCCGCGCCGCCGACGCCGACATTTCGAGGGCGCCGCCGCCGCCGATTTTTGTTGGTCGGCGCGCCGCCGCCGCCGACCAAAAATGCCCGGCGCGCCGCCGCCGACACTCTCAAGTCGGCGCATGGCTCTAATCTGGAAGCACTCGAAACAGTTCAGCGAAGTATCAGCCTTAGCTAGAAAGTCACCCGATGATCCGACGCTGTTTCGAAGCGAGATCTGGGGTGCGTTTCCTGTGGCGTCATTTGAATCCGTTGTTACACCCCGCATAATGGTTTCCCTCTTCGCCCAGGGTTTCATGGTGGAACATTCGATCGCGTCTAAGGGTATGGGACATCAAAGTATCTCGACAAGACTTTGAGGACGGATCATTATTGAGGCAGGATAATTATAACCATTAACCAAGTTCTCTTCACCAACACACAAAACTTGCCCGACGGCAAAATGGCGACACACTAAATGGCTGTCCCTCTCCTCAAACAACACAAGAAAGACCTTAGACCTCCTTGCTCACAAGAGCCCTATCACGTGACGCCTAACGCGTTACTAGTAATCAATCAAGGGAGAGCTTGCGAAAGGGGTCATCGAATTAGACCCAGTCAAAGGAACTCGGCATCCGTTAAGAAAAGGCCCTCGCAAATGCCTAAGATTAGCCGGCTATACCACGGCGCCTCCTAGCGAAAAGGCGAAGTCAGGTTCGTCACGCCAAACTGTACCTGAATAGAAAACGAGATAGGTCTATCAAAGAGTGGGATTCCTGATCTCTACGCATAGGTTTATGTGAGTGCAATTTTTTGACATGATAAAACGCGTAGCGCTCGTGAATAAGCTAATGCCCCGCGCTTGGCTATTGAGTAGGCCTACCCCGGTAGCGCTTTAGAAATTTGAAGATTAAGATTAAGATTGCGAAACAAAAGATTGTGTATCTTTGAACAAATGATCCGCACGCGTTTCGTTTCAGAAATAATGGAACCATTGTTCTGAGAAACAAAAGATGTGTAGGCCTATCTTTGATCAAACGATCCGCACGCGTTTCTTGTACAAGAAAATAATAATAGGCCTGCATCCATTGATCTGCGATAGAAAAGATTTGTATATTTGATAAGACGATTCCCACGCGTTTCGTGTAAGAAATAATGGATCCATTGTACTGCGAAACAGAAGATGTGTATCTCTGAACAAATGACCCGCACGCGTTTCGCGTCAAAAATAATAGGCATAGGCCTACATCGATTGTTCTGCGAACCAAAAGATATGTATCTTTGAAGAAATGATCCGTGCGCGTTTCGTGTCAAAAATAATGGTTCCATTTTCCTGCAAAACAAAAGATGTGTATCTCTGAACAAATGACACGCATGCGTTTCGACAGATTGCTATAGAGTACTTTTCGATTTGAGTGACATCGTAAAATGCGACTAAATTTGTGCATGTAGCCTATTTCTTATCTAAACTTATTGGCCACTAACAAGCATATTGGCCAAAGTGTCCAGCATGAGCTTCAGTCTGTGTAGCCTATATAAAGGACGCGTTAGAGGCAAAAATCAGTTGCCTCGGACGTTCTGTAAGGAGTGACAGATTATTTTGTTCTTTCTCGCAGTTGCAGTTCTGGAGAATGGTCCTCGGTGTCTGGAACATCAGGCGATTCGTCGTCTGTATGTTGTCGATGGCTGTGGCGTCAAACGCACAGCCTGAAAGTATTCCCATTCCTTCTTCTCCTGTTTGTTCTGATTCTCTATTGTCCGACATGCAGGTTCAACTTAACCGTATGATGACGATCGTTTCGACGCTGAACAACCCTCTGCTCAAAGGTTAACGTCATGTGATAAAACAGGAACAGGCTAGAGAGGACGTTTGTCTCATTTTATGCTGCAATGCCATAAGTATAGGGCCTAGTTATTAAATAACGAATAGGACTCATGCTTGCTATTTTACTTAATTTAAATTTAGATAATTGCGGTTAGTAATTTCTCACTGTCCAGTGACCTAAGCATCAGCCAATTTGGAAACAGACTCAATTGTAATTTCAATACAATGTAATGTAAATCTTCGAAAATTTCTCAGTGACCACAAAACTTTACGTCATAGAAACCAGTCTATTCGCCCGTGAAATTGTCAGGCTACTCGTTCATTTCCGATACCGGAGACAGCATCCGGGGAGGTGAAGCCGAGAAGACAACATAGTGTTAAAGATGCAATCGTGTGGTGGCACAGAGGTAAGAATCAGGATATGATAGCTGGAAGAGTTCGGCATTCAGTCGTGAATGGGAAGTTGCAGAGGAGAGTGCAAACGGGCAAATGAAGGAGAGGTGACAATTATCTGAAGATGAGATTGGAGGCTGAGCAAAAATTTGCCGAAGTCTTTTGGGAGTCAAATTTGTAACAGCGTGAAGAAGATCGACCCACTTGGAAAGAGACATCCGGTTTTGGTTGAGACAAAATCGCAGTATATTTTGACGGCATATCCCTTCAAAAAATTATATCTATTATGCAATTATTAGATAAATTAATCAAAATAAGAGAATAAAAAGTCTGAGTCAAATTCATCATCATCATCAAGGGCGAGCCCCACTCCGGAGCGTAGCCGTCTCCACAATTCTCCGCCAACCACTACGGTCCTGCGCACATCTCCAAGCTGCGTTTAGTGCAGGGCCCAGCGTTCTCAGGTCTGCGTCGACCGTCCGGGTCCATGTGTGTATGATTGGTCATTGTGGAAAACACTTCGGCGTTTAATTTCCTTTGGTAACTCGCCAGATAAACGCAAGGTTGTCAGATGGAATAATGGGGTCATCCAGCGGCGTACTGACTCGCCGTGCCCTTATCCGCCCTCAGGACCGTTGCCTTCATGAGGTCATCCGCTCCCTCGGCCGTTGAGGTCTTCACCCGTAACCCTGAGCAGGGGATGCAGTTTAACGTCATGCCAGGACTGAATTGTTTCAATACATTTCCCACATCCGGCTTTGCTCAAATGTGGCATCGGAAGAACACTGTTATTGGGGTTCTGTCTTATCGCTTCCCTTATATTGGAGTGCACCTGTGAGAGGTTCAGAAAGTTTATGAGCGGAGGTGGTAGGAAAAGGATCAAGTGATGGAGTGGTGGTGGGGGTGGAGGATGAACGGCAGGAATTTTTTATTTCCACATTGCAGTACCTGCTTTTTAAGCTGTCGTCTTAACAAAAATGCACCTTTGTGAGGTTATAAGCGCCTTCGTGAGGTTATTGTAAGGCGCTATATAAATGTTCATATACATACATACATACATCCATACATACATCCATACATCCATACATCCATACATCCATACATCCATACATACACACATACATACATACATACATACATACATACATACATACACACACACACACACACACACACACACACACACACACACACACACACACACACACACACACACACACACACACACACACACACACACACACACACACACACACACACACACACACACATACATGCCTCGTATGTAGATCCGAGGCCCTGATAGTGCCCATGCAGTCTGAGATCGCGTGGATCCCGTAGGGCTAGAAGGTCGATCTATGTATCAAAATGTTCGTAGTGATGAGTAGCCAATCACAATCGCCGATTTGAAAGCATACACCTCTTGCTTTTCTAATTATAACCAATGACATACGTTGCATCATAAGCGAGAGCGTGAATCCGAGGACGCTCTCGGATTCTGTATTAAGAGGCGGGCGAGGAAATAAGGAGCACGCTTGGTAACGGTGTGTGAGTGTGTGTTTTTAGTTCTCGGAAGAGACGTAAATTGACATAGCAGCAAATTTACCTAGAGTCTGCGTGTGAATTCTTTGCATGCGGTCTGAGAGCTTGAACTTGTATACACACAGCACCATTCCGAGTGCAAAAATGTGTGTGTTAACCAAGCCCTCAACGAAATATTAATTGAAGATAAATTTAATTCTGAAATTAAATGTAGGAAAAATAATATTTAAAAGGCTATGCATTAATATAGTTTGCCTGAATTATGCGAATTTTTTAACAGCTAGCCGAAGCACGATAACATGAAGTAAACGAACGGCATTTATGTAGCGTCGTTTTTCTGGGTTGCATTCTGTTAAGTAAAAAAACAAAATGCAAGCTTCGATGGGTTTGCAAATTGGAAGAATCGTGTCCTAAGTTTAATCCACGTTAAATTGTCAAGAACGAAGTGAAATTGGCAATGATATTTCAAAACTTTAGGCCAATCTTCAATAAGACCCGAGAGCCAGACAGTCTTTGGCTTCAAGCTAAACAATTCGCCGTTTGTGCAGATTTATCGAATAATTTGAGTGTTGCTAGATATTTTTTGCCTTTGATTTGTATCTGTTAAAATTCCTAATTACGGTGGAAAAAGAATTAGCCTATCTGGGGTCGAAGAATTGTTTCCATTTAGCGACTGTGTGTATGTTTTCTGTGTTCGCACACTATTTGCATGCAGTCTGAGAGCTTGGCCTAAGTACACACTGCATCATTCCGAGTGCAAAATCTATTTTGGCGAGTGTGTGTGAACCAATACTGCAGGTTTTTCCTGTGTGCATTCTTTGCATGCGGTCTGAGAGCTTGGAGTTGTACACACACAGCATCATTCCGAGTACAAAATAGTGTGTGTGAACCAATACTGCAGGTTTTTCCTGTGTGCATTCTTTGCATGCGGTCTGAGAGCTTGGACTTGTACACACACAGCATCATTCCGAGTACAAAATAGTGTGTGTGTGAACCAATACTGCAGGTTTTTCCTGTGTGCATTCTTTGCATGCGGTCTGAGAGCTTGGACTTGTACACACACAGCATCATTCCGAGTACAAAAGAGTGTGTGTGAACCAATACTGCAGGTTTTTCCTGTGTGCATTCTTTGCATGCGGTCTGAGAGCTTGGACTTGTACATACACAGCATCATTCCGAGTACAAAATAGTGTGTGTGTGTGAACCAATACTGCAGGTTTTTCCTGTGTGCATTCTTTGCATGCGGTCTGAGAGCTTGGACTTGTACACACACAGCATCATTCCGAGTACAAAAGAGTGTGTGTGAACCAATTAAAAATAATTTTTGGAATTACATGCATTAAATCAAATGGTCTTGAAATTAAAAAAAAATTCATATTAGCAATCAAATAAAAATCATTGCACTGGGAGCGCTTCTGAATGGCCACGGCTGTGAGCAGCGCTGTAGAAATTGCTGATTACATTATATTACAGAACAATACATTCTGATTTCTGAGTGATGTTTGTAATTGTAATCTGACACCACTTAAGCGCCACTTTAAGAAAGAACTCTTCAGGGATCTACAGACCAACAAGAAACTAAATTAGCAATCAATAACTCATTTATTATTCCAGTGACATTGAAATTGACATTGCAGAAAAAAATCATAGCACCTAAATGAATGCAAAGGACATCAAAGTGGGACAGGAGAGCCATTTACCTAGGGCAGTCTGAGCTTCTTGGAAGCAATATGCTGGCACTAAAACTAGTCATGCAAAGATATCCAAGCTTCAATGTAAGTTAAGATACTGTGCAAAAAAAATTAGAATCATAACATACAGCCAAACATACACCAAACATAAGCTGTGACACAAGCAGAGGCCTAATAGATATCAATTCTAATATGATGCACAGGTCACCACTGTAACATAACTGAAACAAGATATAAGCCAACTGTATCTGCCATTGAATAGTGCTATTTTTGAAACATGTTTAGGTTATAAGCAGATAATCACACTTGCAATATGCTGGCACTAAAACTAGTCATGCAAAAGATATCCAACCTTCAATGTAAGTTAAGATACTGTGCAAAAAAATTAGAATTATAATATGCAGACAACATAAAACCAAACATAAGCTGGCACAGAAGCAGAGGCCTAATAGATATCAATTCTAATATGATGCACAGGTCACCATTGTAACATGACTGAAACAAGATATAAGCCAACTGTATCTGCCATTGAATAGTGCTATTTTTGAAACATGTTTAGGTTATAAGCAGATAATCACACTTGCAATATGCTGGCACTAAAACTAGTCATGCAAAAGATATCCAAGCTTCAATGTAAGTTAAGATACTGTGCAAAAAAATTAGAATTATAATATGCAGACAACATAAAACCAAACATAAGCTGGCACAGAAGCAGAGGCCTAATAGATATCAATTCTAATACGATGCACAGGTCACCAATGTGACATAGCTGAACCAAGATACAAGCCAACTGCATCTGCCATTGAATAGTGCTTTTTTTAAACATGTTCAGGTTATAAGCAGATCACTACTCTTCTCGAAGGCACTAATCTATACAGCTGTTTTATAGTCCTCAATATAAGCACTTAAAATGTATAGTCCATCAATTCACCCAGTTGTATAGTCACTCAAGTTTTAGACAATTAACAAATGTATTGCCCATAATCTCAAACAGTTTAAAAATTTCTGGCCCATAAACTCAACCAGTTTGAAAATGTCAACTGCACCGGCACAACCTACTTATCGCACTGTTTAAAAATCCATCAATTCAACCTGTTTAAACATATCGAAGGATTGTATAGTATCATCAATTATAGTCTGTGAATTTATAATGATGTACATGGTTCGTCCTTCATTATTATCACTAAGAGAGTTAATTATTAAGAGTTGAGGTTGGGCTACGGAATCAATTATTATATTCTATTCTATTCTATTTATGTTGCTCGTCTGGACTGTGTTATGACAATACTTGAATAGAAGTTATGCAAACTGTAGACACAAGTTTTGACAGTCAGCAAACAACAATGTTGAAAAATCAATTTTCATCAGGATCTAACTGCAAATGCAACAAGATCCGAAACATTAGAGCAGCAATAAGAAAAGCCAGGCAAAAAGGTTATAGATGATAAAACAACACTGTTGCTCGCTCTGGAGACTCAGCAACCACGTTAAGAGCCAGAGACATCTTGCAGGAGTTGGCCAAAGACTGTGATGCCAAGAAACCTGAATTGATCACTTCAGTAGGTCTTCGCAAGCATGTTGCAACCATTTCACAGCTTCTCAATCTCCACGAACATGAATTAGACCTCCTTGCAAAGTTCATGGGTCATGACATTCGCGGGCATCGGGAGTATTATAGGTTGCCGGAAGACACTATGATGGTGGCTAAACTCAGTAAAGTTTTGCTGCTTATGGAACGAGGTGATGTGCAGCGTTTCTATGGAAAGTCCTTGGATGAGATAAATGTTGATGATGCCGATGAAGACATCAATTCAGATTATGAAATTGCGGGTGAAAACCACTCTGACGATGATGATCATCATGATGATGATGATCATGTTGATGATCTCTGTCATGATCATGATGATGATCATGACAGAGAAGAGAGTGCAGATGGTAAGGATGTTGATGCTGATGTAGTTCTTGACAAGGGTCAAAATCACGACATTGTCTCTGATCGTGATATAAATGCTGACGGCTACAATTTTGATGCCAAGAAAATAGGGAACAGGAGCAGAGAATACAAGATATGGTCTAAGGAAGAAACAGAAGCAGTTACCAGACAGTTGTCTACTTTCATACAGAAACTGAAGTGTCCTAGACAACTGGATTGCTTAAATGCAAAAGCCAAGGAACCAGCGCTTGCCGATCGGACATGGAAAAGTGTAAAATTTTACGTCAACACACAGATCAACAAACATAAGTCTAAGATGTACCGTGGGCCTAAGAAATAGTCATAAATAGAGAAATTTTCTAGTTTCCTCGAAGCCTTACTAGAAGTTTTGTAGATTTATGCATGTCTGGGGTGAACAAAACAGGAACTCCTCGATTTCTTTTATTCATCTTCCAAGACAAACCAGCAGTGCTTGAGCTCACAGCATCGTATCCATCGTTGCCCTCTGGATTGATAGCTGACAGATTCATTCTGCCCTGTAATAAACGTTCACAAAACGATATTATTTATCACATTGGACATTGATTGGTAGGCTAAATACTTATGTTAAATAACTGATAACAATAACAACAATAATATTTACTACTGCTGCTGCTGCTGCTACTGCTACTGCTACTGCTACTGCTACTGCTACTGCTACTACTACTACTACTACTACTACTACTACTACTACTACTACTACTACTACTACTACTACTACTACTACTACTACTACTACTATCTGGTATCTGTTCCATCCAGCTTTAACGCCATAGCCCTCAGCGGGTCATTTGTTCAAACAGAATTTGTCGAATAATAGCAGTACTAATAATAATGAAGCTTATAATAATATTATTTTTGGCATTTCACGTTGGGGCTAAAGAAGTTAAATGTAGAGAAGACATTAAAATTATGCAAAGAATTTATGGCAGTTTATAAGACAGTTCAAGAGAAAACCACGACCCATGGTAGCACCATCACTGAATAAATATTTAACACTTATTTAAGAATAATTAAAGTTTTGACACCACTGGTACAAGCACATTGCATCGTATGGCATCATGCTGTATTGCATCATATTGTATTTTGTTCGATTGTGAATGCGTACCTTGCGTTGCTGTGACGGGTGCCCTCCACGGATCTGTCTGGACAGTGCTGCGTCTGGGTGCAGAGACCGTGAGACCTTGAGACCTTGCCTGCTGAAAAGAACAATGGAAAACTGTAAACAAAGAATCGAAAGCTTTGGGAAACTTGGTCATCCTCAAAAGACATTGTTATAAGAAATTTATAGACAAAAGGCATTGGTATGGGCAATTTAAAGACAAAAGGCATTATGTATTGTCAATTTATAGACAAAATACAATGAGATGGACAATTTATATAGCACTACTAAAATATGGAGTTTCCTTAAAACTTAACGAGCACTTTGAAGATCATGCAATTGTGGTAGAGTGGTTAACGATTTACATAGTGCTCACTGCTAAAATACGGAGCTTATTTAAATATCACCGTGTACTTGTCAGATTGAATTAATAAACGAATTATAATATTATTATCAACATTATTATTATTATCAACATCATTAATATTATTTTAAAAATTTCCTAAGATTAGCATTATGCAACTACAGAGCCTTATTATAATTATTATCCTTTTACAATTTTCTCCTCCTAACACCACCTTACACCACCGCTGCACTATAGCACTCTTGCATTTTGCAAAGCCAATCCCAAGCTCGGATAAAAAAAAGAGGGCAACGCTACTGATCTTCACCATCACACAGCATACCTTAATGCCCGTGTTCTGCGAGTATCTGTCTTGAGCAGCCAGCGTCTTCTCCATCACCGTCTTGACGACATTCTTCTGCGTCCGGTGATTCGGCATAGTACCTGCCGAAGAAACAAAATGATGAATAATAATACATAAATTCTCCACTAAATACAAGGGTTTATCGTTCTGTAAATGCTTGCCGAGAACCATTAGAAATCACAGATACAGTCGCCAAATGGAACCATATCACGAAACCAGATAATTACTTGTAAACACAATTTATTCATGCATTTACACTCTGTCTACGGTCTGTGAATACATGAGATTTTTGAGGGGGATTCCATTTCATTGTTGATGTTCAATAGAAATGGTCGTGAAATACACAGAAGTAGTTTTACAAAAAGGAAACTTAATATGTTTACGCATAAAGCCAGCCCAAACTGATTTAAAATGACAAATCTAGTCAATCGGCCGCTAAATAACTCATTCAGTGTCATTTTTAAATCTGTGACAAATGATAAATTAAAATATCAGGTAGTATTTTATCAACACATTACGATTATTATTATTATCATAATAAATATTGATATCAAAGCACACCGACAGAGAATGTCAAATTGAAACGCGCTTGAGGAACATAAGGTTTCCACATTAGTTAAGCCTATATTTTCCTGTGATGACACCCTAGCCCACCACTTGCTGGAAGATGTTCACATTGGCCCGCCACTCAAAAAGGTTTGACACCCTTGGTGTAGATGGACAAGAACCGTGGTGAGCAGAGGGTACGCGCTTTCGATTGCGCATTATAGACCAACCTTCGATTATGCCTACTATTAGTGTTTCCTACTATTAACGCTATGATACAAATGCTTGAATAACTTGCCTTAAGCTTCAACCCCGATCTAAGTATCGCAAACTTGAAAAGATTTTAAAAGATAAACAAAATAATAGTCTATCTCTTCCCTTTCGCCACGCTTAACACAGTCGATAGTGTATTTGTTCTTCTTAGGCGCAGATCTACGAAACCTAGCCCAATACTAGCCCAGTTGAAGAAACACACTCCAAAATCAGGCAAAAGTACATACGTGTGTGAATCTGGTGGAAACGTGTTTCTTAGCTCTCGGATTGCGAAAAGTTAAGCTCCGCCCACGACAAACCGAGAGCTTGACAAAATCGCGATTTTAAAATACTTCACCGATTCGAATTTCAAAAATATTAATAAATATAGAAGATATTATTGTTAGCTATCTTTCAGTATGTTTGTTTTGTTAAAATTGTATGTTATAATTTTACAAATAATTCATAATGGGCTCGTAATCCGAGAGCGTCCTCAAAAGCCTTCGGATTACGCCTAGTCCCTCGGATGGTTGCTGTGGGTACATAGACGCGCCTTCGGAAGGTATGTAATGCGCACTCACACACACACACACACACACACACACACACACACACACACACACACACACACACACACACACACACACACACACACACACACACACACACACACACACACACACACACACACACACACACACACACACACACACACACACATACATGCCTCGTATGTACATCCGAGGCCCTGATAGTGCCCATGCAGTCTGAGATCGCGTGGATCCCATAGGGCTAGAAGGTCGATCTATGTATCAAAATGTTCGTAGTGATGAGTAGCCAATCACAATCGCCGATTTGAAAGCATACACTTCTTGCTTTTTTAATTATAACCAATGACATACGTTGCATCATAAGCGAGAGCGTGAATCCGAGGACGCTCTCGGATTCTGTATTAAGAGGCGGGCGCGGAAATAAGGAGCACGCTTGGTAACGGTGTGTGAGTGTGTGTTTTTAGTTCTCGAAAGAGACGTAAATTGACATAGCAGCAAATTTACCATTGCAATGTAGAGTCTGCGTGTGAATTCTTTGCATGCGGTCTGAGAGCTTGAACTTGTACACACACAGCACCATTCCGAGTGCAAAAATGTGTGTGTTAACCAAGCCCTCAACGAAATATTAATTGAAGATAAATTTAATTCTGAAATTAAATGTAGGAAAAATAATATTTAAAAAGCTATGCATTAATATAGTTTGCCTGAATTATGCGAATTTTTTAACAGCTAGCCGAAGCACGATAACATGAAGTAAACGAACGGCATTTATGTAGCGTCGTTTTTCTGGGTTGCATTCTGTTAAGTAAAAAAACAAAATGCAAGCTTCGATGGGTTTGCAAATTGGAAGAATCGTGTCCTAAGTTTAATCCACGTTAAATTGTCAAGAACGAAGTAAAATTGGCAATGATATTTCAAAACTTTAGGCCAATCTTCAATAAGACCCGAGAGCCAGACAGTCTTTGGCTTCAAGCTAAACAATTCGCCGTTTGTGCAGATTTATCGAATAATTTGGGTGTTGCTAGATATTTTTTGTCTTTGATTTGTATCTGTTAAAATTCCTAATTACGGTGGAAAAAAATTAGCCTATCTGGGGTCGAAGAATTGTTTCCATTTAGCGACTGTGTGTATGTTTTCTGTGTTCGCACACTATTTGCATGCAGTCTGAGAGCTTGGCCTAAGTACACACTGCATCATTCCGAGTGCAAAATCTATTTTGGCGAGTGTGTGTGTGAACCAATACTGCAGGTTTTTCCTGTGTGCATTCTTTGCATGCGGTCTGAGAGCTTGGACTTGTACACACACAGCATCATTCCGAGTACAAAATAGTGTGTGTGAACCAATACTGCAGGTTTTTCCTGTGTGCATTCTTTGCATGCGGTCTGAGAGCTTGGACTTGTACACACACAGCATCATTCCGAGTACAAAATAGTGTGTGTGAACCAATACTGCAGGTTTTTCCTGTGTGCATTCTTTGCATGCGGTCTGAGAGCTTGGACTTGTACACACACAGCATCATTCCGAGTACAAAATAGTGTGTGTGAACCAATACTGCAGGTTTTTCCTGTGTGCATTCTTTGCATGCGGTCTGAGAGCTTGGACTTGTACACACACAGCATCATTCCGAGTACAAAAGAGTGTGTGTGAACCAATTAAAAATAATTTTTGGAATTACATGCATTAAATCAAATGGTCTTGAAATTTTTAAATAAAATTCATATTAGCAATCAAATAAAATTCATTGCACTGGGAGCGCTTCTGAATGGCCACGGCTGTGAGCAGCGCTGTAGAAATTGCTGATTACATTATATTACAGAACAATACATTCTGATTTCTGAGTGATGTTTGTAATTGTAATCTGACACCACTTAAGCGCCACTTTAAGAAAGCACTCTTCAGGGATCTACAGACCAACAAGAAACTAAATTAGCAATCAATAACTCATTTATTATTCCAGTGACATTGAAATTGACATTGCAGAAAAAAAATCATAGCACCTAAATGAATGCAAAGGACATCAAAGTGGGACAGGAGAGCCATTTACCTAGGGCAGTCTGAGCTTCTTGGAAGCAATATGCTGGCACTAAAACTAGTCATGCAAAGATATCCAAGCTTCAATGTAAGTTAAGATACTGTGCAAAAATATTTAGAATCATAACATACAGCCAAACATACACCAAACATAAGCTGTGACACAAGCAGAGGCCTAATAGATATCAATTCTAATATGATGCACAGGTCACCACTGTAACATAACTGAACCAAGATATAAGCCAACTGTATCTGCCATTGAATAGTGCTATTTTTGAAACATGTTTAGGTTATAAGCAGATAATCACACTTGCAATATGCTGGCACTAAAACTAGTCATGCAAAAGATATCCAAGCTTCAATGTAAGTTAAGATACTGTGCAAAAAAATTAGAATTATAATATGCAGACAACATAAAACCAAACATAAGCTGGCACAGAAGCAGAGGCCTAATAGATATCAATTCTAATATGATGCACAGGTCACCACTGTAACATAGCTGAAACAAGATACAAGCCAACTGTATCTGCCATTGAATAGTGCTATTTTTGAAACATGTTTAGGTTATAAGCAGATAATCACACTTGCAATATGCTGGCACTAAAACTAGTCATGCAAAAGATATCCAAGCTTCAATGTAAGTTAAGATACTGTGCAAAAATATTTAGAATCATAACATACAGCCAAACATACACCAAACATAAGCTGTGACACAAGCAGAGGCCTAATAGATATCAATTCTAATATGATGCACAGGTCACCACTGTAACATAACTGAACCAAGATATAAGCCAACTGTATCTGCCATTGAATAGTGCTTTTTTTGAAACATGTTCAGGTTATAAGCAGATCACTACTCTTCTCGCAGGCACTAATCTATACAGCTGTTTTATAGTCCTCAATATAAGCACTTAAAATGTATAGTCCATCAATTCACCCAGTTGTATAGTCACTCAAGTTTTAGACAATTAACAAATGTATTGCCCATAAACTCAAACAGTTTAAAAATTTCTGGCCCATAAACTCAACCAGTTTGAAAATGTCAACTGCACCGGCACAACCTACTTATCGCACTGTTTAAAAATCCATCAATTCAACCTGTTTAAACATATCGAAGGATTGTATAGTACCATCAATTATAGTCTTGTGAATTTATAATGATGTACATGGTTCGTCCTTCATTATTATCACTAAGAGAATTAATTATTAAGAGTTAAGGTTGGGCTACGGAATCAATAACCCCCTGGAAAATAGACATTTATTTTTCTAACTAATACTTTTGGATTTTTAACAAATTTCTTCGCATTAAAGCACTAATGATACGAATGATACACACATTGAAAGTCAGAAATCTATGTTTAGAAATCGCTGTAGAAATAAACATGCTCTTAATTTTCTGCCTTGCATTATAATCAACATCTTGTTGAAAGCTGGAACAGTGACCATTGGCTGTTAACCCTCCGGCAGGCGCCCTTGCAAATAGTATTTTTCCATCGATTATGGCCTACTTGATTGGAATCTCGTTGTCATGCAACCTTTCACAACTGCACAAATTAAGTAGGGCCTATCAATAGAAGTAGCTAGAGGAACACTTGCACCTTGAAAACTGACACATATTTTTTCACTTATTCATTCATTCAATGGACTTATTATATTACAGCACCGCTTCAGGAACCCACATTTAACATCTACTTTTTATTTTTTATTTTTTTTCTTCGCACTAAAGAAACTATTCATATTAAAGCTGACAAAATGTAACTGAAAAATTTTTGCATTAAGAAACCTCATTGAAAAATATTCGTGCTCTTAATTTCCAGCTTTGCATATTTTAAGCTCTTGTTACTAAAACATTTAACTGTAGACACAAGTTTTGACAGTCAGCAAACAACAATGTTGAAAAATCAATTTTCATCAGGATCTAACTGCAAATGCAACAAGATCCGAAACATTAGAGCAGCAATAAGAAAAGCCAAGCAAAAGGTTATAGATGATAAAACAACACTATTGCTCGCTCTGGAGACTCAGCAACCACGTTAAGAGCCAGAGACATCTTGCAGGAGTTGGCCAAAGACTGTGGTGCCAAGAAACCTGAATTGATCACTTCAGTAGGTCTTCGCAAGCATGTTGCAACCATTTCACAGCTTCTCAATCAGAAACTGAAGTGTCCTAGAAAACTGGATTGCTTAAATGCAAAAGCCAAGGAACCAGCGCTTGCCGATCGGACATGGAAAAGTGTAAAATTTTACGTCAACACACAGATCAACAAACATAAGTCTAAGATGTACCGTGGGTCTAAGAAATAGTCATAAATAGAGAAATTTTCTAGTTTCCTCGAAGCCTTACTAGAAGCTCTGTAGATTTATGCATGTCTGGGGTGAACAAAACAGGAACTCCTCGATTTCTTTTATTCATCTTCCAAGACAAACCAGCAGTGCTTCAGCTCACAGCATCGTATCCATCGTTGATAGCTGACAGATTCATTCTGCCCTGTAATAAACGTTCACAAAACGATATTATTTATCACATTGGACATTGATTGGTAGGCTAAATACTTATGTTAAATAACTGATAACAATAACAACAATAATATTTACTACTGCTGCTGCTGCTGCTGCTGCTGCTGCTGCTACTACTACTACTACTACTACTACTACTACTACTACTACTACTACTACTACTACTACTACTACTACTATCTGGTATCTGTTCCATCCAGCTTTAACGCCATAGCCCTCAGCGGGTCATTTGTTCAAACAGAATTTGTCGAATAATAGCAGTACTAATATAATAATGAAGCTTATAATAATATTATTTTTGGCATTTCACGTTGGGGCTAAAGAAGTTAAATGTAGAGAAGACATTAAAATTATGCAAAGAATTTATGGCAGTTTATAAGACAGTTCAAGAGAAAACCACGACCCATGGTAGCACCATCACTGAATAAATATTTAACACTTATTTAAGAATAATTAAAGTTTTGACACCACTGGTACAAGCACATTGCATCGTATGGCATCATGCTGTATTGCATCATATTGTATTTTGTTCTATTGTGAATGCGTACCTTGCGTTGCTGTGACGGGTGCCCTCCACGGATCTGTCTGGACAGTGCTGCGTCTTGGTGCAGAGACCGTGAGACCTTGAGACCTTGCCTGCTGAAAAGAACAATGGAAAACTGTAAACAAAGAATCGAAAGCTTTGGGAAACCTGGTCATCCTCAAAAGACATTGTTATAGGAAATTTATAGACAAAAGGCATTGGTATGGGCAATTTAAAGACAAAAGGCATTATGTATTGTCAATTTATAGACAAAATACAATGAGATGGACAATTTATATAGCACTACTAAAATATGGAGTTTCCTTAAAACTTAACGAGCGCTTTGAAGATCATGCAATTGTGGTAGAGTGGTTAACGATTTACATAGTGCTCACTGCTAAAATACGGAGCTTATTTAAATATCACCGTGTACTTGTCAGATTGAATTAATAAACGAATTATAATATTATTATCAACATTATTATTATTATCAACATCATTAATATTAGTTTAAAAATTTCCTAAGATTAGCATTATGCAACTACAGAGCCTTATTATAATTATTATCCTTTTACAATTTTCTCCTCCTAACACCACCTTACACCACCGCTGCACTATAGCACTCTTGCATTTTGCAAAGCCAATCCCAAGCTCGGATAAAAAAAAGAGGGCAACGCTACTGATCTTCACCATCACACAGCATACCTTAATGCCCGTGTTCTGCGAGTATCTGTCTTGAGCAGCCAGCGTCTTCTCCATCACCGTCTTGACGACATTCTTCTGCGTCCGGTGATTCGGCATAGTACCTGCCGAAGAAACAAAATGATGAATAATAATACATAAATTCTCCACTAAATACAAGGGTTTATCGTTCTGTAAATGCTTGCCGAGAACCATTAGAAATCACAGATACAGTCGCCAAATGGAAACATATGACGAAACCAGATAATTACTTGGAAACACAATTTATTCATGCATTTACACTCTGTTTACGGTCTGTGAATACATGAGATTTTTGAGTGGGATTCCATTTCATTGTTGATGTTCAATAGAAATGGTCGTAAAATACACAGAAGTAGTTTTACAAATAGGAAACTTAATATGTTTACGCATAAAGCCAGCCCAAACTGATTTAAAATGACAAAATCTAGTCAATCGGCCGCTAAATAACTCATTCAGTGTCATTTTTAAATATGTGACAAATGATAAATTAAAATATCAGGTAGTATTTTATCAACACATTACGATTATTATTATTATCATAATAAATATTGATATCAAAGCACACCGACAAAGAATGTCAAATTGAAACGCGCTTGAGGAACAAGGTTTCCACATTAGTTAAGCCTATATTTTCCTGTGATGACACCCTGGCCCACCACTTGCTGGAAGATGTTCACATTGGCCCGCCACTCAAAAAGGTTTGACACCCTTGGTGTAGATGGACAAGAACCGTGGTGAGCAGAGGGTACGCGCTTTCGATTGCGTATTATAGACCAACCTTCGATTATGCCTACTATTAGTGTTTCCTACTATTAACGCTATGATACAAATGCTTGAATAACTTGCCTTAAGCTTCAACCCCGATCTAAGTATCGCAAACTTGAAAAGATTTTAAAATATAAACAAAATAATAGTCTATCTCTTCCCTTTCGCCACGCTTAACACAGTCGATAGTGTATTCGTTCTTCTTAGGCGCAGATCTACGAAACCTAGCCCAATACTAGCCCAGTTGAAGAAACACACTCCAAAATCAGGCAAAAGTACATACGTGTGTGAATCTGGTGGAAACGTGTTTCTTAGCTCTCGGATTGCGAAAAGTTAAGCTCCGCCCACGACAAACCGAGAGCTTGACAAAATCGCGATTTTAAAATACTTCACCGATTCGAATTTCAAAAATATTAATAAATATAGAAGATATTATTGTTAGCTATCTTTCAGTATGTTTGTTTTGTTAAAATTGTATGTTATAATTTTGCAAATAATTCATAATGGGCTCGCAATCCGAGAGCGTCCTCATACGCCTTCACTTTGCGGCTAGTGCCTCGGACCGTTGCTGTGGGTACATAGACGCGCCTTCGGAAGGTATGTAATGCGTACTCACACACACACACACACACACACACACACACACACACACACACACACACACACACACACACACACACACACACACACACACACACACACACACACACACACACACACACACACACACACACACACACACACACACACACACACACACACACACACACACACACACACACACATACATGCCTCGTATGTACATCCGAGGCCCTGATAGTGCCCATGCAGTCTGAGATCGCGTGGATCCCGTAGGGCTAGAAGGTCGATCTATGTATCAAAATGTTCGTAGTGATGAGTAGCCAATCACAATCGCCGATTTGAAAGCATACACTTCTTGCTTTTTTAATTATAACCAATGACATACGTTGCATCATAAGCGAGAGCGTGAATCCGAGGACGCTCTCGGATTCTGTATTAAGAGGCGGGCGCGGAAATAAGGAGCACGCTTGGTAACGGTGTGTGAGTGTGTGTTTTTAGTTCTCGAAAGAGACGTAAATTGACATAGCAGCAAATTTACCATTGCAATGTAGAGTCTGCGTGTGAATTCTTTGCATGCGGTCTGAGAGCTTGAACTTGTACACACACAGCACCATTCCGAGTGCAAAAATGTGTGTGTTAACCAAGCCCTCAACGAAATATTAATTGAAGATAAATTTAATTCTGAAATTAAATGTAGGAAAAATAATATTTAAAAAGCTATGCATTAATATAGTTTGCCTGAATTATGCGAATTTTTTAACAGCTAGCCGAAGCACGATAACATGAAGTAAACGAACGGCATTTATGTAGCGTCGTTTTTCTGGGTTGCATTCTGTTAAGTAAAAAAACAAAATGCAAGCTTCGATGGGTTTGCAAATTGGAAGAATCGTGTCCTAAGTTTAATCCACGTTAAATTGTCAAGAACGAAGTAAAATTGGCAATGATATTTCAAAACTTTAGGCCAATCTTCAATAAGACCCGAGAGCCAGACAGTCTTTGGCTTCAAGCTAAACAATTCGCCGTTTGTGCAGATTTATCGAATAATTTGGGTGTTGCTAGATATTTTTTGTCTTTGATTTGTATCTGTTAAAATTCCTAATTACGGTGGGAAAAAAATTAGCCTATCTGGGGTCGAAGAATTGTTTCCATTTAGCGACTGTGTGTATGTTTTCTGTGTTCGCACACTATTTGCATGCAGTCTGAGAGCTTGGCCTAAGTACACACTGCATCATTCCGAGTGCAAAATCTATTTTGGCGAGTGTGTGTGAACCAATACTGCAGGTTTTTCCTGTGTGCATTCTTTGCATGCGGTCTGAGAGCTTGGACTTGTACACACACAGCATCATTCCGAGTACAAAATAGTGTGTGTGAACCAATACTGCAGGTTTTTCCTGTGTGCATTCTTTGCATGCGGTCTGAGAGCTTGGACTTGTACACACACAGCATCATTCCGAGTACAAAATAGTGTGTGTGAACCAATACTGCAGGTTTTTCCTGTGTGCATTCTTTGCATGCGGTCTGAGAGCTTGGACTTGTACACACACAGCATCATTCCGAGTACAAAATAGTGTGTGTGAACCAATACTGCAGGTTTTTCCTGTGTGCATTCTTTGCATGCGGTCTGAGAGCTTGGACTTGTACACACACAGCATCATTCCGAGTACAAAATAGTGTGTGTGAACCAATACTGCAGGTTTTTCCTGTGTGCATTCTTTGCATGCGGTCTGAGAGCTTGGACTTGTACACACACAGCATCATTCCGAGTACAAAATAGTGTGTGTGAACCAATACTGCAGGTTTTTCCTGTGTGCATTCTTTGCATGCGGTCTGAGAGCTTGGACTTGTACACACACAGCATCATTCCGAGTACAAAAGAGTGTGTGTGAACCAATTAAAAATAATTTTTGGAATTACATGCATTAAATCAAATGGTCTTGAAATTTTTAAATAAAATTCATATTAGCAATCAAATAAAATTCATTGCACTGGGAGCGCTTCTGAATGGCCACGGCTGTGAGCAGCGCTGTAGAAATTGCTGATTACATTATATTACAGAACAATACATTCTGATTTCTGAGTGATGTTTGTAATTGTAATCTGACACCACTTAAGCGCCACTTTAAGAAAGCACTCTTCAGGGATCTACAGACCAACAAGAAACTAAATTAGCAATCAATAACTCATTTATTATTCCAGTGACATTGAAATTGACATTGCAGAAAAAAAATCATAGCACCTAAATGAATGCAAAGGACATCAAAGTGGGACAGGAGAGCCATTTACCTAGGGCAGTCTGAGCTTCTTGGAAGCAATAATTATGCTGGCACTAAAACTAGTCATGCAAAGATATCCAAGCTTCAATGTAAGTTAAGATACTGTGCAAAAATATTTAGAATCATAACATACAGCCAAACATACACCAAACATAAGCTGTGACACAAGCAGAGGCCTAATAGATATCAATTCTAATATGATGCACAGGTCACCACTGTAACATAACTGAACCAAGATATAAGCCAACTGTATCTGCCATTGAATAGTGCTATTTTTGAAACATGTTTAGGTTATAAGCAGATAATCACACTTGCAATATGCTGGCACTAAAACTAGTCATGCAAAAGATATCCAAGCTTCAATGTAAGTTATGATACTGTGCAAAAAAATTAGAATTATAATATGCAGACAACATAAAACCAAACATAAGCTGGCACAGAAGCAGAGGCCTAATAGATATCAATTCTAATATGATGCACAGGTCACCACTGTAACATAACTGAAACAAGATATAAGCCAACTGTATCTGCCATTGAATAGTGCTATTTTTGAAACATGTTTAGGTTATAAGCAGATAATCACACTTGCAATATGCTGGCACTAAAACTAGTCATGCAAAGATATCCAAGCTTCAATGTAAGTTAAGATACTGTGCAAAAAAATTTAGAATCATAACATACAGCCAAACATAAAACCAAACATAAGCTGGCACAGAAGCAGAGGCCTAATAGATATCAATTCTAATATGATGCACAGGTCACCACTGTAACATAACTGAAACAAGATATAAGCCAACTGTATCTGCCATTGAATAGTGCTATTTTTGAAACATGTTTAGGTTATAAGCAGATAATCACACTTGCAATATGCTGGCACTAAAACTAGTCATGCAAAAGATATCCAAGCTTCAATGTAAGTTAAGATACTGTGCAAAAAAATTAGAATTATAATATGCAGACAACATAAAACCAAACATAAGCTGGCACAGAAGCAGAGGCCTAATAGATATCAATTCTAATATGATGCACAGGTCACCACTGTAACATAGCTGAAACAAGATACAAGCCAACTGTATCTGCCATTGAATAGTGCTATTTTTGAAACATGTTTAGGTTATAAGCAGATAATCACACTTGCAATATGCTGGCACTAAAACTAGTCATGCAAAAGATATCCAAGCTTCAATGTAAGTTAAGATACTGTGCAAAAAAATTAGAATTATAATATGCAGACAACATAAAACCAAACATAAGCTGGCACAGAAGCAGAGGCCTAATAGATATCAATTCTAATACGATGCACAGGTCACCAATGTGACATAGCTGAACCAAGATACAAGCCAACTGTATCTGCCATTGAATAGTGCTTTTTTTTAAACATGTTCAGGTTATAAGCAGATCACTACTTTTCTCGCAGGCACTAATCTATACAGCTGTTTTATAGTCCTCAATATAAGCACTTAGAATGTATAGTCCATCAATTCACCCAGTTGTATAGTCACTCAAGTTTTGGACAATTAACAAATGTATTGCCCATAAACTCAAACAGTTTAAAAATTTCTGGCCCATGAACTCAACCAGTTTGAAAATGTCAACTGCACCGGCACAACCTACTTATCGCACTGTTTAAAAATCCATCAATTCAAGGATGTTGATGCTGATGTAGTTCTTGACAAGGGTCAAAATCACGACATTGTCTCTGATCGTGATATAAATGCTGACGGCTACAATTTTGATGCCAAGAAAATAGGGAATAGGAGCAGAGAATACAAGATATGGTCTAAGGAAGAAACAGAAGCAGTTACCAGACAGTTGTCTACTTTCATACAGAAACTGAAGTGTCCTAGACAACTGGATTGCTTAAATGCAAAAGCCAAGGAACCAGCGCTTGCCGATCGGACATGGAAAAGTGTAAAATTTTACGTCAACACACAGATCAACAAACATAAGTCTAAGATGTACCGTGGGCCTAAGAAATAGTCATAAACAGAGAAATTTTCTAGTTTCCTCGAAGCCTTACTTGAAGTTCTGTAGATTTATGCATGTCTGGGGTGAACAAAACAGGAACTCCTCGATTTCTTTTATTCATCTTCCAAGACAAACCAGCAGTGCTTGAGCTCACAGCATCGTATCCATCGTTGCCCTCTGGATTGATAGCTGACAGATTCATTCTGCCCTGTAATAAACGTTCACAAAACGATATTATTTATCACATTGGACATTGATTGGTAGGCTAAATACTTATGTTAAATAACTGATAACAATAACAACAATAATATTTACTACTGCTGCTGCTGCTGCTGCTGCTGCTGCTGCTGCTACTGCTACTACTGCTACTACTACTACTACTACTACTACTACTACTACTACTACTACTACTACTACTACTACTACTACTACTACTATCTGGTATCTGTTCCATCCAGCTTTAACGCCATAGCCCTCAGCGGGTCATTTGTTCAAACAGAATTTGTCGAATAATAGCAGTACTAATAATAATGAAGCTTATAATAATATTATTTTTGGCATTTCACGTTGGGGCTAAAGAAGTTAAATGTAGAGAAGACATTAAAATTATGCAAAGAATTTATGGCAGTTTATAAGACAGTTCAAGAGAAAACCACGACCCATGGTAGCACCATCACTGAATAAATATTTAACACTTATTTAAGAATAATTAAAGTTTTGACACCACTGGTATACAAGCACATTGCATCGTATGGCATCATGCTGTATTGCATCATATTGTATTTTGTTCGATTGTGAATGCGTACCTTGCGTTGCTGTGACGGGTGCCCTCCACGGATCTGTCTGGACAGTGCTGCGCCTGGGTGCAGAGACCGTGAGACCTTGAGACCTTGCCTGCTGAAAAGAACAATGGAAAACTGTAAACAAAGAATCGAAAGCTTTGGGAAACCTGGTCATCCTCAAAAGACATTGTTATAGGAAATTTATAGACAAAAGGCATTATGTATTGTCAATTTATAGACAAAATACAATGAGATGGACAATTTATATAGCACTACTAAAATATGGAGTTTCCTTAAAACTTAACGAGCACTTTGAAGATCATGCAATTGTGGTAGAGTGGTTAACGATTTACATAGTGCCCACTGCTAAAATACGGAGCTTATTTAAATATCACCGTGTACTTGTCAGATTGAATTAATAAACGAATTATAATATTATTATCAACATTATTATTATTATCAACATCATTAATATTTTTTTTTAAATTTCCTAAGATTAGCATTATGCAACTACAGAGCCTTATTATAATTATTATCCTTTTACAATTTTCTCCTCCTAACACCACCTTACACCACCGCTGGACTATAACACTCTTGCATTTTGCAAAGCCAATCCCAAGCTCGGATAAAAAAAGAGGGCAACGCTGCTGATCTTCACCATCACACAGCATACCTTAATGCCCGTGTTCTGCGAGTATCTGTCTTGAGCAGCCAGCGTCTTCTCCATCACCGTCTTGACGACATTCTTCTGCGTCCGGTGATTCGGCATAGTACCTGCCGAAGAAACAAAATGATGAATAATAATACATAAATTCTCCACTAAATACAAGGGTTTATCGTTCTGTAAATGCTTGCCGAGAACCATTAGAAATCACAGATACAGTCGCCAAATGGAAACATATCACGAAACCAGATAATTACTTGTAAACACAATTTATTCATGCATTTACACTCTGTCTACGGTCTGTGAATACATGAGATTTTTGAGGGGGATTCCATTTCATTGTTGATGTTCAATAGAAATGGTCGTGAAATACACAGAAGTAGTTTTACAAAAAGGAAACTTAATATGTTTACGCATAAAGCCAGCCCAAACTGATTTAAAATGACAAAATCTAGTCAATCGGCCGCTAAATAACTCATTCAGTGTCATTTTTAAATATGTGACAAATGATAAATTAAAATATCAGGTAGTATTTTATCAACACATTACGATTATTATTATTATCATAATAAATATTGATATCAAAGCACACCGACAGAGAATGTCAAATTGAAACGCGCTTGAGGAACATAAGGTTTCCACATTAGTTAAGCCTATATTTTCCTGTGATGACACCCTGGCCCACCACTTGCTGGAAGATGTTCACATTGGCCCGCCACTCAAAAAGGTTTGACACCCTTGGTGTAGATGGACAAGAACCGGGGTGAGCAGGGGGTACGCGCTTTCGATTGCGTATATTATAGACCAACCTTCGATTATGCCTACTATTAGTGTTTCCTACTATTAACGCTATGATACAAATGCTTGAATAACTTGCCTTAAGCTTCAACCCCGATCTAAGTATCGCAAACTTGAAAAGATTTTAAAATATAAACAAAATAATAGTCTATCTCTTCCCTTTCGCCACGCTTAACACAGTCGATAGTGTATTCGTTCTTCTTAGGCGCAGATCTACGAAACCTAGCCCAATACTAGCCCAGTTGAAGAAACACACTCCAAAATCAGGCAAAAGTACATACGTGTGTGAATCTGGTGGAAACGTGTTTCTTAGCTCTCGGATTGCGAAAAGTTAAGCTCCGCCCACGACAAACCGAGAGCTTGACAAAATCGCGATTTTAAAATACTTCACCGATTCGAATTTCAAAAATATTAATAAATATAGAAGATATTATTGTTAGCTATCTTTCAGTATGTTTGTTTTGTTAAAATTGTATGTTATAATTTTGCAAATAATTCATAATGGGCTCGCAATCCGAGAGCGTCCTCATACGCCTTCACTTTGCGGCTAGTGCCTCGGACCGTTGCTGTGGGTACATAGACGCGCCTTCGGAAGGTATGTAATGCGTACTCACACACACACACACACACACACACACACACACACACACACACACACACACACACACACACACACACACACACACACACACACACACACACACACACACACACACACACACACACACACACACACACACACACACACATACATACATACATACATACATACATACAGCAGCATAAAGTGTTAGAGACACAAGTGTCTAACATACCCCCCTCATAAAGCACGAGTCGACCTGAAGGGTCGGCGAAGTATAGAAACCCCAAAGTCTGTATGCTACTTAACTAACTACGCCAAATCCAAAAGCAAGAATCGCAACAGTTCAGTACATAGTTCATAGATCAAATCTGCAACAAAGTTCCACACAAAACCGAAACTATGCTAAGTGTTCACAGACAGTTACAAGTTTAAGACACTCAAAAATGCGTACAAAGTTTTAGACTAATCGCCAAACGCATATCGACACACGAAGCCGATCAACAAACTCAAACGCAACGTTCGCAGCAGACTGTTCCAAAACATCCATCGCCACAGTTCGTTCAACAACGTCCTTCGACACAATTCTTGAACCAACGTCCTTGAACATTCGTTGCCAAAAGTTCGGCACCTCACAAGAGTTCCAAGGAAAGCGACGTGACAGATGGCTATTGAAGCCACCAAGATGGTCGACACCATCCAAACGTCCGCAATGCCACAGCAGCACAGACCAACGACGTCAAGAAGCATCAGGTTCAATGCCCGAATCCACTGCGACGATCCACTGAGCAACTCGTCCACGTGCCCAGTGACAGAAGTGCCACTCGCCGACAACATCAGAGCGACCCACGTCATCCACAGTACAGCAACACCGCGCGCTTCGGTTTCTCGTCGCAGCAATTGTCCACGGCGTAGACAACGTCCACCATCGACCATCGGCTCTCCAACATCCACCGAAAGCACATCCTGCAAATAAACTCCCGCAGACAACTGAGAATTCTTGCAACATAAATCCTCTTCAACCATACCGGAGGCAAGAACAGAAACCTCAAGTGACACACGCTCACACTCAAGCACAGTATCCACATCTGACATACCAACAATACCATCAATAGGCACAAAACTTGTAGCACAAGCTTTAAATTCAGAGAAATGTTCAATCACAACACAGTCTTCCGCATCTGATGCAACCACATAACAATTTGCATTAGCTCCCGACTCATCGACATGAATATCAGACACCGCCGAAACAAAATCAAATTCAAAACATGAACCTTCATGCACATCATCATTGACAACGAACGATGGCACAACCGACAAATCACAAGAAATAGGCCTACTCAAAGAATCAACAGTGTACTCTGATGCACCCACATTACAATCAAACGCAACACAGGAGCAATCATGTACACGATTCCTCACCAAGCCTACCAAATACACATGCCGACGAACAATGTTATCGTGCAACAACTGTCCATTCACAGTAAACTTCACATCCTTGTCGATCAACAACAACTCATCAGACAACACAAAGTCATTAGACTCCTCTCGCACAAAAAAGCATTGAGTACACACCACAAACTTCTGAACTTCCACAAACCTTTCAACCAACTCAACAGTTATGCACAACCGTGCAACAGTCGAAATAGTGCAGCACCAACAATTCTTAACAAAAGATGGCTCATAGACAACAGTTGTCATCGTCGTCTCAACAGACCAACTTCCTTTCATACTAGCGTGCCATGGCACAACAACCATAGAACAACGTGACCGTACAACATTCTCATTTGAGTCACACACGTTGCAAACAATACCAACATCATGCACAAACAACTCGTTGTCAAATTGAACTTCACAATTCAAGTCTCGAATCACACATTCATTCAACTTCTGTGCAACCTCATCCAATCTCAACAAACCAACGTCATGCATCATTCTGTCAGACAGCAAACCTTTCATCTGAATTCTGTCGCCGCTATGTCCGTACAACACATTCACAAAACTGAGATTCAACTGACCAGTACGAACGCTCGTGTACAAAATGAATTTCAATCCATGCGACACAGACACAAACACACTGCGCGCAATACCAACTTCATTCGACACAGTCGTACGCACATCACATACACGCAACTGCCGACATGTCTCAACGAGATAACCAGTATCACCAACAGTGACCTTCAACGCACCTGTCAACTCCTCACTGAAGCTATTTTGTAAGCGAGATTTCTCCAATTGCCTCAACTTTATTCGCTTCTTACAAAACAATGCCTTCGCTCGTTTCAACTTAAGGGCTCTCTCCACTACGCTAAACGTACAAGCCTTTTCCATTTCATGCGACGGCATAAGCCTATCCTCATTCAACACATTTACACATGCCTCATCGCACACATTTAACTGTACTTTGGCCTCAACGGGAGAACCAACATCAACAACAGTTTCATTCATAGCCCGCTGCAAGTTAAACTCTGCAAACTCAATTTCAGACGCCTCATTTTCAACGAGAGAAACCTTCGACTCATTTATCCACGCTTCATCGCACACAACACTCAGTTTATCGACACTCGATACAAGCTCACACGCCTCAGCGCACACAACGTCAGAGTCATTCAATGCAAGAGACCAATCATCGACAACATTCGTGCACTCTTCGGCATACACACGTTCGCTTAAATCTGCACCAGTTTCAACTTCAGACCACATACATACGCCATCATTCACATCAAACAACACACCAAATTCATCCTGAACCAAATCCACACAGACATCGTCATGCTGTACGCTTAGGCCTACGTCTTCAAGCAAACCACATTCAACTATATCGTCAAAAGAATCGTCGTACACATGTTTCAATTTCCCAATTTTTCGACACTCCTTCGAATTCTTCAAACATCTTTTGCCACCATTCCCTGATGAATTATGTTTAGCCTGCAAAGAACGTAATTGATTTTCCTCGGCCAATCTCTCCCGAGCAATTTCCTCCCAAATTTCACTAGAAATTTCCTCAATTGAAACACTTGTACGAAAATAACCGTCTCTCTGTTCACGTTTAGTAAGACGATCCGCAAAAGTTGCATAGTCGACTACTCTTCTAATCTCTGGGCGCAATTTCTCCTCCAATTTTCTCATTTTCCTCTTCTCCTTACAAACCACCTGTCTCGCTCGTTTCTGCTCTAAAGTTTCCGAAGGTTTCATTTTTCTCAGAAAATAACACCAACGCAAAAGACAACCTGCTTCGTGTACTTCCGCACACGCACAAAATCTACGCAGAAAAATTTCTTTCTCCCACGCGTAACAAAATCTTCGAAATGTCGAACCCCACGACACAAAATGAAGGCAAATTCACCTCACAAATTTCTCACACGGAACAAATTTATCGAAATATCGAAACACCCGACGCAAAATTAACGCAAATTCCAACTCTCTCGGAAATTTATCAAAATTCAAACGTCAAATTTCATCGACGAAACGCGTGTCAAACGCCCAAATTTCTCAAAAGGACAACCAATTTTACGGTCGAACCAACCAACAAAACGTCCGAAAAACGTCAGCAAAATGTAGGCTACTCTACCAAACGTAACGCACAGTCAACACCTGACCGACGAAAAAACAAACGCACAAAAATGTGTAACGCACAGTCAACACCTGACCGACGAACAAACAAACGCACAAAATGTCGCACGGACAAAACGTAGGTGCACCCATACGTCGCTACTACAAAATTCAACGCTCAGTCAAACCACGTGACTGCCGAACGAACGCACAAAATGTCTCATGGACCAAAACGTAGGCGCAACCAAATTTAAGTCGCATTAACCCACAAAATTTACGCACAGCCTACAAAATTCCACCGACGCACTACACAAAAAATTTCATCCCAAATCTTCCAATTTCAGAATTTCACCTAAAGTTCAAAGTTAACGGGCCCCCAAAATTTTGCTAGACTACGCACAAACAAAAGACCGGACGGGCCTCCATTTGTTACGTTCGTCTAGGAGATGATAGAATGAAAGTAAGGCCCGGGTTGAAATAACATACGAGTTTAATAACAGGAGCAGTATGTACAGGCGAAAAGCACTTAACTAAGGTTTTAACTAGAGTCATACCGTTACAAGCAGCACGTAGAACCACCAAGCAGGCGAGCAACACACGACCAAACGGACGACGGGTCCAAAACGAACATCCAGCAAGGAAGAACCAACGGCGTCCAGCGGACCACCAAGCAAACCAAACGGTGTCCTCACACACCAAACGACCAAACGACCACCCGGTCCAAAGCAAAGCAAGCGGTGCCACTCACGACAAACGGTGTCCTAACTATCACATGAGTTAATCTTATTTATAGCCATCACAAGTAGACTAATGTTCACGCGCGCACGACACTCCTTTACACGCATAGCAAACGCACAGCTGGTCAAGTCATGTCTAGTAATAGCAGCATAAAGTGTTAGAGACACAAGTGTCTAACAACATACATACATACATACATACATACATACATACATACATACATACATTCATACATACATTCCGCGTTTATTATGTTGCACTACTGAGTAGCCTACTGAGCACTGTTTCCTGAATGGCTGTACTGTGCAGTCAGTAGTCTCGCAGTGACTTGACGTGATTTCGTGGTTTGGTTTAACAGAAAACTGCACAGTAGACTTAGCATCATACGGCTGGGAAGATTCGACGAAAAATGGTTATATAAGAACTAGCGGAGGCAGTTCGGACGAGCTGCTTGTTCCGAATCAGGTCATCTTCTATCGGGGAGTCATACTCATGGAGCTGGACGCCACAACGTGTACTACGAGGAACAGACAGATCTTCGACACTTACCAGAACGCGACTGATAGGGCAGCGTTGCTGGAGACCCTGGAATTGGCGAAAGTAGGAACCATACTAGTCGCAGTGACGGCGGATTCGGTGGAATACACGAACGAATTCCAGACTCTCTTTGGTCCATTTTTCATGAAGTACTACATGGATATAACTGGACTGGAATGGAGGGATAAGTTTGCCTTCATCATGCAGAAAGGCTATCCGCAGAAAACAAAATTCGAGAGAATGCCTAGATCTGGGCCAGGCATCCGACTAAAAATATTGCTTGGCGGTAAGTTGTGATTTTTTTTAACAATTCCATACGCGTAAAAGCTCACGATTTCAATAGAGCGTCAATCCAATTTCGAGCACATGGCAAGTCTAATAATACTCTATGCGATTCAGACTTCTGCGAATGTAAAGTTTGACAGAAGCGAGATTTATCCAGCATATTTTCATTCAGTTCAACATGTAGGCCTAAACTTAATTATTTTCAAGACGATGTTGGGGTTGCGTGGACTGCCCTGCCTTTACCCTCTGTCTTTTGGCATCCGTACTCCAACCTCCGCTGGACATCGATCTCTGGACTACGACCATGTTGTGGGCAGCGCTCGTGAATAAGCTGGTGCCCTACGCATAGGTTTTTAGAGCAGCTTCAGACATTTGCAGTTTGCGATTACGATAAAATTGGCCATCAGTTCAAAATAATTGAAGCTTTGCAATTTAATTAAATTTTATATATTTTACAGGTTCCACTGTTTCCAATGTGACCTTCACCAAACTGTAGCGTCAGAAAGGCGCAACTCAAATGAACGAATTATCCAACGTCGAAGTACAAACAAAGCGTTACAAAGTCACAGCAAAGAATTGTAGTCTATAGCCTACATTCATGACATATTGAGAACGCTATACGTCGCTATAGCGGTAGCCCATTCGCCAACTTTGAAGATTTTAAATTACTGTGCTTCTAACCTGGTGGAAATTATATATTAGAACTAAGTTCTTATGCACGATATTTTGAATTTGGGATTGGAGCAAATTATGTCATTACAAATTATGGTTTAGAGGTGCAAGGTTCAAAATTCAGCAAAATAATTATGAACTAGGCTAATAGGTTCTAACTAGAAATTGAACGTTAGGCTATATTTAAATGAAAAATTATGCAAAATAGACTAGATAAATAAATCTTATCATAATAATAATTTATGCTGTTATTTTAAACGTGCGTTGGTTCCTTTTTGGTGGCTTTAAGTTGTCTTATATAATTTATTAAACGCAACTTACCAACGACCCGAGTCATCTCTGTCACGACATAGGCCTGATAATATTGCTATTGTTAAGAGCTAGCGAACTATGCATCACTTATATAAGATTTGAAGCATTCATCCTTGTATTCAGTTCTAAAGATATTATTGCGTTCATGCGCCAGTGAATGTTAGGAAGCCTATTGAAGTAGATTCCACAGTGTAAAACGATTATAGTCTGGAAGCTCCCAAGAGACCTAGTGGAAGTTTTGTCTTAGTAATAGTAAAAAGTCAGATAATAATAATAATAATTATTAGCACTGTTACAATGGCAATGTGGATGAAAAACATATTATAAATAAATACACTAAATATAATAATAATAAAAAATAAAAATAATAATAGGCTAATAATAATAATAATAATAGGCTAATAATAATAATAATAATAATAATAATAATAATAATAATACAGATAATAATAATACAGATAATAAAAATAATAATAATAATAATAATAATAATAATAATAATAATAATAATAATAATAAAAATAATAATAATAATAATGATAATAATAATAATAATAATAATAATAATAATAATAATAATAATAATAATAATAATAATAATAATAATAATAATAATTACGACGATTTATATGGCTCAGTAACACATGCAGCACAAGGGCGCCTTAGGCCTACATACATGTAGCAGCTAGATATCTGAAGCTGTCGGATTTCAAGCGGGAGCTAGCGTGCATTTCTTCTGTCGTGTCTAGTTAGGATTTGAACGCGTGTGTCGCACTCGTTGTGGTCTTCCTCCTCTCAAATAGCTGGAGTCCCCCTCTATTCCCAAGTCCTCATTGCAGCGCGTCACTTGTGCGCTGCTTTAACTCAGGTCTTCTTAAATTAAACAAAAATGAAATGAAAACTTGGGGGCATGAATAAAAGAGACGGGAGAAACGAGGGCAGGGAATTGCTGGTACTCTAGATAAGCTTACTCCATCTGAATTAACTTCATGCCAAACTGAGCCAGACGAATGTGCAGGTACGCTGCGGCCCCTGCCTGAAGCTCAGGTAAACTAACTTACCCTTTCTGCATTCCCCACTTTACCCCAACGGAGAGACCAGATAGAGGAGACTGAGCGACTGTTGGAGGCACAGACGCTGGCAAAACAAGTCACAGTAAACTAGAAGAGTGGTGGAACTGGAAACACGCAAACACATATAACTTATATTTAACGAATTCTCTTCGACAGTTGACTCAATCAATCAATCAATCAATCAATCAATCAATCAATCAATCAATCAATCAATCAACCAATCAATTAATCAATTAATCAATCAATCAATCAGCCAACCAATCAATCAATTAATCAACCAAGCAATCAATCAATCAGCCAACCAATCAATCGATCAACCAATCAATAAATATATCAAAGGTTCATTGCACCCAACAGAAGGATGGTACAAGAACACAAGTTGTTTCATTGTAATCGTAATCGTGAACTCCTGATTTCGAAACGCCTCTGGAAATTATAGTGCCCCTCCGCAATTATTATGATTGGCTGATCAAGGGGTGAGATGCATGGGTCAGGTCCTTTAAGCTGAACTCATTCTGAAATTTGTAAAGCAAATTTAACATGTCAGTGAAGCTAGTGAAACACTGCAAATAATCTCTTTCGGTATAGCATTCACATCAGATTTCGGTTGCCACTGTCGGGTTGGAATACAAGGTAAAAGCAGAACCATATTGCCATCATGGGTCGAAGCCATGGGCGGAGTTTATCAGGGGCCAGGTGGCTAAACCCCCAAGAAGGCCAGAGAAAAAAAATTGCAGGGAAGATGGTATGTTCTCTTTTAAAAAGTCATCAGTTTTTTGGCCAGGAAAAAGGTATATTTTCGTGGGTTACCGAATCGAAAGACTAACAAAAGATCATCGGAAATTTGGTCGATGAAAATATTGGCGGCGCCGCTTGGATTTGGACCAAGTCTCCGCCCTGATACCCAGGTTATTTTCACCCCCCCCCCAACTGAAAACAAGCTCCACCCATGGTCGAAGCACTATAGCGTTCTTAAAATGTCGTGAGTGTTTCGGCTTTCATTTCTTTGTTTTGTAACATTTCTTTTGAGTTGCGACGTTATAATTGTTTGATCCATTCATCCGTTCATTGTGGGGGGGGGGGGCGGTGGTGTAGTGGGTATGTTCGTCGCCTTGCAGCCGGAGGATGGCGGGTTCGAATCCATCTCAAGTCGCCGCGTAGGGACCTTGGGCAAGTTCTTCACCGGCAATTTCTCAGCGCTTATAGGCGTGAAACTCCGATGCAGTGCCCGCTCTATAGTCGGGAGCGCTTCTGAGTAGTGATCTTGAAAGGGCTCTATAACAAGTGCACATGCAAACATAAGAAATTCGAGTCGCGTCTTTTTGACGCTCAGTAGATTGAAGGTAACGATGGAAATCTAGGACTCTGAAAAAACAGAATTTTATTCAATTGTAATAGTTTTAATTCTGAAATGTTGTTGGCCAATGTAATCGTAATGTAACTTTAGCGCTGTTACAATTTGGAATTCAAGAAAGAGAAAATAATTAACCTACACATCGGCGTTTGTACCACCCTAATAAGGGTGATCTTGACGGCATACTTAGCCCTGCATCCGACGGCGAACATCATTCATCCAGTCTTGGATTGTCTGGAGAGCTTGGTCGAGCAGCCAGCTCATGGGTGCTCGGTCCGTCGTTGGATTTCCTGGGTTTATTGTTGGAGCCATTACAGTCCTCGGCTGAGCCAAAATGCATCCAACAGCCCACTTCAGTTGATCATCGGCCCACGTGGTCCCATCAGCCTGCTTCACTCTGATTGGCACGTAAGAGAAGACTGGTTCACAGACGTTCGCCGATCCTTGAACCGTGGATGTTGTACAGGCGGCTTTAACTAGGTCGGCTGGTTGGCGGTTGGGGTCGGTTACCACACTGTATGTCCAAGGACAAACGGCTCTGTCCTGGAGGTTGGCTGTGTCTTGCTTAACAAGACCGATGGTCGCCGCTGCGTCTTGCCCGCGTTTTGCTCTGACCTTGACCTCTGAAGGGGTCAAGGTAGTCGTGGAAGATTCGTCGACGGTCTCCTCTGATCTGAAGAAATAATTATTATTTCATAGAAGGAAATTTTGATTATTTCACAAAGATAGAAAATTCATTTTGGTTCGTTGACAATGCAACATGCAATATAAACCTGGCGTTGCTCCACGTAGGCTACTTTCATACGTATTTTGGTAATAAGGGCAGGAGAGGAAGCAGTGGTGAAGACAATCACAAAACTATGCAATCAAATCTGGAGAACTGGGGAGTGGCCGGACGACTGGAAGAGGTCAGTATTCATCCCAATATTCAAGAAAGGAGATGCGAGGGAGTGCGGAAATTATCGAACGATAGCGATGATATCGCACACTAGTAACATACCTCTCAAAATAATCCACAAAAGAATGGAGAATACAATTGAAAGAGAATTGCCAGTCAATCAAGCGGATTTCAGGAAGGCGCGAGGAACGCGCGACCACATTGCCAACATAAGATGGATTATGGAGAGACAGAGGGAATATGGTCAGGAGGTACATTTGTGCTTTATAGACTATAGTAAGGCGTTTGATTGCATAGACCATACATGTACATTACTGTGGAAGACATTGGTTGAGATGGGAATACCGATACATTCTGGTAAGACTACTAAAAGCCTTTATGTGGATCAAGAGGCGGTGATAGGAACTAAATATGGAGGTACACAGGGAATTTTAAAATAAGGAAAGGAGTGAGGCAAGGGTGCATTTTGTCCCCTTTTTTGTTTAATCTGTATGCCGAGAGAATTATGAGGTATGCTGGATTGAAGTAGGCAACGGATGGGGTTAGAATAGCGGGAAAATATTAAATAACCACGTTAACCAGAGATACGCCGATGATACGACATTACTAGCTGGGAAAAGAACGACTTGGCCGAATTAATAAGAAGAGTTAAAGGCCAAGCTCGACATTAAAGATTCTCTTGGTAGAATCTTGATGGGGCGTGGCTAATAGAACCAATGACCGTCTGCCAGCATCTTCTTCAAGTTTGGCCGACAGGGACGACCGTTGCTATGTCCCCAGGGGTGGATCTAGGTCGACTGTACACCAACTCCGCTGACTTGCTGCATGGAGTCATATGCAGATTAGCCCGGCCGACGCCGTGTAGTGTATAGTGCATACCCAAGAGGGCCAAGACCTCCTTTCCACTGACTTGGTGGCAGAATCTTGACCAGTGTATACCATTATATTAATATAATAATTATGTGTGTGTATAGATAATTTTATATCTAGATACGCACATAGTTATTACGTGGTTAGGCCTATTTCAGGTTCTGTTAGAGGCAAACATTTATTTATTCTGTTGCCTGAGTTCCTGTAGACCAGCGCTTCTCAACCTGTTTAGTGCTTTGATCCACTTGTGTCCAGGTATGTCCAGACGGTATGTCCAGACCGTCTGGCGAGTTTTTCGGAGCAGCCGACTCGCAGCCCTCGGCCGAGCCCAAGTGCATCCAACTGACCACTTCTGGTAATCAATTACCCACGTGACCACCCCGGTTGATGACGTCTGCTGGACTCTGATTGGCACGTAGTAGAGGACTGTTTCACAGACGTTGGGCGATCCTTCAACGACGGACGTTGGGTTACAGACGGCTTCAACTAGGTCGGCTGGTTGGCGGAGGGGATCGGTTGCCACACGGTATGTCCAAGGACAGACGGATCTGTCCTGGAGGTTGGATGTGGATTGCTTAAGAAGATCGATGGTCGCCGTTGCGTCACGTTTTGTTCTGACCTTGACCTCTGAAGGGGTCAAGGTAGTCGTGGAAGATTCGACGACGGTCTCCTCTGATCTGAAGAAATAATTATTATGGTTTCATAGAATTAAATTTTGATTATTTTACACAGATAGCATTTTTCTTTCGGTACTATGACAATGCAACATGCAATATTGGAAACCTGTCATTGCTCCACGTCACGTATTTTCATTCGACTGCAGCTGCTTTAGTTGTAGCGTCAACGGGGAGGGGATAGAGAAATGGATTACACGTTAATGCAAAGGGCAAGACGTAATGAGTTCGAGCCCCGTAGGGTGGACATGCTTTGTTGGCTGCTATTTGCGCCGATTATTAATTTTTGGCTGTCTGTTCTGTTAGCAGTCAATGTATTCGTTTGTCTGAGTTACTGTAAACTTATTCAACTGCATAATTGTACACTGTAACCGGTTACGATGTGTCAACCGGATTGTTGAATAAACGTAAATTACAAATAATATTATAAAACATTTACAGAAGCATCTGAGAGTATATTATATTGTCATACACTACAAAAGACCTTTTTACCGACAATACCATTTGGAAATTCTATTTCCAGTCATCGGTAAATGTCTCTTAATACTTAGAAGGTCAGAGGTGACTTGCAACCTATATCTGCCTAATATCGGCAGTTAGGCAAAATAGTAGACCTATGTAAAGTATGCATGCAGTACTTTATCCGAAGTGTTTGAAACCTACATAAGAATCTAATCGTTGAGATGCCTATCTAATCAAGAGAAAGTTTGGGCTAAACAGCTTTACTGATGGCGGAAACGAGGTAAGAATAGTTTATTAAAAGGTTATTGCGTCCCTGATTTACCTGGACTGTTTTACGGTGTCAACAACGATGTCGGCATCTTTCTTTTGCTGCTGAGGCTGAGACGGTTCCGATGCGACGACAGATGCTAGAAAGACGACGAAGACAAATGGAGACATCACGATGACGACTATACTGAATAACTAACTTAGTTATGAATAGTATTAAAATATAACTAATTTTTTTAATCTAAATATCCAGATGTTAGAGCAGCTGTACTCTTGGATCTTGACGGTTTACACGATTGTACTTGATTGCTGCTCGACATCTTTAGACCATTAATTTTATATACTCGCCCGAACTCACGAAAGCGTTCGAAGAGCCGCGTTCTACCCCGTTACTATGCCATGACTTAGAATAAAATTCTGCTGACTTCACGCAGTTCCTCTCCCTCTCTATGCATGTCTTTATCACAGAAGCTGAGCAACTATCGCGATTGACTCTTGTGTCCCAAACGATGGGCTCGTCTCAAAAACTTCAGAAATCGGAATGAAACAGAGAGACCAACAGGTATAGGTCAATGGACATAGGGACGATGGGAAATCACAAACCGCAATTATTTGTAGCAATAATTGTATGCATGTGCACTTGCTATATCGCCCGTCAAGGCGCTACTCAGAAGCGCTCCTGACTACAGCGCGGACACCGAATCGGAGTTTCACGCCGAAGCGCTGAACAATAGCGAGTGAAGGACTTGCCCGAGGTCACTACGCGATGACTTGAGGTGGATTCGAACCTGCAACCAAGGAAAATAACTACAAACAGCAAATAAATAAATAAAGTTACTTAAAAATGCCTTGTCTTGCATGATCATTGATCAAGTCTGATCATACAGCATTTACTTTTTATCAGAGCGTGGGTGAACGTCGATAACAAAACAGACTCAATACCCATCAAAGCCATCCAAGAGATGAATCGCGTGATGCCACAGAAGCCTAACACCATGATTCTTAAAAACTTCAACTGAGAAGGAAGAGTAAAATAAATAGGCCTAATTATTATTATTATCAGCCGCTCCGTCACGGAAGAGAAAGGCAACAAATTCTGCCTCCGACGTCTATAGGGCCTATTGCCTATTGTCTATTGTTTTATATTGATAATGTATTAATGTATGCCGTGAGTAAATATTTTTTCGGTGCGCAAATTATTGCAATGAGTCATGCTCAACCGAATAGATAAGCTAATTTAATGTGTTTATAAAATCGAAGTGTACTCTAGACTAGCCCGTCGAAGCACATGTTGTTTGTTCGTTCAAAGATACACAGTCATGTCTTATTTCGTAGAACGACAGTTTTGCATTTTTGTCGATTTCTGTACCGATTGCAAATAAAATCGATGTTTTAGCTATTATCTATTGCATAAATGTTTTATTTTGTCATAAATATTAAACACACGTAGACCGATAAGCACAGCAATCTGGAATTATATTTTATTCCGTGCCTTAATTTCTCATTTTCTGTTCAAGTGCATCTAAAGCCAGTTTGTGTCCTATGAAAAGTATGCATATTAGTTTGTGTGGAGCCCCCCCTCATGTGTTCCATGTGAATTTTAGCGCATTGGATAACACGCTGGCATTGAAGACAAGAGGGCTCAAGTTCGCGCCCCGTAGGGCGAACATGCTGTGTATATTATAGGCTGCTTTTAACGCCGTGCACTGGAAGTGTTGCGTGATATTCTACCCTCCTCCTTAAAGCTATTGGTAGGGGGGATGAATTGATCTATCCACATTCTGGTCCGAATAGGGCACGGAGCCAAGGTCGCTTCCCGCAACCATTTCAATATTAGCCTAATGTCCACTCAACTTATTCGGGCGATGTCGTTGGTACCTGAGCAGCATGACTTAATGTACATCTTCCATGGCTGCCAACAGTCGAATTCGACTCCTGCAATATCTTGCGATCACCCGTTCAAATTGTGTGTTTGTTAGGTGTAGGCCTATCAGTTTGAAATAAAACAAAAATAGCCTATCATAGAATTATTGCAAATAAGTGACAGATCTTCAGTGTTTTTAAACGGAATAGACAGCTAACATTTTCGAAGCACTCAATTTAATCGACGATAGGACACCTACAAGCGGGGTTGAAGAGCAGGACATAAGGAATGCTTCTGAGGGGCAAAAATACCTTAACGGTAACAAATAACCTCTATGTTGCAACCGGAAGAATAGCCTACGAATCTTATTTCATAGACAAGTAGACCTACATAGCTAACAATGTCATAACGTCATCGCAGCCTATGTATGGCTCTGTGAATTATAATCTGGAAACTCCCAAGAGACTTAGCCGAAGTCTTTGTCTTAGTAAGAAGTCAGAGAGCTATTATTTTGAGGCTGTCGGATTCCAGGCGAATGTTTAGGTACACTGTGGCCCCGCCTGAAGATCAGGTAAACTACCATTTCTGCATTCCCCACATTACCCCAAAGGAGAGACCAGCTAGAGGAGACTGAGCGACTGTTGGAGAGGAGGCACAGACGCTGACAAAAACAAGTCACAGCAAACAATAGAAGAGTGGTGGAACTGGAAACACGGAAACACGTATAACTTATGGTGCGCTGACAAAACGGCGCAGACAAAACGGCGCAGAAACAAAATGGCGCGGTAGCAAAACGGCGCTGGACAAAACGGCGCAGACATGAAGAAAAATTTTGTGTTTGTAGTTTAATTGTTTAATTGGTGGAAGCACCAAAAATCCAACTTCCATTTAAATAGTTTTCATCAATCCAGTTCCAATTTAAGTAAGCCTGATAACATTTTCATCAATCCAGCTTCCATTTAAACAAGAATATTTTCATCAATCCTGCTTCCATTTAAGCAAGAATATTTTCATCAATCCTGGTTCCATTTAAGCAAGACTATTTTCTTCAATCCAGCTTCCATTTAAGCAATAACATTTTCATCAATCCAGCTTCCATTTAGGCAAGAATATTTTCATAAATCCTGCTCCAATTTGAGCAAAAATATTTTCATCAATCTAGCTCCAATTTGAGCAAGACTTATTTCTTCAATCGATCTAGTCTATATTCGAAATGAGCTTCTAACGACGGGCGGTACTGTTTGATAGCCTTAAAAGCAAACAATCACTAAACGGGTATCGCAGTCTTTGTTCTGCGCCGTATCGTCGACGCAGTTTTGTCGTGGTTCTTTGAATTGCGCCGTTCTGTCGGCGCCGTTTTGTTGGCGCCGTTATGTTGTTACGGCGCCATAACTTATCTAACGAACTCCCTTCGACAGTTTACTCAATCAATCAATCAATCAATCAATCAATCAATCAATCAATCAGCCAATAAACAAATAAATCAAAGGTTCATTGCAGCCAACAGATGGTACAAGAACAAGTTACATGCATATCAATATACATGTAGTTTATGTTGATACAAGGGAAGGACCCACCAGGGATCGAAAATCCAGCAATGTATCAACACTCTAACATCAAATTGAAACACACACAATGCCAGTGCTGATAAGTGATAGAGGTCGAATAGCAGGATGACGCTGCCGTCAAACAGTTCCTCCTGGCAACGTCCGATCATGGCTTTTTTAACGTGCAGTTGTACACAAAATGTGCAGTTCTAAATGGATTAGTGCAGTTGTATAAGCACTTCATACAGTTAAAACTAGCAAAAATGTTCATTGTCCTCCGATTGGAAGTAATTTACCATGGATGATAGGAAAGGAAAGAAGGGGTTGTGCGTTTCTAAAAATTCCTTGAAAACAACCCTGCGTCCGATCCTATGTTGAGGCAAAAAAGTTCATAGCCGAGAAATTGTCATCTTCCTTTTTACGATGAATCGTGAATGGAAATACTCGCAGTGGTTAACAACGGTCAAGGTCACAGTGTGCAGTGACCCGTGTCGTTCGGTCACGCCGATACGAAAAAAAACGGACTGAAGTTTTTGTCAACACGATTCGCAAAGTTCAGATTCAACAACAACATATCGGATGGGAATTGACCTTTCTGATCTAGTATCGTACATGTGGGTCACGCGTGTGGTTTGCATCGCCACATCTTTCCTTTTACATGTATGTGCTAGGTTTTTTTCTCATGTAACGGGTCGCAGTCGGGAGCCACTGCACAGGCTACGCGATTCGAGCGGTTCGCAAAAGTCGCACCCCCACCTCTTGAGCCGCGAAACGTTCCTAACAAACAGCCGTAAATCGTCTCAGCGTTTCAGCAAAAAACTGTTTTTGTCGCAAGTTGAATACCTTTAAACAAAAGAGTCGGGATACTTCCTCTAACGTCTCCTTTTTTAGAATAGGGAAATTCTACAGTGAAGTTTCCAAGCCGTCAAAACATGTTTTTCTAATGAGCTTGACGCTTGGCGAACTATTTGGGAAATTTGCGCAAACAAGCACGTTTCACTTACAGTATAAATAAGAGTCAATCAGAACTTGTTTTCGCAATCAGAAATTGTGCGGAACAAGAGTGAGCCTCTGTTAGAGTGCGGTGAATTTTGCTTTCCGTTGCAGCTAAAGAGGATAAGGATGGGAATGAGACTCTGTGACACCATTTCGTCTTTTGGTTGTGTGCTGATGGTGGTTGTTCTGGCGAATTCAACAACAGCTACTGACCGCAACGAATGCCCTTCGAGGAGCATTGAGTCGAGATTGGGGAGCATTGAGTATCGACTCGATGATATCCAGCAGATTGTTTCTACATTGGACAACCCTTTGGTCGAAGGTAAAGATCATCATTAGAATACACAAAGACAGATGTGTGACCCTTATTTTGTAGCTATCTCGTCCTTCAAACGTTTTCCCTGGACGATTTCTTCTACCCACAAATCTCTACTAGTATCTTATCACCTCCTGGACATGCTTCCCTTGTAGACTTTTGTACAGACCTATTAGTGACATTCCGTTTGCGTGCACTTTTAATGATTGGTAAGGGAATTAGGGAGTCCATGGAATTTAGGATCCATCTCCGTGATTTATTTATTTAGCTTTTGCTGTTCAAGCAGAGCCACTCAACAGCAGCCTCATCGGCCTCGTGTAGGACGGGCATTCCGCCCGGAAAGCGAGTTGTTATACAGTCATTTACAATGTGCTCCATAGTCTGAATGTTCCCACAGCTGCAAAAGGGATCCGTGGCTTGACCCCAACGGACCAGGTTGGCAGCGCATCGCCTCTGGCCCGTTCTAAAGCGGTTCAGTGTGACCCACTGAGCCCGCGGGAGGTTATAGCCCGGGAGCCATACAGACGGCTCGGCCACGAGCGAGCGGTTAACAACTTCAGCTGCTGACCACTCGGTGCTCCAGGCCGAAATAGCTGTAATGTTTTCCTCGGGTTGATCCCTCCATATAGGTCGGCGTGATGGGAGGCGTAGTACTGGGTGGCATGTAATGTCCATATACAGTGGGAGAGTTCTGTTTGCCCGGATCTTCCGCAGCATCCTCGTGTTTGCCTCCATTCTTCTCATGTGCGGAGGGGGGATGTTGCTCAGAACCGGCAGCCACGCAAACGGAGTAGAATATCTCCGTGATATTAAATGCCAATACACTTAGTCAATTTCACAAGGAAGCTGTAGGCTAAGCGCGAACTTCCATTGTGCGCATGAGCAGTATTAAAGTTGCAGACATTAGCTTCGGGTTCAGACTATGATCCACAGTGGATTTGGGATGCTCAACGGAAACTTAACTCTCGGGCCATAGAAGGACTGGGAGGATGAAATCCCGCCCATCCTCTGGCAATTCTAACGTTGTGGGGAAGTCGGTTAAGTAGTACACAATGGTGATGTCTAAGTAGCAGTTAATTGAACTCTGTTCTAAACATCTGAAATAAAAACACATGACCAAACCTCTTTCGCCTGTAGCTTAAAACAAACTCGCGGACACTGTGCAAAACAATTATACGTTCTGGTATTGCCTACGTAGCTTTAAGCATTTTTTCTATATTATTATTGTTGGCCTCTACCGTAGACCTATGCTGATTGTTTCGAGTATCCTCTAGAAATCCGTAACCATGTCATGGTTTGATTGGCAGACAACTGTGTGGTGTACTTGTCGTCATACTGCTTCGACGATTCGATAAGAGAGGGTTACGTGAAGACAAGTACGGCGAGTTCAGACGTATTCACTTCGGATCGTGGAGTAACACTCGTCGAGCTCGATGCCACAACGTGTTCCACAAGAAACAAACAAGCATTCGACACATTCGGGTCGTCAGACGATAGGGTTCAGATGTTGGAGACTCTGGAATCGGCTACAGCTGGAACGATCATAGCTGGAGTTACGCAAGATTCGCCAGAGTATTACGACGGGGAACCATTCCAGAAATACGCTGGTCCATTTTTCACACGGTACAACATGAATCTAACTGGTTTGCAGGTGAGAGACAAGTTTGCATTCATCATGCAGAAGGGATATCCGAAGAAGACATTGTTCGAGAGAAGACCACGATACGGAGACTATCTGAAAATAACAATTTTGCTCAGCGGTATGTATTCGTAGAGTCTCATTGCGGGTTATTTAATTTGATGTTTCCACAGCTGTGACGAGGTCTTGCACTGTATTGTATTGTATTGTATTGAATCTGATCAATTACAAAGCGCCCCTATTAGGGTGAACCGTTCAAAGGCGCATCAAGTGCGCAAAGTCCCCGCGATAAGAAGCAGGTTTTGAGAAGAGAGAAGGAAGAATACAGACTGCGAGGCAGAAGTGCAGAACAAACAGAAGAAGAAAGAGCATTCCAAAGAGAGAAACGAATTGAGACGAATGACCGACACTCAAGGCCGTAGCCAGAATTTTATTTGGGTGTGTGTGTGTTTTCCGACTGTGAATTTTGAGGTGACTTTTTTGCAAAATATTTTGACCACGTTTTTATAGTCGGCAAAATTTCTGACGACCTTTTTTAGTCGTCGCCTGATCTTCTTGTATTTGTTGGGCTCGCAATACACTGTACGTTCACGGCGGTGCAAAAACACAATTTTCCGCGAATTTCGACTATTTTCTGGTCGAAATTGTTACATCGTTTTATTATTTTATTTTTGGGGGGAGGGGTGCTTAAGCACCCAAAACACAGGTTCTACTCTGGGTAACAATCTGGGGCAAATTGTTTACGCACACGTGCCTCTGTCATCAAGCAGTATAATTTGGTACAGTTTCACGAAATAAAGTCTCCCCCGATACAAAGTCTCCCCATACAAAGTCTTCCCCCAAAACAGAGTCTCGTCTGGCTTAAACTCTGCATTGGGTGAAATTTTCTGAAGTAAAAGTATATATATTTTCTTGCTATGTAATCTGGCAACGTAAACTAACTAAATTTGATGCAACTGTAGCCCATTTCACGCTGAACGGGGGAGACTTTATTTTGTGGACGGCGGAAATATTCTCTCCACCACGGAGACTTTATTTCAGAATATACTCTCCGGGAACAGATCCGACGGGAGGGAAAGAATCTGTTTCGAAATAAAGTCTCCGGGGGAGACTTTTAGGGGGGGGGGGCTGTCACGCGCCACCGGCGGAAGCGGGGGAAGTAAGCGGCAAGTCCTGTGACAACACGGTGTACGGACATTTGAACGGTGGTCAATTGAACGGACGACACTTGACCGGCGACACTTTAACGGGCGATATTAGAACGGGCCGACAATAGAACAAGCGACACTTGACCGGAGCGTCATATTACCGGGCCGACTAATGAACAATTCACAAGGTGCGGCGTTGTACTGGTACACTATGGACGTAGGCCAACTCTGAGTTTTGACTCAATTTTGGGAGCGACGTTAACTTTGGCGACACTGAATACTAGAAACAGTTATACAAAGTCATCTAATACGCCAAAGTGGAATGGTGGCATTATGGGCTCCAGTCGCTGTTTTTATGTCACCACCTCACCGTCTGGACCTTTTTGACAGGTCTCAAGAAAGACATTCAAACGCAAAAGACTACTTTCTTGCAAGGCTCGACCGGGATGCTTCAACCAGGCCAGAAGAAATATCGACAATTAAACAAGTTACATGTACATGTGCAGTTGCCAGCTACGGCAGAGCAGAAATTTTAATGTCACATAATTAGAAGACGTTGAACTTGGTAGGCCTAGGCCTACATGTCAAAGACAGTGAATGTTGGATTGCTTTTAAATTTTACTATGACTTTACCGATCAATTGTCCGCCGGTCATCTGTCGCCCGTTCAACTGTCCGGCCGTTCAATTGTCTCAGTGGTCATCTGTACGCCGTTCTACTGTCGCCGTTCTAGTGTCGCACGTTCTTTTGTCGTCCGTTCTAATGTCATGTAACCGACAACACTGGCCCCGTGTCCATGCAGGACCTTGGGATTCGTCCATTGCCGACTCAAGGGCCTAGGAAAGGTGATGAGCGCCTCACCAACAGGCCTGTGGCCCAGGGAATCTGGCAGCGATGACTTTATTTAACTTTACTTTTGCTGTTTTATTGAATATGCTGTATATTTTTGAAGGTTCCAGCATTCACAATATGACCTTCAGTCGAGTGTAGTAGAGTCGACACATGAGACTCGGATGAAGAATTTACTCAACGATCTTCTTAAAAACAAAAGAAGTTGGAAGCGTCTGAAAGAAATGCAATCTGCAATATAACTAACGCCTTTAGAGTTTCGCTGATCATGACATGTTTTATACAGCAATCGTCGCAATTTGAGAGATTTTAAAACACATTGTTAGATTTATCCTGCCTATTGGAGCGTCGCATCCAGAGTCGAGCAATTAAAAAGTAAAAAATACGATTATTTGATAAATTTGATGTTAAAGTTAAGGCATAGGTGCAATCACGTCCTAAAAGTTGGGTTGGACCATAATGAATAACGTCCTAAAAGTTGAGGACCATAATAATAAGGTTAGGGGACCACTCGAAAGTTGGGGGGGGGACGCGTCCCGTGGGTCCCATAGGGTGGTTGCGCCTATGAGTTAAGGCTACTTCTTCTTAATGTTCTGCCCTTATATTTATAGGTTTATATAGGCTACCAACGACATCATTCTCGCTTATTCTGTGCTTTTTTCTTTATTTCTTTATATAGTCATCCCTTTTCTCCGTCCATCAGACAGTAACCTTAACAAGAAATTTCGTGCCAGATCACAATAAATAGATGTGATTAGAATTACTGACTTGGTGGTTAGAATAAAATTATTCTATAATGCAGAAACATTTTTAAAATGTGTTGTATAAAAACTCCTGTTGTTTCCTCTGAATTAGCCGGTGTTTTCTTCAAAAGACTTGATCAACGTATCGGAATCAAAAGATTTCGCTAAACAACAGTGCAACAAAATATTAGCTAACATTAGGCATCCATGAAATGCTTCTAGCCGACTCTACATCCAGTAAATTAAATTATGGGTGATGATCTGCCACCCACTAGATGCACCCTTCATATGATGATGTCAGTCCAAAGCCTGGATGGAAGAGTAGGGCATCGCCAATCATTTTCTTATGACAGAGTGTCGTTAAACTGCACAAAAAACCAGGATATTTCGCTGCACATAAGAAGTATGAGAATTTCAGAAAGTAGCATTGAGTCAGACTAAGGCCCACTGTGGAGTTGGGATGAAGATTTTAAATATGGGGGTCATAGGAAGATTAGGAGGTGTGAAACCCCCGACCCTCAGACAGTTCTCACCTTGTCCCTAAGTCATTTAGTTACATTGAATATAGGACTATTATAATGTAACTGTATCGAGGCTACGCTCTTTACTTGCGTCGATACGTACTGTACACTGCGATAATGTTTAGGTATCAGTCATTGGAATATAAGTATCAGTCCATGAAATCTAAGTATCAGTCCTTAGAATCTAAGTAACACTCCTTGGAATCTAAGTATCAGTCCTTGGAATCTAAGTATCACTCCTTGGAATCTAAGTATCAGTCCTTGGAATCTAAGTATCACTCCTTGGAATCTAAGTATCACTCCTTGGAATCTAAGTATCAGTCCTTGGAATCGATATAAGTTTCATCCCTTGGAATATGTTCTAAACATGACCAAAATATTCGCTTTCAACTGCAGGTTAAATCAGACTCTTAGACTCTGTGCTAGTGTTGCCAACTTAACTTTCAATATTCTTTGCCATAATAACATATCTGATGCATCACACCCTCAGCCAATAGGCCTATGCTTTCAGTGGTTCATCTAAGTCCCGGTAACAATCTCCCGTCCACTCAGCCATAACTTAAATTGAATATTGATCGAACTCAAATTTCAATCTTCCTGCAGACAACATGATATACAGCTTCAAATGTAATTTTAATATTGATTGCAAACACCAGCTGGATGGAAAGCAGTTAGTCAATTTCAAACGAAATTCCATAACAAGCACGGTTGCCGCGCCCTAAAGCCCACCCATCTGTAAATTAAATTTTATATTGAAGCAGATTCATTATAAATGTTGACCAACTCCTCTTCGTGCACCCAGCCTAAAATTAATGCGGGTCGCAGGTAGCCTACAGCTCATAATAGCCTATATACAGAGGCGTAGCGACCGCCCTCCGTACTCTCCGACCGAAGGGGCCCCCCGCAAGGAAGGGGACCCTAAAAGTGCCAAAAATGAATTAAATGACTTTTTAAAAAGGTCGTCAGAAATTTCGGGCCCAAAAAGGTCGGATTTCCTCTCGGCCAACGTGTAGCCTACTCACCAAAAATTTACCAGTAACAGCCCTGATCCTGTATGTTGCATAAAATAAATGCCGCATCCCGGTGTCTGCATTGTAAGGGGCCCGCCAGCCTGGACATTATGCTCGGAGGGGGCTACGATCATCGTTGCTACGGCCCTGCCTATATAGATGTAGCTTCACCAGAAAGTCCTGAATGTTGTTTGGCAGCTGTTTTACATTGAACTATTGTACTTACTTACTTTTTACCTGCTGAGCGGGACGATACAAATCGAGTTAATTAGTATCACTTTGACGACAGCATCATAACAAGATAATATGATTCGAGTTGCCATATTACATGCATGTCTGCATCGATCTAAAGTTAATTATATTTTTTCTACATCTGCTATACATGCGTCGGTTGCAGGTGGTACATTGCGAATGAGAATTGCTAGAATCTGCACGGTCTCTCTAACAAGAGAGTGCCAGAGTAGTTTTGCTTCTCGTCACAGCCGGAGTAGGAGTAGGCCTAAGCTTAGTCCAGAACAGAGATGAATTTCTTTGATGGCAAGCGATCGTTTGGGCGTGCTGTGTCGATGGTGGCTCTGTTTTCAGTTGCTCTGGGTCTCGCTGTTCCCGAGTCCATGGTGAAGTCTGTTGGTCAGCCAATTGTCATCATCGAGAATCTCGTCATCGACATTCCTCCGGTTGCTGCAACGTGCAGCAACCCTGTGATCAAACGTAAGTAACTAATCGTGGGTATAATGTTTAGCCAGATGGGAAATGGGTGTGCAATTGCCTCTCTAGAATCTCTGTCTTCGTGATTATTATAGGCCTATACTCTATAGGGTTATTATTTTATGCGTAGAAACAGATGGGGCACGAGTTTATGACTGCCTCTCTGGATTCTATATCTTTATCATTGTATGTCTATTTATGCCTATTTATGCTTAGGCCCTATATATCTTTATAATTGTAAGCCTGTTTATGCCTATTTATGCCTATTTATCCTTTTCATTGTAGGCCTATTTGTGCATTTATTGATTTCAATCATCCCGGTGTCTGACGAGCAAGGCATCGAAAAGGATGTGTAAAATTCGGCAAAACGAAGCTGGCTTCCAAACTACTAACAATGCACTGGGAGTTAGTTCAAATGCGCCCTCGATGATTGCTATAACTTGCTGCATAATAGTTTTACTAAAAGCTTTTGCATTTTTCTTATTCAATTGTTATCTGTTTTGAATGCTTCTACAGTCTATGTAGACTAGTTGTAGCCTAGGCTATTATAATTACTATTGCAGAGCGAGAGGCCCTAACACTGCGGTTGGAGTTGCCATATCAGCGCTTCTGAGTGAGTTCTTGAAATGAATGAATGAATGAATACTACTTTAAAAATCTGATGAAGTTGTTGTTTTCAATGTTCATGAATAATAATATAATTCGTGGTTCAATGGTTATTGGTTAACAGCAAATTGCAGAGTAGACGTAGCGTCATACGGCTACAACGACTTCCAGCCATGCGGTTATGTAAACACAAGCGGAGGAAGTTCTGATGTGACCTACGATCCAAATGACCTCTGGAAAAATCGCGGAATCATTCTCTTCGAGTTGGACGCGACAACTTGCATGACAAGGAACAGACAACGATTCGACACCTGGGAGAACAAAGATGATCGTTCGCAGATGATAGAGACCCTGTTATGGGCGCCGTCTGGAACCATCATTGTTGGAGTGACGGCTCTTTCGGCAGAAACCGAAGACTTGGCCCTGCGGGGCGCCGCTAATTGGTTTTTCGTCAACTATAATATGAATCTCACTGCAGTGGGTCTGGAAAGCAGGAAGAAATTCGCCTTCGTCCTGCAGAAAGGTTATCCCAAGAAGACAGTGTACTGGATCAAAGAGAAATTTACGGACTGCTTGGAGGCGAGTTTTACGCTGAGCGGTAAGTTGTGAAATCGTAATGCTAATAATATTATTAATTTTCCCCCTGCGCCTTTCAATAATTAAATTCAATCGAGGGCTATTATAATATAGAATTCAGATTCCAAAGCAAGCATTCGTTATGATTATACTATGTACTAAATTTGAATGACAGCTGATAATTTTCAACCAACTTTGATCACTACTTTAGAGCTTGTATGTTGCGGCACTCGGCTTCACGAATTATTGCTTCTACGGCCCTCAGTGTCAAAAAGGTTGAAGAACTTTCCTCTAATCATCTAATGCAACCATGCTAAGCAGAAACTAACTCATGTGTTGATTCTGCAACAGACTTCCATGTTTTTAGGCCAACATTGCCTCATAATTATCTGCATGGCCATTTGCAATGTTATAAGTATTATGCTTACCTCTGCAGGTTCTACAGTTGCCGAAGCGACCTTCAAATCTGACAATCCAGCTTCAAGTAGCCCTAGGCCTATATTCGGCGACTCGCAGATTAACACAACGCCATTCAATTGGCCAAGCTTCTCATAGTCAACTATTATATGGTTCGTGCAGATGGAAATCGCATTTGAGTTCCGACAACTTTACATCCTTTTGAATAATTAATTGCATAGCCTTTAAAAATCCTTTTGAACATGGAACTCAATGTCAAGACGTTGGCATAAAACTTTAAATGTTTAATTACAGAAGTAGATAAACTCTTTATAAACGAGGCCATGGTCTAAAGCGGTTAAATCCAGATGGCGAAAATAGAATTTCGAAAACTTAGAAATTTGACACTGAGTCTAACCTAAAACTGCTAGCATGATAACAATTACAGCCTGTTATATTATTATAAGAAAGGGTAAATTATGTTCATATGAAATTAATCACAGAATAGAAATGCTTGAACATCTAAAACCTGAGTTGTTGTTGATGTAAATTGTGTTTTACTTAATAATTTGTCTGATATTATCTTAAACACACCTGCTCGCAGGTCTTCGGAGTAAGAAAATCTCACCAAACACACATTACAGAATTGTTTTGGTTGCTTCAGCTGTTGCTTTGATCATCATCATCATCATCATCATCATCGTCATCATCATCATCATCATCATCATCATCATCATCATCATCATCATCATCATCATCATCATCATCATCATCATCATCATCATCATCATCATCATCATCATCATTGTCATCATCATCATCATCATCATCATCATCATCATCATCATCATCATCGTCGTCGTCGTCGTCGTCGTCGTCATCCTCATCATCATCATCATCATCATCATCACGATCATTTCGAGGCGGGGACTAGGGTGCGTTTCCCTGTGATGTCCATTATTAGGATTACGATTCAGATGTTCCGTACCCGGTGCAATTTTCTCATCTCCGAGGTCTCACAGTGAGTGGAGCATCGCAGCGTCTCCGATGATCTGGATAAAATAATGAGGAGAGAGTGACGTGAGTCGGTTTTTTCAGTATCGTTAAACGACCTCAGTGGCTAACCAGGATTTTTGGGTATAAGCTGTCACTCAAACGTTTATTACCGTTGTCATTATAATAAGGGTGATATGAAGGTCGCTAAATCATCCTGTAGGCCTATCTTACTGAATTTCGGTGGAATTCAAATAAAATTTAAAATTAATTAAAACTAAAGAAATCGAATCCTGATCACTGGATGAGTCTCTAAAAGTAATCACAAATGCATTCCGCAACGCATTCTGTACGATAGGCGCCGTTTGATGCAGGCACCTCCTTTGAACTACTCTCACGTCCACTTGGGAAGGATGTTTCCAGTTGACATGGTGGCAAAATGAGCAGAAGAAGTTTTTTTAAGATGCCTGACATAACGTTTTTGTGGTTGGTACCATGTGGTGGGTTATTGAGCCGATAAACAACATAGATGCGCCCATGAAGAGAAGACGAGGAGCTCTAAAACCCAAGCGTTGAAATGAGTTTGTCCTCTAACACCCACGTGAATTTCTAAGAGAATGTTAATGCTATTACTTTGAAATTTACCATACACGCAGGCCCGCATTTAGGTGGCTGCTAATGGTGCTGCAGCACAAGACCCGCAGTTTCGAGGGTCACGCAGTTCGGTTATAAATGTGAGCGAGTTGTCGGAGGTCAAACTTACCATTGGATGGTAACCATTGCATCCGGGCAGGCATTAACCTTAGTGCTGTCCTGCATGAATAGTACCGTAGTTGTATTCCAGTGCGCTAAGATATATGCGTAAACTGTTGGTACATCATGGCGAATTGGCGACAGAGAGGGTACAGAGTACAGAACGTTCTACTTTGTTAAGCAATGGCAATGCGTTACAATGCCTCGTGACCACGGCATTCTTGCACAGTCACGACCGCATGATCATTGTGTCCACAGCTATCATATTCTTTTTCATAGGCTTCACTAATATTATTACAGTCATTATAATATTTTTTCTCTTCCGTGATGCCGTTTAGGCCTAGCACCGTAACCATCTTGAAAGTATTATCTCTGGCCGTGCTTCTGTGATAGGCTATTCCTGGTTTCGAGCACAGTATAGTATAGCAGGCCTAGACGTCGTATGTGAACGAGTACCTCATATGCATCTTGCTATTCATTTAGCGCTAGTAAGAAGCATGGGCGGAGACTTACGAGGGGTGGGGGACTGAATGTGTTGGGAAACGGCCCATGCATTTGTCCCCCAACTCCCCTCCCATTTGTTGACTGTCAGAGATGGACACTTTACAAAGACACACACTGCATTCACTGATACACTGGCGAATAAATGACAAAAAAGGTAGTCAACTTTTTAGGCGGGGAAAATTGGTATTTTCCCTGGAGATTTCGGCCAACGACTAAAAAAGGTCGTCAGAAATTTTTGTCGTCAGAAATTTTTGCCGGCAAAAATTGAAACTTTTGTCGGCGACTCAGCCTTTCGTCAGCCGAAAATCTCGCGTCCGTCTGTCGACGCCAATCATTCGCCCCCCCCCCCCCCCAAGTCTCCGAGTCTCCGCCCATGGTAAGAAACCATAAATGCGTAGACAACTTTTATTTAATTAGGCTAAGAGCACACGGTATTGGTGGCACCAATTGAATTTTTCTGCATTCTATACAGCGATAACTTAAAAAAATATACATGTAGATCGAATTCGATTTTAATCTTCCTGCAGTCTAAGCTCATAATTTATTATCAATTGCTGAAAGTTACCAAATCCTACCGGTCTTCTCTAACGTACAGGCATCACCCGACAGTGCTCCAAGGTCAAACCGTCCTTGACGAACTAAGTCCGTTGAGAGTGTGTGGGTGGGTGAGAGAGACAGACAAGCAAACAGAAAGACAGAGACAGAAAGAGGCAGAGAGACATAGGGAAAAGGCAGAAAGAGCGATGGAAATAGCGAGATACAAAGAGACAAAGAGAGATAGATAGAGAATGAGAGACAGAGAAACAGAGATAGACAGAGACAAAGACAGCGACAAAGAGACAGAAAGAGAAGCACACAGTGAGACAGAGAGGCATAGAGGCAGAGAGAGAGAGGCAGAGACAGACAGTCAGACATAGAAGAGAGAGACAGGAGAGTCAGGAGAGAGACAGAGACAAAGACAGACAGACAGAGACAGACAGACAAACAAAAAAGAGAAAGAGACAGTGACAGAGTCAGGGACAGAGACAGAGACAAAGTCAGAGATAGAGACAGAGGATAAGAAACAGCGAGGCAGAGGGACAGAGTAACAATTTTATATTGACCTCCATAAATATGTATAATTGCGTCAACTCTGCTCGTTGTTTGACAACGATAACATTCAAATTTTTCAGTCCGAATAATTATTATTTATCCTAGGCCAGCAAATCGTGTCATTGTATTCATTCATTCATTCATTCATTCATCCATTCATTCATTCGTTCGTTCGTTCGTTCGTTCTTTCGTTCGTTCGTTCGTTCATTTGGAGAATTTATATAACGCCTCTTCAAGAAACTACGCTCCCAGTCCAGCCACAGCTGAAAAATAATTTGAGCGACTTATGAAAAGCAGGTGAATTTAGCCTAGGCATAAGTCGCAAGGTTAGTGGTAGGTCATTCCAGATAGCGGGACTCACAGTATAAAAAACCAGGCGCTGTCTCGAGGAACCAAAAGCTTTCTCGTTGTCGCAGAGCCAAGAGCTCGACGGGCTGCAAGGTCGGAGACAGGTCGATAAAGGCTAGACATACATGATGGGGCACAACCAATAAGGCAATCAATTCATTCATTCCTTAATTAATCCATTCTATATGAACATCTATATAACACCCATTCAAGGTTACTACGCAGGAGCGCTCCCGATCCAACCTCGGCTGAAAATTACTGTTTTAAGGCTCCGATAAAATGCATCTGAGCAAACCCTAGGCATAATATCATTGGTTGTAACTAATCGCTTTATTCCGATCACGTGGCCCCCAGCAGTAGGCCATCCAGGATACTATTCGGACAAAACATTTAAATCAGTAATCTGAATAAATTAATCGTAAGTGAATTTCTCTTGTCGTGTGGCAGATTATTTTGATCTTTCTCGCAGTTGAAGTAAAGAAGTTACGAGTGGCGATGGGTTTCCACAGGATCGGGCGATTGGTGGCCTGCATGTTGTTGATAGTAGGCCTAGTTTTGTCAAATGTCCATGGTCAGCCGGTCCAGATGTCATCATCAGGTACCGATTGTTCTGCGGAACGTCTCGATTGGCGTCTGGAAAGTATGGAGAATCGACTCGAAGACATCCAGAAGATTGTTTCGACATTGAAGAACCCTTCCATCAAAGGTAATTGCTCAGGATTGGAATAGGAGAGGGAGACAGAGAGTTCTCTAACTCTCGCCGTCCGCAAACTTTTTGTCTTGCTTTAGCATTCCAATCTCAACTAAAAGCTCACCTGTTCCTGAGCTCATTTCCTTTATAGTTTTTTTTTCAAATAAGGTATTTCAAGGATATCTATAACTTTGTCATGTAATAGGCTAATAGTGCTATAGCTATCCTAAACTCGAGATTTCTACATGGGGAAATATGGAATTCGCTAGAATAATCTAATAGACACCGGCGCTTAGTCAGAAGTGACATGATGGTTTCAGAAGGCTTTAGCGACGGCACTAGCGAGAGCACTGTGGCAGAGATGTGCAGTAATTTAATTGAATAGGCTCTAAATGAAATTACGTGATTTAAATTACATCTGTAATTGATAATTTGTAATATGATGCTCTGCATCAAAGTAATTTGTATTTAGTAATTCAATTACACTTATTCATGTAATTTGTAATTTCAACCACATTATGTAAAATCAAATTACACTGAATGCAAGTTTTATTATTATGAAACTATGTTCAGATTATTTGGGTCAACATTCCGCTTAGGCCTACATATTCAAGAAGTAAAATATTATGCAAGAAAAAAGGAATTTGTATTACGTCAGAAAACGCGAAAATGACTGGAAAGCGCAGCCAAGATCATATAGGCTAGTAGTTTTCTCGAATATGATCCAAAGTCAGCAAATTTGGATGGACCACAAAGTCGACGAGCAGAAACAAAAACCTATTAGGAAAATTGCAATGTAATTCTTACAGAAGATAATAGAAAGGAAATAGAGATGCTTCTTAGCTTTCCAACTCCTAAGAAAATATTTATACAATTCAATGCTACCCTGCCTTGGTCTGCACCAGTAGAGAAGGTCTAAATTTTTTGCAGGCATGATTGTAAGTCCTATCAGACGGCGTCTATCAGATAACATGTTTGAACAGCTGCTGCTTCTCAAATACATAGATGTTAAAAAACCATGGAATCGAAATTAAAAAACGGAAATAGTTTTATTCGAAAAAATAAAACCAAAAAGTGACAAACAGGAAACTCATTTTTGTTTTACTTTGTTGCATTTGAAATTGCATTTTAAACTTTTATAAAACCTTGTTTATACAATTTCATCTTAATAGGCAAATAGTGCCTAACACAACTTTATTTGTAGTCAAAAATAAATTATAAGAGACAATAATCTGACAGTTTTTTCTTCTTGTGACTTTGGTCTAATACAAAATTGGAAAAAATTAAAGATATCGAAATATTTTCAAATTTAAATTGGAAACATAGGTCCACATACGTTCATGCTGATCGATATAACGCGATTAGTCTAAAATCTAATCAGAATTAAGGACTATAATAGATGTGTACTAAATTATATATCGTACTTAAATTTTTTATTGCATTCATGTATATGATAATCATAGATAGGCCTAAGAAGTTTATAACAAAATAACTCTTATAAATTTCATTTTTGTAGGGACCTAGTGCATGTATTTTTTAAATGAGGACTTAACAATTCAAACCATTAGGCCTAATGACACTTGTCTGCTGTATAGCCTACTTGTGAGTTCGGTGAAAACGCAAGAAAGAGCAGACAATAAATAAAATTATGGACAATGATAAAAGACAGTAAATAAATAAGCAAAGCTACATAACAAATTTTAAAAACCGATTAAAAGGATGGAAAAAAACCGAAAAAGTAGTCTACGTTTTTTGAAAATAACGAAAACGAAATTTTTTACACAGCTATGCTCAAATAAAATTAAATATACATTCTTTGATACAGTAGCCTAATGCACATAGAAAGAAGGCGAAAAGGCATGCGATTCCTGTCTGATTCTTTTTTATCCCTAATTATTTTTTATATTTTATGTAATTTAAATAACGTAGGCTAATTTATCATTTGTAATTTCCGGCAGATTTAACTAGTAGTTGGTAATTTGTAATTCAATTACACTATCTCTAGAAATTGATACGGTAGTTTGTAATTCAATTACATGTTGAAAATTGCGCCTAAATAACTAGAGGACTGTGGCAGGACAGTTCAATGCGAGCATGTCCAGCGTGGGACAGATCGGCGCAGTACATTCGACATGGGCCTGCAGTATAATTCGGCTGATGAGAAAATTTGATATTGTAACATAATAAACCAGCGTTGATTGCTGTTGAAACATAATATTAAAAGTATGATTTTGGTTTCTAACGTATTCAGATATCATTCTGTCAGTCTGCGTAACGTAATATCTGCAGATGGTGTCCCGTCAAGAGCGCGCAGGACAAAAGCGCGCCGACAATAAATTGCGCGCCAACAAAAGCGCGCCGACAAAAGCGCGCTCGGGTCAAATGCGCGCCGACATAAGCGCGCGGCGTGGACCAAAAGCTGTACTTTCACTTCCGCATAACATAAATCAAAGCAATACCCACCTTTACTTCTCACCTACAAGTGGCCAATATTCAAAGTCTTTCATCAAGTCAATGATTCAACCACCCATGTTGATGAAAGTTGTTTGTCCACAAATAAGAAATTAGATTAACCACTATTAGAGTAGACTATATTCTCAATTTAAACTTCGAACACTGAAGCTTAATTTTGTGGACATTACATTTTTCGTCCGTTACACACGGTAGTTAACGGTATTTGCAAATCTGCCTTGATTAGATTAGACTCTTAGCAATGTAATTTTTTCAGAAATATTACTTAATTTTTGGACATTAGAATTTTCTTTCGTTGATTGCATATTTGCCAGACAATTACACATGAGTTTGTTCGTGAGTTTTTTTGTCCGTGTATGTTAGTCTATATTTTGTTGACTGCGACCTTATGTCGGCGCGCATTTGTCCTGCGCGCTTTTGTCCTGCGCGCTTTTGACGGGGTACCTCTGCAGATATCTGTACGTCTGCGTCCGTGTGTGTCTCGCTCCTCTGTCTGTCTGTCTGTCTGTCTCTTTCTCTGTCACTCTCTCTGTCTGTGTCTCTGTATCTGTCGCCCACGCTCCCTCTCACACACAAACACACACGCCAACACACACACACACACGTACACAAACACGCACACACACGCGCTAAACTCTGACCTAATATCCTGGTTTCTTGTTAGCAGAGGATTGTACGGTAGACTTGGCGTCTTACGGTTACAATGATTCGACAAAACATGGTTACGTGAGAACAAGTGGAGGCAGTTCGGATGATAGTGACCATCGTGGAGTGACAATCATGGATCTGGACATCGCAAAGTGCATCACAAGAAACAGAAGGCATTTTGATGTCCATGGGAATCCCAATAATGTAGGACAGTTGTTGACAAGCCTGGATTTGAAGAGAGCGGGTACAGTCATCGTAGGAGTAACAGCAGATACGGTAGAAAGCGAAGACAATTACTCGTTTCAGAATGCTGTTGGTTCTTTTTTCACGTTGTACAACATGAATCTAAGTGGAATAAGGTACAGGGACAAATTTGCCTTCATCATGGAAAAAGGATATCCGAACAAGACGGTATTCCAGACCAAACGCAATGGTGGAGAAAGCCTCATTATGAAGATTGTGGTTCGTGGTAAGTTATGAAAGCAAAAGTTCAATCAGTTTCAATTGGAAAAAATTCTTATTTTAACTCCAGTTGATGAACGCCACAGTGAAGCTTCTTCTACTTCGCCACAGAGAAGCTGATGACCTGCAACACTGGATAGTGATAAGAGAGATTTAAAAAAACTTTTATTACCAGAACTGTAAACCATGCCCGGGTTCTTGAAACTTGGGTACCGGACCTACCGGTAGGGCCTACATTATCAGTTTAGGTCTACAATGATGCTTTTTCTCATAATAGTTAACTGAATCTGATTTTAATGAATCCTTCTAATTATTGTCTATAAGATTACATGAGCCACATCTTGGAATATATTGACATTAGATTCGATCTTGTTAGATCAATAATGTGAGACATTTTTTGCTTATTATTTTTATCGTGACGCATCTATTAAGCACCACGATCTGGTGACGCGGATCAATCAATGACACTTACAGTAGGCTACTTGTGACTTAAGGACTTGTTTCATAATAATTTATTATACAGTAGTACGGAATAATTTATTATACAGTATACTACGGCAGTTTTGTAGTCCTCTCACAGGAAGAGATTGAAACGGCACAGTTTGGCTTGCTCCATGCTTGAACTGCTGCCACTTTATTAAGTTTTATGTTTATTGTTAAAGGTTTGACTATCAACGACGTGGCCTTCACTCGATTGTAGCGTCAGCAAACATGGAACTTGGATGATAGGTTTATCTGACGTTTTTCTTGAAACGGAACGTTACACAGCATCGAGATGTGTGATTCATGCTTCTGAGAGAACGCTTTTGTAGTCCCTACAACACTTTACCTTTTTTTAAATACGACATTGAACTCATTGTTTTGATGATACCACTTTTGAGGGATTCTGAATAAAGTAGGCAACATGTAACCTATAATTGATGTTTACATGTACTGTAAAAAATGAGCGATGTCGTGGCCTAGGAGCCACGCATTAGCGGGTTCGCTGTAAAACTTGACACTAATATTGGCCTGCAGTTAAATAGGTTTTTTTCTGCGAATGTGATGTCATGTCGATTGATAAATAATTATGATTGCAGTGATATGATAATGAAATTACATCATATGTAAGCATTTTGAAAGCGTGTTCTTCTTATTTTAAGTTGCTTTAAGTGCAGCGTAAACTGCCTATCCTAATCTTTACCTAGCTCATGACCTGTCAAAAATTCTTTGGATATTTTTCATCTTCTGTACATTTAATTTCGTCGACCTGCTGAATAACTCCCACCAAGACCATTTTCAGCGACTTGCTCAAACGTTTGTAGGCATATGACTGGCGCCTCCACTGTGTGGTAGTCTACAAATTGAAGCTCACAGCGGAGGTGAAGTATCTCACAAGAACATTAAACCTATACACAAGGACTAGAGTCAAGAACATGCGTTTGCCATAATTATTGGAAGACGTGAAGATTAGCGTTTGAGTTTGTCCTGATTCCAGGATGAGTCTTTGTTAATATCAACGTATACAATCTGAAACCTCCAGTGCGGCAGAGATGGCAGAGGAAGCTGTTGAACGCCTGTGTTAACGCAATACACAAATATAAACTGTACATGTAGGCATCAAATGCCATCGATTATTCCCTCCACCTTGCCCTTTCTGTGGTCATGAGCTCCATCCTCGGGCTCATGGCTTCTCATTTCCGAAAAAAGATAAAATTATTACAACTTTATCTCTAGAGTAAGACTATACTGTTCAAAAACATTTTTTAGCCTAACGAACACAGATTAATTAATATTAACTCAAACCCAGTATTTATTTATGTCTATAAACATTCATGCTTATAAACTGAACTTATACTTGAAACCTTTATAAAATTGGTTATAGGCCTATGTAGGCCTAACATGCTGCGTTCTGCCACCCTGAAATGTTGATAAACTAAACGAAAATTGAATTGAATTGAACCGGCGTCATTTGATGCATGAACCGTTTTAAAGAAGATGCAAAACATATACGCGTCTGAAATCGGTAGTTAATAATAATAATTATTCTACACGCACCTAATGGAGGCAATTTTTATGTAGAATTCAAATTGAGCAGGCCTTCAGCCTATTATTATTCTCTAGAATCTCTAACGTGCAGAACCAATTTGAGTGATTATTATTGGTGTTTCCTGAAGTTGTCTGATCTTAAGCACAACTGCTCGGAAGTCAAAATCTCACTAAACACCCAATACAGAATTGGTGTTGTTGTTGTTGCCTTAATCGTCGTCATGATCATCATCATCATAATCATTATCATCATCCTCATCATCATCGTCATCGTCATCATCATCATCATCGTCATCATCATCATCATCATCGTCGTCGTCGTCGTCGTCGTCGTCGCCGCCGCCGCCGCCGTCATCATCATCATCACGATCATTTCAAAACGGAAACTAGGGTGCGTTTCCATGTGGTGTCCAATCAGGATTTGAGTCCGTTGGACGTCTGAGTCGTAAATAAGCTTAACTAACATATTTTAACACACATTCAGGCCGCATTTATGTGGATGATAAGTGTGACAAGGATGCTACAGCACCAGGTCCCGCGGTTTTGAGGATATGGCAATTATAAATTATGTTCGTTGCTTGTCGCTTGGGTATCATTGAAGGGTGAACACCTCACCCGGACCTGCAGTATTGACGTGAGAGGAAGACCGTTGGGTAAGCACTAGCACAGCGGTTCTCAACCTTTTTAGTCCGGCGACCCCTTTTTAACATTTCAAAAGTTGTGACGACCCCCAACGACAAAATTGATTGTGTAACAACTCCCTTTTTCACTGCATTTTTGTTACTATTGTCCATTGTTATGCATTTTCACGCTCATAATACGAAAACTGTTTTGGCAGTTGTATGAGGTTTCCTTTAGTTTCAAGTAGTCGAAGTTATATAAGCCAATTCGGCTTGTGATGCAGCTTCAACAGCTGCAGCGTCTTGCTTAGAACTGGAATTCTTCAAACCCGCTGTCTCAAGTAAAGTGTGCCTTCTTGGCATCATCAGCTTTGTTCTTAAAAATACTGGTCATGCTTTCCTACATAGCTATGATGGTTAGAATAGCCTATCTGAATAGTGCTTTGCGGTTTATTTGTGGATTAAAAAGGTTGAGAACCGCTGCCTTACTGATTCGTTTTGCGATGCTAGCAATTTCAAAAACGTCATCTGTGTTCTTATGAATGCGCCGAGCAGGGAGAGTTTGGAGAATGGACGTATAGGCCTACGTGCCATTCCCCATTGTCAACAATTTTCCACCCCGCAATGGTAGCATTTTAGGCTGTCGTTTAAACGAAACTCTTCATCATTTCAGTGCTGATAGTCGTGCTTTACGACTTCAAAGTGTCTCCTCCCATTGTTTTGAACTTTTCATCTCAATAAAAAAATCATAATTTCAGTGCTGAAGGCATGGTTTATGACTTCAATAAATATCCTCTTTCCATTCTTATTTTCTTCTTCTAAATTTCCAATCAGTAGCCTATTTTAAACTGTCATCTGAATTTGTCAATGCTGATAGTCATGGTTTAAGACTTCAGAATGTCGGCCCCCATGGAGTTGTTAACATTATTTTCGATTTGTGCACCGTAACGTTCTCAGACATCATCTAAAAAAATTACTCATAATTTCAGTGCTCAGAGAGGTGGTCTAGACTTCAAAAAATATTCCTCCCTGTGTTTCTTTAGAAGAATAGCAGAATTTACATTTGAATACTAAAATAGAAAAATTAAATTTGCTGCCGAAATTTAACTGATGAATCATAGCAAAATTTTGAATAAAAATTTATTTTAGTTTGTTGAAATTGCTATTTGGCCGATATCTTTTGCACACTTCTGAAGGGGCCTGGCGACCCCTGGAAAATTGTCAGGCGACCCCCGAAGGGGTCGCGACCCACAGGTTGAGAACCGCTGCACTAGCAGGTAGCCTCTGCACCTGGACCAGTACTAACCTTAATGAGGCTCTGCAGGCAGTATAGGAATTGTAGAAAAATAACTGGAGGTCAGACGTTGATTTATGTGGACTTGGGATGTGCAATGAGAACTTTGCTATTGGGTCCTAAGAAAGACTGGAGGTTGAACCCCAAAACCCCGGCAATCCTCACCCAGGGTCACCCTGCCATATGATAGTTATATTCCAATGCGCACAACCGATATAATTATACATGTACGTAGCCTATAATGGGTAATTATATTGGCAAATTAGAGGCCGAGAGGATACAGAGAAGTCTACAGACCGTTCTAGCAACAGGCTGCAGAGGAGTCCCTTTTCCAGAAAGAACCACTGGATAGCTCTCGTGCTGCATTACCACAAGTCGAAGCAAAGGGACAACCACTGCATGACTTATGACCACTGTTTGCGTCGTGACCGTGTGATCATTGCGTTCACAGTAATCGTAATTAGGCCTATGCTTTATAGTAGACTTAACTAATTACAGCGCATGATCTCTGCCGTCATGCTGTTTAACACCGTATCCGCTTTGAAAGTATTTAACTTTAGCCTTGGTCTTGTATACTTCCTAGCTTTCTTGCACAATTCATACGCAATATGCTAACATGTTGCATATGCACGTATGCATTCTGCTATTCATTTTGCGCTTTTAAGAAGCCCATAAATTCGCTAAATAAAGGGCTATTTCTTTTAGAGGGGCACGGTACTGGTCACACCAATTGAATCTCTCTGCTGTGTAGACTCAGTGTGAGAATTGTGAAAGATTAATTGTTAGGGGGTTGGACTATATATTATCCATTAGGAATTGGGATTTGAAAAACAGACTTTACAATAAACTGGGGTTGAACCCGCCAATTCTCACGCTGTCTAGACTATGCAGCGATAACTTAAATTGAATACAGGTCGATCTCGGTTTTAAACTTTCTGCAGTCTACACAGCTGAATCGTACGGTCCCATGTAAGAAAATGAAGTTCTGTGGCGGATATTATTATCAATAATTTATTATTGTTGTAAACGCTTAGCAAATTCTACCGCACCCGTCTCTAATGTAAGGGAGGCAACCTAAGAAGCTGTACGGTAGTGCATCAAGGCCAAGCCGTCCTTTGCAAACTAGGCCAACATACAGAATTTTAGTCCGCTGAGAGAGAGAGGAATACTAATCATCAAATGACCTTATAAGCCTTAAAGGTCTTTGGCAGGGTAGAGATAGGCCTGCAATACCCCACGTAGTGTATGTGGAAGTGTTACCCACAATATGCTAATGGAAACTGCATGATCAACATTTGCTAAGCATAAGTAAACCATACATATATGAACGAATGCAAATAGACAAACCAATCGGTCCGGGCCAGACCCACAGTATGTATTAATAAGGAGCAAACCCTTTTATCCCAGTCGTTAGTCTCCTGAATAATTTTTTACACTGACCGTACCCTTGGCACTCTAAAAGCGACCTACGTGTACAATTGTACATGTACATGTAATGGGGTCAATTCTGCTATTTGCTTAAAAAGATAACATCAAGCAATTGTTCAGTCTTAATTTATTTTCTTCCAAGCCAAAAAGTCGTGGCATGTTAACTGGTCGATAGCTATTCGGTTTATCTAGTTTCCCTTGGCCTTCAGTCTTCAGTAGCAGCGTATCCAGGATATGACCCACACAGAACATTGAAATCAGTTATCTGATCTAATCACAGCCTAAATGCAATTTCGGTTGTACAATGTACATGTATATAGTGGCAGATTGTTGTTGCTCTTTCCCGCAGTTGAAGTACATGTACGTTGGAATGGCGATGTTTTTCTGTGAGATCGGGCGTTTGGTCGCTTGCATGTTGTTTATAGTTGTGTTGTCAACTGTGCATGGTCAACCGGTTCAGATTTCCTCATTAGATACGGATTGCCATGTGGACCATCTTGAGACACAGTTGGCCAGAATGGAGGATCGGCTGAATCGTATGCAGGATATGATTTCGTCAATGAACTGCCCTTCGATCAAAGGTAATAATTAATAATGGGAATGACTATTAAGGGAAAGTTACCGTACTTGGTCAAGGACCGTACTTGCATTACTGTGTAACTCTCTCAGCACACAAACTCGCTCTGCTATGTCTCTTCAGGTCCTCACATCTCAACTATAAACCGATCTGTGCCTGGACTTATTTCAACTCCGCCACTGGTTGATCCCTGCCAGTGCCAGTCCCAACTTCCCAAGCCTGGATAAAGGAGGAGGGCTCCACTAATCATCTCTGATATGGCAGTGTCGTTAAACATGTAACATGTGGACTCAGTGGTGTAGTGTGGGGAACGCTGGGGAACGCCGTTCCCCACTTTTTTTCCAGGAATAATGGAATATTAATAATAATACTACTACTAATAATATTATTATAAAGAGCGTTCCCCCACTTCATTTTTAGGACTACACTACTGAGTGGACTTATTTCTATATCAGGCTGTTTACTCGTTTTTTATCGGACTTACCCTCTTGGCTTTGACCTGACTCTTCCAAGATTTTGGCTTTAATTAACAAGAGATCCTCTTAGCTGCGAAGAACTACTTATGCCTTTACCACCATCATGTGGCACCATAGCATTTTTCATATCAAATTATTGTATTCTATTTCCGTTTAATGGATTGAAAATTTCCTGTCAAAAGGCAGCAATCGACAGCGGGCGACTGCCATGTAGGGATTGTAGACATCTCAACGTTGAACTGGTTATTTTTCATGGATTGGTTAACAGAGAGTTGCGCCATAGACTTGGCGTCATACGGCTTCGACGATTCGTCGAAGTACGGCTACATAAGAACCAGCGGAGGCAGTTCGGTCCAGCTCTACTTTCCGGAAGAGGTTGACAAATATCGCGGAGTGATACTCGTCGCGCTGGATGCCAACACTTGTACGGCGAGAAGCAGACAACGGTTTGACACTCATGCGTCCGCATCCGATAGTAGACAGTTGTTGAGAACCATGGAATCGATGGCAGCGGGTACGATCATTGTCGGAGTTTCCGCAGATACTCCCGAAAATGAAGACAACATGTCGTTCATAAATTCCGTTGGTTCATTTTTCACCAGCTATAACATGAATCTAACGGCGCCTTTGTTCAGGGACAAATTTGTCTTCGTCATTCAGAAGGGATACCCATGGAAGACACTGTTCCAGAGAAAATCGCGATATGGAGAAAGCCTCAGAATGAAGGTTGGACTTCGCGGTAAGTTACGATAGCGTTGTCTCAATCTTTATTAAGTGTTCACTTTAACGCCTCTTGAGGAAACCCAAGGAGATGATCGCAGCGTGCAACGCATGAATGAATGTAACTTCCATTATTCTAGTTAGATAGTCTGTTGACTACATACGCTGATGGAATACAGGCATAGGCGTACGGGAGGTTTCAGAAGTGGGGGGGGGGGCAAAGATTGAACTTCTGCCCGAAAAATTTATCCGCCCGGCCAAAAAGTTGAAGACCTTTTTTTTTTAGTCGTCCGCGACTATTTTTGCCCGAAAAACCAAACTTTCCCGAAACTTGACGACCTTTTTTTAGTCGTTTGGGTCTGTTTTGCCCGAAAAAACCACCAAACTTTCCCGAATTTGGGGGGGGGGGCAATTGTCCCCTCTGCACCCCCGCCTCGTACGCCTATGATATACAGGTAAGGAATGAAAAGCATGTTATGCTGCATTTCAAAGTTAACTTTGTTCCAGAGCTGCAGCGTCAGATAAGCCGCCATGTTGAATGGCTGAAATTGTGAAAAGACAGATATATTGCAAACAATATTTTAACGTCTCTGGGATGTAGCCTAGATGAAACCTAGGACAGTCGAAAACGAAGGACGAGTGTCGAAAATGATGCTAAATGCAGTGTCAAACGCCACAAGATCTTTTGGAACAGAAGATGCGGTGCAATTAACACCTCTGCGGGATTTTGTAAAAAAGGACGAACTACGAGCGCGTTATGAAATGAATCCTAGGAATCTGTGTGAGGATGACATTGTCATAATGATGATGTTCGTCTCTTTGTGGTCTCATGCTGCGCTCTTCGATCCTCTGACTGGCTTGACCTCTTTGTTGCCCGAGTCAGGACTGCCATGGTTCAATCCAGATGCTTTGCCTGCGTATGGCTCCCTCTCTAGGAATGGTCTTCCACATCAGTTTGTTCCGCCTTTCTCTCTTGTGGTTTTTCCTCATCTTTCTCTCGTCTCAGATCCTGCCTTTCTTTCGTGGTAGATCGCACTATCATGGAAGCGCCATGATACTTGCCTTATTGCTGAGAGAAGCGCTTTTTAAATGGTCAAATACAATACAGTTCAATAATGGTGCACTCTAATTGAATTAATATATACTATTAAAATTTCACTTGACACTTTCAAGTCTCATGTTGGCAAAGGTTTTGATTATGAGCTGAGACCGTGTGAAACGTCTTCTGGGGTAGACCTTAAGTTTAGGACTGCAATCATTACTAAACGTGAACATGTCGATGACATATTGTTTATTCAATAGGTATTATAGATACTGTAGTTTTACTGAACATTCGGCGACATGATGAGTATGATCTATTCTGCGCAACAGCAGCAGGACATTAATTTTAAAGTAAAACATAGAGGCGCAACAGAAGTGGTGCAGGCCTATAATAGTGCTGATGATATCGGGCAAGATTGAGGCATAATAACCCTCGATTACCATTTACCAAGCAGGTCAGCTGAGTATTGTCTCAAGCCAGATGTGAGGAGACGATCAAGGGCGGATACAGAAACTTTGGACGGGGGGGGGGCAAAAAATTGTGGTCTTGGGTCCGGGAAAATGTTTAGGCCTTTTCTTCGTATCCGCCAAAAAAGTTGATGACCTTTTTTTAGTCATCCGGCCAAATTTTCCGGAAAATAATACCATTTTCTCAGCCAAAAAAGTTGATGACCTTTTTTTTTAGTCATCCCATTTTTTTCCAATGGAGGGGGGCCACAATACATGGGTATTTCTTAATAGGGGGGCAAATTGTACAATATATACATTTTCCACGGCATGTTGAATCCAAATGGGGGGCCCACGATACATGGGAATTCTAAATGGGGGGGGGGGGCCATGGCCGGATAAGCCCCCCTGGATCCGCCCCTGGGGACGATATATAGCCTACAAGCCGAAATAAAACTCTGATCTCTAGCATCCGCATGGTTGAAAACAGCGTGACCACTCTAGCACATGCATGTAGCAGTGTGACTCCGAGATATTTGACGCTAGTTGATTTGACTTTATAGCTCATACTATTATAGCAATTATCATGTGGTTCAAATTTATCACCAACTAGCTGGGGTACCCGGCGTTGCCCGAGAATTTTACGATTCACCCCGTTCCCGGCCAATCTCCTACTTCCCTACCCCATGACTCCATCCGCAATCCTACTGCCCACCACACCTTATTTTACACCCCACACCACGCAACCCACCACACGACACTCCGCCCGATCTATCTACACCACACCCCACCACACCACACCCACCCCGCTCTTCACCGATACGTGACTCGTGAAATTTGGGTTTTCCTGAAACATTTTCTGCCCCAACCAGCCCCAACCCACCCTACCACTCTTCACCATACTTGGACGTCCACCGGAACGCCACCCGTGAAATTTGGGTTTGGGGAAAAAAATACCTCCTCGCCGCCTTCACACCCCACCACACTCCGATCTCCACCAGTACGCGACCAGTGAAATTTGGGTCTCGGAAAAATTTCCTCCACCCCTCATCCCCACATCTCCACACTACCCAACCCCACCCGGCCCTTGCAGGCCGAGGTGTGATGAGTGGCGGCGAGCCCCACCCCACTCCCAACCTCGACCCACGAGTCGGGACCCACGACACTCCACCATAATCCAACCTCCACCGGTACGCCACCCGTGAAATTTGGGTTTTCGGAAAATTTCTTTCCCAGTCTGACTTTTCTACTACGCAGTTCAAAACCTGCTGAAGGGTAATAAAGTATGGTTGTCAAGTAGATCCAAGATTAGCAACAGATGGCAGAATGATAAGGTTACGACTATAGTAGGCCTAACTGTTAACGAATCCACGTTGAAACGGTATGCAGCTTAAACACCCAGATAGAATATTAGTTCAATAAGACAGTGTCAATACTTCCACTCTCGTTTTACCAGTCCCAATCCTGTATTTAGGAGGAGGAGGAGTGGAGGACGACGCTAGCCAGCCATTTCCTAATTACCATGCGTCGCTAAACAGAGACTGTGCCGAGTGTTAGACCAAAATGTTAAGCATTCTATCATTATTGCTGTCATTACGAATTTTTAGGAACCAATATAATAGACGACGCTGAACAATTACTGTTTTGAGTGAAGGACTTCATCAGAGGTCGCTACGCAGTAACCGTCTCAGGGGAGGAGGCTGGGCTAAACAATCGTTTACCTGGTCTCACAATTTCAATTGGTGTTTTTTTTATCTGAATTGCTGCAACTAAACTTTGTTATTTTGGTCTTGTTCAAAGGTTCGACTATTTACGATGTCACCTTCATTCGACTGTAGATTAGATTCAGCGACATCTGACTTGGATGATGGATTCATCCTACGTTATTCTTAAAACGAAACGTTACACAGCATCGATACGTTTGATTCCTGGGGGTTATTGCCTGATTAATTTGTGATACTTGTAACGCTTTATGTAACTTTTTCCTGCCTTATATCTTAGTGTGCTTAATACTTACGGACCAATAAAAAATTGATTGATTGATTGATTGATTGATTGATTGATTGATTGATTCATGCAGCTGAAAGGACGCTTTTGCAGCCTCTACTGCACTTAACGTTTTAGATTTTCAAACTTAGTGTTTCGATGCTATCATTAAAGAATTTTTAATGAAGTACAGTATTCCTAGACTATTGTTGTTTACTCTCAACTTATACTTCTTATTTAAAAAAATTGGAGAGTTTGCAAAAACGTGCCATTCGAACGATTTTCTTGTTATGTTGGTCTGTCAGTACCAAATCAAATTTTCGAACCTATAATATACTACGATTAGCAGATATAAATAAGTTTCAAATCAGTTTGTTCATGTTTCGCTATCATCACAGATTGTTGCCTAGGACATTATTTTGATGGTTATTTTTGTCAGAGAATTGCTGTACATGACCATTTCACTAGAACTCTGTTATCCGCACCGATGTTGCACATACTATAGGACGAAATTATTTTCGATTAAATGTTCTGGCCCTATGATATGGAATAACCTCCCAAAATATGTTACACTTATACCCACCATTAACATGTTTAAGAAAAAATTAAAAGACTGTTTAATCTCTGTTTAAACTATTGGTCATAATTTGTGTTTTTTTTAATCTGTTTGCCATTTCGTTTCAGTTTGCATTCGTTTCATGTGTAACAAGTTGTGCTTTGCACTGTTTTTACAATAGCCAGATGTTATTGAGAAAGGGTCAATCCAGACTCAGCAGGTCCATACGACCTTTTTGGATTGATCCTTTGACTTATGCACCGATCACTCGAAAGTCATTGAGTTTGTACTGAATACCGTTATTTTGTATGTGCTTGATGCTTTGTCAATAAACGGCTTACTTGCTTACTAAAAGAGCAATGTCGTGGCCTAGGAGCCACATTTAAGGGCTTCCTATAGCCTAAAACCTAGCAACAGGCTACAATTATAGACTTTGCTGAATTAAATGTGTAACGGCGTGTTAGAAGTCAATAATTTTTTAATAGGCCTAAATATGATTGTAGTGACATGATAATGAAAATATATTGTGTTTTAAGCAATTTGAAGCTGTGTTCTTATGTGCAATGTAGCCTGTCCATTCTATTCTCTACCAACCAGTTGACCTGATAAAAGTTCTTTGTTTCTTATAAGCTTATCTTTTTACATGTAAATTTTGTCGACCCACTGAATAACTTCCAGGATCATGAAGCAACTTGCTAAAAATTGTATGGTTAACGCCGCCATTGCGCGACACAAATTCAAACCAGCAGCAGTGGTCAAGGCTCTCACGTGGTCAATTCGCTGGAACGGACAAGTGTCAAGGACATGCGTTGGCCAATATAATTGGGAAACGTGAACACTGAACATTTGCATTTTAAGTTCAACCTCATTACACGATAGGCCTAAGTCTTTCTTCGCATTATCAGGAGTCATTTGATGCACAAACCAATTAAAAGAAGCGAATGAGGAGTTGCAAAACATACGCATTTAAAATCGATAATTAATAATTCTACACGCACCGAATGGAGGCAATAATTTTTATTTTGAAATCAAAATTGAGCAGGCCTTCAGCCTATTATTATTCTCAAACGCGTGGGAACCAATTTGCGTGATTGCATGCATTTTTACGTCCACTTTAATTGAGAACCAATTTGCGTGATTGCATGCATTTTTACGTCCACTTTAATTGAGTATCAGTGTATCAGGCCTATAAAGTAGCATATAGCATATCTTTGTAACCTGCTACTCGGAATGCTTCATTCATCACAAGCACGTTCTGTTAGACAGGGGCATTGTGTTGCCTCTTTCTCGCAGCTGAAGAGTTTAAGATTGGTGCGGGGTTTCCGTAGCATGAGGGTTTCAGTCGTTTACGTGTTGCTGATGGTAGCAACTGTTGTATTTTCCAACGGATTGCATGGACCGGCCAAACGTTCTGTACCCGATGACAACTGCTTTGTGGAACGTCTAGAGTTGAGATTGAACATGATAGGAGAACAACTGAATCGCATCGAAGAGAAACTTTCGAACTGCGACTCGTCAGAGATCAACGGTTAGTTATTTGGTTAGTTAGTTGGTTAGTCAGTTATTTAATTAGTTAGTTAGTCAGTTAGTTAGTTGGTCAGTTAGTCGGTTATCTAATTAGTTAGTTAGTTAGTTAGTTAAGTTCTTACTTAGTTAGTCGGTTAGTTAGTTGGTCAGTTAATTAGTCACATGCAGTTGGATAGTTGGTTTGTTAGCTAGCTAGCTATAGTTAGCTAGCTAGTTAGTTAGTTGGCTAGTTAGTTTTTCAACGTTACTGTTTGATAACAAGGATCATTAGGCCCTCCTCCATCCAGGTTTGGGGCTGGCACTCGCAGAGTGCGAACAGTGACGGAGTTCTAAATTGGTTTGCTGATAAGATAAGGCACAGCTTAAAATCTAAATATTGGCTTAAGATCCGGGTGAGAATTGACGTAAAGTTGAGGGCGTTCAACCCTCAGTCTTTCTTAGGACCCCATAGTAAAGCCTTTATAGCATACCCAACTCCACCTAAATCAACATCAAACCCTCCAGTTATTTTTCTACAGTTCTTACACTGCTTACAACCTCAGTCTGTAGTTTAAAATCTAAATATTTTCTTGGGCAAACGCATGATGAGGGGGAGAGACCTCTTGCCCCCTATTGTATTTTCTCCTATATCAGGTTATTAGCAGTATGATAATAATTATTGTAGAAACAATCGTGGGCTCAGACCTTGATCATCGTGGAGTTGGGGTGTGAAAATAAGACTTTTTACTGCGGGTTCTAAGAAGGATCCCAACATTTTCAATCCCCTCATTTTTACAGTAACTTCTGCAGCGCAGGTGCAGATTGAATAAACCATCACCTGATGGCGCGACAAAGCCAGCTCATAAATTTCAGGTTTTTCCTTCTAAAATCGCGGGTTATCCTATTTTCTGCTCGTCATTTTATTTCTATAAACCTTTTTACTTACCGGATCTTTGTGAGGTAAGTATAATGCTTCGCTGCATGTATATACCCACGTATAGGTCTATAGGCCTACCCTCGTTTTCGGAACTACGTAGGCCTACACGATGCGAAATTTTTCGTGAGGTGAGTACACGCTGCAGGCCTATAACTATGTATGTCCTGCTTACTCGGTGTATTATAAAGTAGACGAAGTTCTGTTGGTCGGAAAATTGTATTTAGAACGCGATTTCGTTGTTTGGTCAACAGAAGAACCCGATTTCGTTGATTGGTCAGCAGAGAATTGTACTATAGACATGGCGTCATACGGCTACAACGATTCGACAAAGTTGGGTTACGTGCGAACAAGTGGAGGCAGTTCGGAGCAGACCTATCAGCCAGACAACCCGCTGAAGAATCGTGGAGTGACACTGTTCGAATTGGACCCCACGAATTGCACCACAAAGAACCGAATGCACTACGATACTTGGGCGAACGCAGAGGACAGGAATCGTCTGTTGGAGACCCTGGAAACGGCGGACTACGACACAATCATAATTGGAGTGACGGGTGATTCTGCGGAAAACAACAAACAGCTCCAGGATACCGTTGGGGGATTTTTCAACGATTATAACATGGATCTGAGTGGATTTCAGATGAGAGATAAATTTGGTTTTGTGATTCAGTTAGGATATCCGAATAAGACGGTGTTTCAGAGGAAGGGTCGTGACGAAGGAAGTCTGGTGATGAAGATTGCACTTGAAGGTAAACTGTGATATGATTATTGTAATCCTATTATCATTTTATGATCTTGATTTTTTACATTTCCGGTGAATTTTAATAAAGCTCCTCAGAGATGCTCTGTCGAACTACAACACGATAGAATAAACTTCAATAGTTGGAGAATCGGAGAAAGAATATTGTGTTGTATTGTATTGTATTGCACTGTGTTGTATTGCATTGCATTGCATTATGTTTTATTGTATTTGAGACTTTTTAGTGTATTGTTTTTTATTGTGTTACACTGTATTTCATTGTATTGCATTGCATTGTATAGTATTGCATTGTGTTGCATTGCATTGCACTGTGTTGCATTGCGTTGTATTGTATTATATTGTATTGCATTGTATTTTTTAGTGTATTGTTTTTTTTATTGGGTTGCATTGCATTGTATTGAATTGCTCTGCGCTGTATTGCATTGCATTGCATTATGCTTTATTGTATTTTAGTGTATTGTTTTTTTATTGTGTTGCATTGTATTTTATTGAATTGCGTTGTATTGTATTGCACTGTATTGCATTGCATTATATTGCATTATATTGTATTGCTATATATTGTATTGCATTGTATTTTACTGTACTGTATTGTAGGCTACTATTGTACAGCAGTGTATTGTATTGTATTTTGTGCTGAAAGTGGTTTAAAAAACTAGCCGAGGTCCGAGATTTTCACCTCGTTATGGAGGATGAACGAATGTCGGAAGGATTATTGCCGAGGATGATGAGGAGGGGCGGAGTTTGGGTAGGGTCCCGTTCCTCCCAACCGTTGAATCATTTTAGCTTATTTCCCACGCTTTAACCCAGTGGTGTAGTGGGGCGGGAACGCGGGGGAACGCCGTTCCCCCACTTTTTTCCAGGGAGGGAACGCGATCCCTCACTATTTTGCAGCATTTCTGCTGAAATAAATGAAAAAAGAATACTTCAAGACTCACAGTTTCAACTGGTTACTTACTGGAGCCTTTTTGGATGCAAGATACGTAAAAAAAGTGGCTCTGTCTATCCACACTGTACTTTATAATAGGCTAGCATTAAGCCTGTACTATCTGTACAGGTATGGAAACTGTTTCAATACTTGAATACAATATGTTACAAATAACAAATTCCTATGCATAAATTTACATAATTACATTTATTAATTTTTTGGTTATTTTTTACATTCAACAGTTTCAAAAATAGCAGCGCTCACACTAAGCAAAATTCTTGCAAGATTGCACTTTTTGCTACAGTTGCTTCTTCAATTTCCAGGCGTTCCCCCACTTCATTTTTTAGGACTACACCACTGCTTTAACAGTAGCATTTTAAATTGTCAGCTCAGCCTAGTTGCTCTATTACTTCAGTCCTGATGGAAGTTATTATTTTGAAGTAAATTGAATATCGACCAAAAGAAACAAGTTTTGTAACATCCTAAAACAGCAGATGTTAATTAAATTTTGATTTCATATCGACATAAAGTATTATTATTAAACCGACAGCTGCGGGAAGGTCCACAGTCATAATTAGTTTCATTTCCATGACGCTCTCGTAACAAGGATGCAACGATCGTGAATAAGCTGGTGCCCCGCGCTCGGCTTTCGAATAGCGCTTTAGAAGTTTGGAGATCACGATTACGATGTAAATCTAATTTCATTTGTCCTTCTGATCACGTGTAGAATATTTGTTTTTGTTTCAGAGCCTGAGAGCTGTTTAAATTCAGGTGTTTTAAAATTTGGTTCAAGGTTAGACATTGGTCAACTGTTTAAACCGTTTAGACAGAATCTTTTTGTAGCCTACTTAGGTTGTTTTAATTTAATTAACTGGATTTGTTTTCAAAGGTACGACGCTTGACGATGTGAGCTTTGAACTGCTGTAGCATCAAAGAGGGACGTCTTGGATGATCGATTCGTTTAATGTTTTCGCTAACACGAAACGCTCGAAAGTGGACAGTAAACAGTAAACAACAATAGTGCAATTTAAAGAACGCTTTCTACTTTCGCCTGCGTTTCTAAGTTTTAAGAAATTCATACAATTAAGAAAATTTAAGGAATTTAAACAATAGGCTAGTCACATTCGAAGTTGAATATGAAATTTTATTTTGGTGTTGCATAATTACTTTGACGCTAAATTGGGTTAATTTATTGTAGTCAAGATTTAGGCAATGTTTGGATCAAATCGAGCAACAGGCCTACATTGCATATGACTATGGTTACCTAATCGTCGAAATCAGTATGCCAATAATTATAGCCTAGGCCTATATATCATAACCATCATTATTCTCACCAGCATCCTCGTCATTCTCATCGCCATCACCACCACAGTCGTTGTAGTCGCCGTCATCATCATTATCATCATCGTCGTCGTCGTCGTCGTTGTCGTCGACGTCGTCGTTGTCATCATCATCATTTTCATCATAATTATCTTCTTCATCATCGTCATCACCATCACCGTCATCACCATCACCGTCACCGTCGTCGTCATTGTCATAATCATCAGTATTATCATCGTTACCATTACCATCATCATGATCGTCATCATCAGCATCATCAACAGCACACGCAATCACTCGAGCTTTCCAAGTTCCAACGACAATAATATTCACTGCATTCGATAGGTGGCGTGTCAACCGAGAAATATCGGAACCGTCAGTTACCAACTTACTCGCAAGGGGCGTAGCAGTCTAGGGCCTGATGATTGTCGCCCTCAGCACCCCTTGATAATCCTTCAGTCTACTTTAAACCTAACCCTCCTCTCTCCCCCTGCCCTGATCTACTACCCTCCGTCAAAACATTGGACCCTGGCCGCACTTAAAGCAAACACAACGCGTCTCTGTGCTTTGCAAGTCATCTATGCACGCCTACAAGATAACCTGTCACTCTTAAACAAGATTATCTGCGTAGAGATCGGGCGTACTTCATTATTATATCGTCGCTAATATTATAAATAATGTAAACATGTAGTTTGTATTCACAAGTGGCTTGTTTAACGCTCGTTTCTGAGAAATTGTACTCGCAAATAGACACCGTTTTATGAGAAAATAGTTTCGTATAAAGATAATTATAATGCTAAGGTGAAAACTTCCGCTAAAGCTTGCTAATGCTAAACACCTTTTCTTTTTGGATCATTAATATAGAATTTAAGCACAACGCAAAAATAGTATATTAGTTTGCTGCAAGGCCTCAATTGTCCATGTCCAGTCATTTCTCTACTCTACTGAAATTCCATTTTCTTAACATTGAAAGCACAGTATCGAAGCGTATTCAATTATTCATTGGCTAGAACGGTCACCAGAATCTAAACATCATTCATCACATCACTCCAATCCTTAAATCAATCCATTGGTTACAAATCCCAGAGCGATACCATTTGGTCCATTTCAAGTCATATCCCCAAGGGCCCCAACCTTCGGATTACTGTTATTATACAACCAGGGTGAGAGTTGCCGGGGGGTGGGTGGGAGGTTTCAACCCCAGTCTATCTTAGAGACCAATAATTAATAAAGTCTATTTTTCAAACCCCAATTCCAAGTGGATCATGGTCCAACCCCCAACCCCAGTTATTTTCCACACTTCTTACACCGTGTACGACCCCTCTGTCTAGACACATCGCTCGTGAATAAGCTGGAGCCCTGCGCTTGACTTTCGAGTGGCGCTTTAGAAATTTCGATATTACAACTTGCAATGCGGCAATGCCATGAAAGTGTTAACAGGTCTAAGATATTCGCTACGCAAAGGCCAGTAGCAGCGCACCGTCTATAATACTGAAATAGGTCGCGTGTAGGCCGCCCGTGTGTTGTGTAGGCCTGCGCTGATCATATATAGGACGGCAAAAGACCTCAGGCCATGACTTGTATACAAATGTACAGACTGATATATAAATATAGCCAATCCGGCGATATCATCGGCGTATTGCATGCTCGTATTTTTACACAGTGAACGGAAAAAAGCTGTTGTATCTCACAGTTCTAATGCTTTGACCATAGTTAGGTCTCTAATTGTGCGGAATGTTTTTGTTTGTTTAAATGTATTGTGAATAAAATAACGCCATCATTGAAGCCTTCATTTAATTAGTCGCAGTAATCGTGTTTTTAACGGTATTTTTTATATAAAATTATTTGAATTTATATGATAAATTATGTTAATAAAAGTCTGGGTAAAAGGAGGACTATAAACGCCGCGAAAGTAAAATTATCAACTCCAAAGCAGTACATAACGCCTATGAGTAGTTTGGATCTTGAAGGGCGCTATATAAATTCTGATTGGTTGATTTATTGATTTATTGATGATGGATCGACATTTTACATGTCATACTTTATTCAATATTTAAGTCCCAAAACTTCCTGATGAAGTTAAGTAAGTGCTGTAATATGACAAGCAGATTTCTGTACAGGGTCATAGGCTCTGGTCTTATCGGATCTATCCAACCATGAAGTGAGAAAATCACTATGGCGACGGCAACAGTAAAACTTCGCTAAACGTCAAGTAAACAGTGCTTTCCGTAAACACCTTTAAAACGCTATCTATCGACTATACATTTATAATTATGACGAATACAAATAGCGATATTACGTGTTGCAAACTAAGAAATACCTGCCACCTAAATCGAAGAGATATGAAGCCGTAATCTGTCAGCCAATCAGAGATCGTCATTCTGACGAGTCACGGGCGATGTAAGTAAACGAGTAAGTGAGTAAGTAAGTAAGTGAGTAAGTAAGTCAGTCAGACAGTAAGTAAGCAAGTGAGCTAGTATGTAGGTCAATAAGTAAGAAAGTAATAATGACGGAAATTTCCATGCACCGTAACACAGCACATGCCACTACAAGAGCGCATAACATGTACGTGACTTTTATCCTGGTCCTCGGCAGGGTGATTTTTAGCAGAGTGGCGACGGTTTTTTAGTCGTCATCGCATTATGCCGATACTAGTCCCAGACATAATCGCCCAGATGTTCGTATAAATTTAGAATACTCCAACCACAGAGATCTTCCTTAAAACACCTTTTCTATGTTGAAAATTATCTTTTTATAATTCTCTTAAGCGTTGTCCAAACGAAAAGCTGCAATATAATCCAAACAATTTTTTTCGAGGGCAACGGCCACTGTTGTCATAAACCCTCGTCAAATCTGGATACATCCATACGTCTGTAGTGCTGGCAAAAATGCTGCTACTTCGGTTAGAGCGCACGTTCCTTCCATACCTGCACGTGGGGTAGCCGGTTCACCGTTCACACACCGATGCCGATGACAGCCCTCCGTTCTTCTGCTAATGGGAACTTCTGGTTCCCTGCGCTGGCACTTCAACTAGGCAGCGTCGCGCATTCTCTGTTGTTGACGCTCAATTTGGTATGGATTTCCGTTAAAGATGCGCTTTCTTCATATAAATAACGTCACCTAGGTTTTACAAGTTACTGAAATTTGATTCATGTTGCCGCGGTTGCAATGGGCTGAGAGCGCATCTCAGCGGATTCTTGAGGGGGCGCTGTGTATGCAGATTTTCTTAACCCTCGAGTGCCCAAGGGGGGGGGGGTCCGACCGGACCCCAGGCCTGTTTTTCTCGGATAACTTTTTAAAGGCTATGGATCTGCATAAATGCTTTTAGGTATTCCTAGAGCAACCTTTTGTGCATCGAATGGTATATTTTGCGTGAGTATTGTCTAACCCTGCACCCCACAACCACAGCATATACTAAGGGTACCCCATGATTTGCGGCTGATATTCATACAAGCGCATGGTTACTGGTCAATAAATAAATGGTCAGTGCTCGTTATATGAAAGAAAGATTCATACAAATTGTTGAACTTAGTATTACTGACATTGTAGCACCATGTTTGCAGCATATAATTTGAAAGTCTGCAAGTAGCCCTAGTCTATGAGTAGGCCTATCACAGCAATAATTGCATACAACAGGTTTGCGTCAAAACGGATGGCATAGGACAGTTCATACAAACGGTGGCAACCATTCTGTCAAGGTTACGCGGATAAAATTTATACAAATTTACAATTGCGATTACGATTTAGTCTACCACAATGCTACTGGTCCTTCGATAGCTGGAAATGAGAGCAGCTGACTGGCATGCGGACTCGCCAGACGTATGCCGTATAGGCTTCCTTCGGTAAATAACGCAAGCAAGCATAAACAAGCACAGCATGTGTATCCCGAGATTTTTACACTATTAGTTTACACTAGGTGGTGTTATTGTGCTATAGGATACATCAATCGATTGAAAATTCTTTTGGGATTGCACGGAACTAAATTCTATAACGATATTCCAATCCCTTCTCAAGATATTAACATGAAAACGCTGGGCTTCCTTTGGTAAATAACGCAAGCAAACATAAAATCTGTATCACGAGATTTTACACTATAATTTAACACCAGGTGGTGTTATTGTGATATAAGATACATCAATCGATTGCAAATTCTTTTGGGATCACATATAACTAAATTATGTAACGATATTCCAACCCCTTCTCAAGATATTAACATAAAACGTTGGGGTCCGCGCGGACCCCCCCCTTGGGCCTTCGTGTACCAAAAAATACCTTGGGCACTCGAGTGTTTCTTAATGAGTCAATTAATGAATTTGCAAGTATTGACCTGCCTGATAATTTCATTTTGCGTACTCGACACCTTCAAACAGTTACTCCATAAACTATTTATTTAAATGAATCTGTATTGATATCTGAAAGGCCTTTGTTGTCACAGGATGACGTTAAACTTTGGAGTAATAATAATGATCTGCCTGGTAATTTCATCATGCGTACTTATACACCATTAAAACGGTTACTTCAGACACCATATACTTGAATTTGTATACACGTGTACCTAGTAATGATTTTGTCATGTATACCTAGACACCTTTAAGTCGGTTGCTTCAGAAACTATTTTATCTGCTAATTCACGGACAAGGTATTCAAAACATCCCTTTTTGACCGACGCTAATTACTGTCTCGGTTCGTTCATTATGAAAATATTAAATACACACGCGTCCAATTTCCTGCCACGCATTTCAAGCCATTGCTGAGAAATAAACCACTGACCAGAGGCGTCTAATAACGATTAGCGATCATTGTGTTTTCCCCATCCGCAAAAATCTCCAAACGTCCATGATTATGAGCTAAGAAATACCATATGTACATGTAGGCCTAATCTATAATAACTACGGGTGAACATTGCGTTTTTTCATCCACGTTGTACGCATACAGTTTGACCCGAAATACACCGTTCGGCTATGTCGTGTAGGCCTCTCTCTCTCTCTCGCTCTCTCTCTCTACACACGGCAGCCTGTTGTTCCGTTGGCTCGAGAGCGTCTCTGTAGTCATTCATTCCTTGAATTTAGTCACCCCGTCGAAACATCGCAGCCATTGTACTCCGCATTGAATACTCCGCAGGCCTACAGCAGGACAGTCAACAGCAGGCCTATCTCGTAAAAAGCAAGGCTTGTCAACACAGTAGGGCGACCACAAAAGCGGCACAATGGACCTCTTTATGCGAGCTCGGCCAACGGCGTAAGGCCAATAAACTTGCGAGATATATCTGCCCCCGTATACCCTACCCTCCCTCACTCCCCTACCCTCCAATGTGGTGGTGGAGGCTAAACGTTCGTCGATTCGCTGAACAGTTCGACTTTTGCGACGGCGACGATTATACTGACGATAATAATAATTGTCGTTATTTAGACCGTGTGAGATTTATTTATCGGGACGGTAATTACCGCTGTGGCGTTTGGATGCTATAATGACTTGCCCGTAATAATTTGACTCGACAATGGATCATGTATCGTGATGTAAAACTCAGCATCATCGTCCGCGAAAGACCCGTTAAAGTTCACAGGTAAGGGGGCTCTTGATGTGAGGGAGGGGCAGGGAATGAGTGAGGGATAGACGGAGTGAGGGAAAACTGAGTGGACGGGTGGAGGAAGACTGAGACGTACATAGACATACTGGGAGACATACGGATGCGTGCTGGAGGAGAGACTTACAGAAAGATCCATGCTGAGCTGGAGTCACTGTGGGTCTTGATAAAGGTATAGACACGTGTTATGCCTACCTCCTACTGTATTGTATTGTATTGTAATGTGCTTCCTCCTACGTCTTGGTACTGTTGTGTCTTGCTGTATAAGTGTATATGTATGTATGTATGCGTGTTTTCTTGGGTGTGTGGGCCAGTCTGTGTGTCTGTCTGTCTGCCTGCCTGTCTGTTTGTCTGTCTGCCTGAAAGAGTAAGAATAAAACTGGAGGGAGGATTTAGAACCCTGTCAGTGTATGTTATTGTCCCTGCATGACTTGTACTACAACCTTCCTTGTCCCTTTTTGGCTTTCTTCCTACGGTACTCTTAATTCCTACTCCTCGCTATCCTCCTGTTTGCCTTCTGTTCATCCACCAGCATTCCTTGTCTGCTATCTCCGCTCTTCCTCCCCTTCTCCTCCTTCTCCTCTTCCTCCTTCTTCTTCTCCTCCTCCTTCTCCTTCTCCTTCTCCTCCTCATTCTTCTCCTCCTCCTCCTTCTTCTCATCACTCTTCTCCTCCTTCTCCTTCTCCTCCTCCTCCTCCTTCTCCTCCTCCTCCTTCTCCTTCTGTTATCCACCTCCTCTCCACCTCACCTTCTTATATTTTCACCCTTTCTCTCCTTTTCCTCTTCCTCCTCCAGAGTCCTCTTCCTTTTTCGCCTTATTCCTTTTTCTTCTCCTCCTCATCATCGCCTTCGCCTTTCTTTCGCCCTCTCCTCTTCCTATTCTTTTTCGTCATTTTCTCTTCCTTATCAATCCTTCCTCCCCTCTCCCTCCTCCTCCTCATTAAGGGTTCTAAATCCTCCCTCCAGTATTATTCTTACTATTTCACTCCTCTCTCCTCTTTCTTCTCTTCCTCTTCATTGCCTCTTCCTCCTCCTCCTCCTCCTCCTCCTCCTCCTCCTCCTCCTCCTCCTCCTCCTCCTCCTCCTTCTCACCTCCTTGTCTCTTTCATTCTTCTGCTGATCCTCACTTCCACTTCTTCCTTCTCCTTCTCTTTCCTTTTTCGATTTTATCATCGTCGCCCGCTTTTATTTTTCACCCTTCTCCGCTTCCCCTTTTTACCCTCTATATCTTCTGTTTATCTTCTTCCTCATACTCCTCTTCCTGTTCCTCCTCCTCCTCCTTCTCCTCCTCCTCCTTCTCCTCCTCTCCGTCCTCATTCTCTCTTCTTTTTCCTCCTCCTAGCATTGTCCTCTCTTTACCCGTCCTCTTCGCTTCCTCTTTTCTTCTTCCTCCTCCTCCTCCTCCTCCTCCTCCTCATCTTCCTTTTCATTCCATTCTTCATTCTCCCCCCATATCCCGTCCGTTCCTCGCGCTGCCAATTCGTGTTCTCCATAATTGGACCGATCATTATTTTCAAAATCAACATAATCATGTTCAGCCAATCGCTCTAAATCGCTTTCCTCTCGCACAGAGAGAGGGGGAGAGACAGAGACAGACAGAGACAGACACACAGACAGACAGACAGATAGACAGACAGACACACGCAGAAACAGACAGATAGACATACAGACACACACATACATGTAGACAGACAGAGAGGCAGATAGATAGATAGGGCAGACAAACAGATAAACAGGCAGACAGACAGACAAGTAGACAGACAGAATGACAGGCAGGCAGACAGAGTGACAGGCAGGTAGACAGACATACAAGCAGGCAGGTAGGCAGGCAGGCAGACAGCAACTCGCACAGACAGACAGACAGATAGACTTGCAGGGCAGACGGGCAGGCAGACAAGCAGGCAGAAAGGCTGGCAGGCAGAAAGACAGGCAGACAGACAAACAAACAGACAAACGGACGGGCAGGCAGGAAGGCACGCAGGCAGGTAGACAGACAGAATGACAGGCAGACAGACAGCCATACAGGCAGACAGATAGCAACTCGCACAGACAGATAGACACACGCACAGACAGGCAGGAAGTGAGACAAACAGACAGATAGACAGACGGCCAGGCAAGCAGGAAGTCAGGCAGACATACAGACATACAAACAAAAATACCGAGGAAAACAATGAAACAAAAGATGCAACAGATGTTCTGCTGGAGCGGATCCGAGAGGGTGTGGAAATAACATTATTCTATAATCTGTAGCCGACCATAACACGTTCTGGTAATTGCTGAAGGATGTTTATGTCGATAATAACAGCCCCAAAACGTGACTGCATTTCACAGATAACGACAACGCTAAATGTTAATGGTATTTTTTTGACTGTGCTTTTTGAACTAATTTTTGGCTGAGCAATATGCCTTAGGCCGTACTGTCTGTGGTTAGCCCAATGATTTTTAGGAATTGTTTTAACTTGCTGTATGCCTAAGTCTGTTAAACTGCCAACAAAGTTTGTAGGCCTACCTGAGACTACAAGATAAAAAATGCATTTTTTAGCAACAGAACATAGGCATTTGGGGGGGGGGTGGAATGGTGTAAATTATCGCCTTCGAGTGGCCATAAAATGTCTCCGCCCTTCCGTGACCATTAATATGATCTTATCGCAAAAAATTTACGAAAATTACAAAAATCTACACAGCCTAACTAAGATCTGACCTAACCAAGATCTGGCCTCTTTGGGCCTATTATACCTCTCCACAGGTCTTAAATTTACTTAGGTATAAAGCTGAAAACGCTCCTTTCAGTCTCTCAGAAAATTCTATTCACCTCTCTCATCTAACCAAAATGTCTAACCCACGTAGGCCTACATGTCTAGCCCACATATCTGTCAATTTTGCATTGACTAAGCAAATGGGAACACTTAAGCTTATTGTCTGGCACCCGTGACTTCGCTTCTCTAGGATTTTGGAACAACTCGATTACGTTTGGACTTTGGTGCATTGGATATGACACTGGCACGGAGCTCGGCGGACTCGAGTTCGATTCCCGAGGCCCCATACGATGGGCGCGCTTTGTAGCCTGCTATTAGTGCCGTTGTATTACAAGCTGTCTGTTCTGTTAGTAGTTAAGATTGATGTTAAGCAGGGTAACTGACTAACTGCACTCTGGAATTGGTTGCGGGCTGTCAACTGAATTGTTCAAAAACGAAAATTTATTTTGTGACAGCAAGCGCAAGATGACGCTAGGCAAATTTGCATCATTGCAGGTTTGAGGTATCATTTTGCGATATATTGTCTGTGGTTTGCATCTGCCATCAGTGTTGCCACTCCTAGGTTTTTCCACCTAGATCTAGGTTTTTTCAGTGTAATCTAGGTTTCTAGGTTTTTTTGGTCAGGATCTAGCCTTTTTTTCTCACGGCGGTTTTCGGATTTTTTACACATAAAAATAGACTTTTTAAGGTCAAAATGCACAAAAGACATGAAAAAAGTCGAAAATTTTGTGAATATGGACCAAAAATTGTGAATTTTGGAGCGAAAAACTTTTTAAAAGATCATCAGAAATTTAATCGGGAAGAAAAAAGAGATCAAATTTCAAGCGTCGGATGACTGAAAAAAGGTCGTCAGAAATTTTAAGCCGGAAAAATGGAAAAATTCATGCATTTTCCAGAGAAAATGTCAATCTAGCCTTTTCTAGCCTTTTTTTCGACTAGATCTGACCTTTTTTCAAAATTTAGAGTGGCATCCCTGTCTGCCATTGAACGTGTGTTTGCCGTGTACATGGATACGCAAGAATTTTTCAATTTTTTATTCACAATATGTCGATAAAAATCCCAAGTGCAATGACAGGCGAGGCAGTTTTATATCAGTTATAAAAATGCGAATTTTATGGATAATTTACAATAAAAAATGTTTAGGGACAATATGTTTCCGAGGGGCCGAGAAACTAAAACGATACGTGTCGGAAAATGGGGAATGAAAATACTTGGGATCTAATCTGAATTTATTTTCCTACAGGATTTCTGTAAATATTAATTTTGTTGATTAGGGTTTACGTCAAATGTTAGGCTTTTTCGATGCTCATGCACTTGCGCTTAGCTTTAAAGTTGCGATTTAGAAAGGTTTCAGCCTTTCAGGTCTTCGATGTTCACGTTACTATAATTACTCTGAAAACTGCTTCTAATTTCTTTACTTCTGGCTTTTCAAGTTTAATGTTTGCACTTTGTAAACTGCATTTTTGTAATTTCTAATTAAAAAGTTTGCAGTGTCATTCTCCGTCTTCCAAATTGTGACACTTTGAAGGACGAGTGTAACACAAAAATATGCTGTAGCCGAGTTGCATAGCTATGTAAGCAGATCTCGGTAATATTTTATAATATTTTATAAAGCGTATTTTTTGTTTTAGGATTATCATTTAATTATGCAAGTATTTTAAATCTTTGAATGTGTTATATAAATGATTTGCCAGGTGGAATCAATTGTGATATTTTACAATCAGGGTTGTACTTAATGAGTATAATGATTATTATTGGTGTACAAGACTGTACTGCTATTTTAGGGGCCCCACGTAGGGGTTTACGACCCCCTTCAGGGTCTCCCGTGAGACTGTACTTTTAACCTCTTTGTAGTGCTGCTAAAATTAATATTGTTGATTTGTCACCAAATAAAGTATTTAATTTAGATTTTGAATAAAGCCGTCTATCTTAATCATGACTTTAATCATTCAATTCGCCAATTGTGTACATCCCACAAAAAGGATGAAATGCTCCATAAAAATAATGATAAGTAGTCCTGCAAATTTGTGCAACACTGTGGCCGATTGGTTAAAGAGTTTGCCTTGTTACTTGGAGAGTACGGGTTCGATTACAGCTAATTCTCGGTTAAATTTTGCATCCTTGCTGCAGGTTTTTCCCCTCGAAATGATGTCGCAGTCGACTGAATTCGGTCGCCTGCTCAGTGAAGCGCGACTCGAGGGATATCGCGAGAACCTGGAGAACGATCTGAAGGTGAGCTCCGTCGCTCAGCTGCGACAGCTCAGGAATTACTCGGAGCTCGCTCAGATCGGAATGAAGAAGGAAGAGATCGAGAGATTACGGAGGTTGCTCAAAGGAAACACGATGAGCAAACTGAGAAAAGTAATTGATGCAATTAGTATTATTATTATTATTATTATTATTATTAATAGTAATAGTTCTATTATTATTATTATTATTATTATTGTTATTATCATTATTATCATTGTTATTTTTATTATTATTATTACTATTATTTTTATCCAATATTATTATTTTAATATCTTCAAGAAAACACATCAACATTTTTATTTTTATTATAACACACATTTATTTTTTCAAAAGAAACTGAAAAGTCATACAGGCTAATGGAAATGCTCTATTGTTCAACATTCATAGTCATAGTCATTCAGTCCAAGACCTCCAGGTGTCTTGACTGATCGAGTCTATTGTACCCAAAACGGACAACGAGTTCCCTATTTGTAGGGCGACTGAAAGGCGCTGAAACAGATGGCTCGTCTCACGCTGGTCACTTTTGGCTGCTGATATCTTTCTTCCTAGTTCTTGAACAAACTCAAAACTTTTTTTTATTATTATTATTATCATTGTTATTTTTATTATTATTATTACTATTATTTTTATTATTTTTATTCATTATTGTGATGATAATTAGTAATAGTAAGGGTGCTATATAAATTCTGATTAATAGATTAATTGGATAGTAATAGTTCTATTTAGTGATAATAATCATAATCTGAAGCTAGATGATTATTTTGTCCCGAGTGCTGCTGCGCTAGCTGTACTGATATAATTTGATGTGGGTACATGCTGCGGCGAAAAGGCTTGACGTTTTCTGATTACATTTTTTACGACATTTTTATATTAGTCATTGAATTTTCTGATGATTTTTTTAGTCATCAGATGAAATTTTTCTTGTATTTTTATTAAGTACTATTATTTCTTTTGTGATGCGATATCCTGTTTTCCTGCTGTTTTTGGAACGATTTTTATTTGTGACTTTTTCTAAAACTCTGCGAGGTGAGTATACGCTGTATGTCTGCGTATGCTCTTATTTGCGATTTTAGATTTCGTAAACACTGTGCTCATATTGTGAAGTAAAAATTAATAATAATAATAACGATGATGATAATAGCAACAATTGCTGTAATGATAGTAGTTAATTAAGATATCATATATATTATTAATGATAATTCTTATTTTACTAAGATGAACTGTAATATTTCAGATGATTTTATTAATATAGATATCTATTATTAAGGATGAATAATAGTGGTAATTATATCCAATTATCCATGATTATAAATTCAATTAATGATGTGGCGTACGTGTGTGCATGCATGTGTGTCATAGAACAATGCCTTCAGTGACTAAAAAATACTTTTAAAAACTACAGATGAAAGGCACCCCTACCCCTATCTATCTAGGTACTCTGGCTTTACGTTAAAATGTCTAGTTACAGTACATACTATGGTTTTGTTGTTGTCTAGTTGAAGGCTCTGCATGGTCGGTCGTTGGATTCGGACGTTCCACCAGGTTCCAGCAAGGAACCGAGGTTCCAGTTGGATGCTGGAACAGTCAGGTGACTTGATCCAGATGATTATTGTGATCTAATCATATCACGATGATTATTATGATCTAATCTGATCTTGTGATTTATTTAGCACCAGCACGAAACGCAAAAAATCTGCATGTGGTGCTATATAAATTTCTATGTGGTTTGGTAAGCGCTTGCTGCGTTGTACTATAGTACTTTGCTTGATACTGTTGGGTACGATACTTTGTGCAAAGTGGTACGCTTTTGTTACTGCTCTTTTAGGTACTGTGTCCAATTGCATTGTATTTGGTACTTGTTCAATGCAGTACGCTGGTGAAGTATTTAGATGCAATGCATGCAGTACAATAAAATGCATGCCATGTAGTACTTTATTTTAAACATTGTAATGTAGTATTTTATTTTATGGAAGATGGAAATCTGAAATACGATGCTATACAATACCATCTGAAGTCTAATGTGGTACATGGTGTAATATTTCAGTTCTCTGACTTCATTATGGTTTTTTTTAAATGATTTTGACTCCTCCAAGAAAAGGGAATGAACTTATGAACAGTTTCCATACACAGATAATTATCATGAGAGAGTTATGTAAAAAATTATTTCAGAATGTTTGATCCAAAGTTTCTGCTTGTTGTACATGAAAATTTTTAAAGGAATCATTTGGCAAGAGATTGCAACTAAAAATTCAACCTATCTCTACCAGATGCATTAATCACAAATTTCGGTCTTAATACACCATGTCACATGATATTGTTTGTAATTAACACAAGTGAGTGAAAGACGCAGTTGCATTAATTAAATGCAAAAATCAATAATCGTGACTTGAAGTGAACTTCCATTGTCTGACTGATAAATAATAAATGACAAGTGGTCCATTTTCTCCGCAGTTGTCACATAATTATGCGTAGTAATTTTTGATTCTTGTTGCAAATCATCAATCTTGCAGGGATTACTTGGGTCCTGCCCAGTAGGATTTTCTTTCGTGCAATGGTTCTCATATTTGTCTCTATGCACTGCCTTTGTAAATGTTCAGTTTCTCTCATCACATTTGTTGTTTTCACTTGTTCAGATATTATCATGTACATTACTATTTTGGAGCAATCAATGAAATGAAATGCAAAAATGTTGTTTCAATAGTTTTTAAAATTTTTATTGACGGCTTAATTTCTGTTGAAGTAGGGAGAACGGTTGGTCGTGTGACACACACCAGGCGGTCAAACCGGAGACGGGAGGAAGCGTTTCTAAGTCATCGAGGTCGGAGTTCAACCCACATGCGGTCAAAGATTTGCGGCCCAAAGTTACGGGTAGCCGACGTAAGTCTGATGTAATTTTATTTAACTTACGGCAAAGTTACACAGGAAGTTTACTTAAGAGTGAAACGTAATTAATAGTAAGATGTATGTGATGATCTTAGATTACGACAGTGTATCTGTAAGTTGATGTAATATCTTGTGTAATTCTGTCATCTAACAAATTAGTTGCTGCTAGTTTTTGCATAATATGGTCGGATGAATTAAGCACAGGACATCTATCTGTCAGTGGTGCTCCAAAACCAAACTTTGATCAGGTTAGTCAATAGACAGGGGTTAAAGCATAATTGATCCAAGTTATAATAAGATGAGAATATTCTATCCAAGTTTTGGTGTACCAACATCGTATATAGATTCATATTAAGCAGACATTTTCCATTTAGTTGAACAAATCCAGGTTGTAAAATATTCTGAAAATACAAATTAGCCAAAATCGTATTTGATCAGACTATTTTGATGAAAATGAATCTATTCTAGTTGCTCGTGAATGGTAATGGAATAGGTGGAAGAAATTGGAATTGGCCACCCCTTTCTGACAGCCCACTGGTCCACGACACATATTTATGTCTGTGGACCCTTTAAAAGTTCTGTGGGCCCGGGTGCTTCAGCACCCTTAGCACCTCCTGAATGTAGAGACCTGGAGTTAGTGTTAAATCCGTTGATTGAGGCATTTCGATTGAATTTGTTTCGCCTGATTTAGAAAGTTTGATTCAAATAAGTTTGTTTGTTTTCGTTGAAGCTGACTAAGTTTTATTTATCTGATCATTTGCCTAGTTTGATTAATTTTTGCAGTTTAATTTTAAAAACTAAGTTTTTTTCTTTAAATAAAAAATCTATTTAAAAATAAAAAAAAAGATTATTTCTTTGGTTATTTTTAACGCATACTTATATTTTTAAATTTTTATTGAATTTGCTTTTGCAGGTTTAGTCCAGCGAAGTATTAGTGCGTCGGTTGATCACGATCGGTCCGTAACGTTCGATCGTTTCGCTCGATCATCCTCGTTGGTGCGCAACGCCGGACGAGAAGTGGGAGTCGGAAGGTAAATATATGCCAGGAGGATTTTCATTCATAAGATATTAAACGAAACTGTTCATAAATGTAGACGTGTGTATGTGTTGCTGATTATTGTGAGACATGATTGGTTGGAAGCGCGCTTCTTGAACACCTTTAAAACGTGAAACGCTGGTTTATAAGTACAGGAACTTCGCTTTCGTAGTAATTGATAAGAGCTTCCTTTCTCTTGATTGATGAAACACTCTTCTTTAACACCTCTAAAACGTTGTCAAACGTTTTTATATAAGAATGGGAACTTGCTCATGTAGTGTTAAGACCCATAAATTGGAACGAAACTCTCTTCTTAAAACACCTCTAAAACATAGTCAAACGTTGTTATATAAGAACAACTATTAAAAAAATTTAAAAATATTAAACTATTGTTCATGCTTTTATTTGCTGTCGAATTGACTACTGCAACTCACTATTTGCTGGGCTTCCCAAAGTGCGATTATCCTCCCTTCAGTCAGTTATGAACTCGGCAGCCAGACTCATTGCTCGTCTACCTCGCTATTCTCACATTTCTACCTACATGACTGATGTTCTTCACTGGCTTCCCATTACCTCTCGTATACAATTCAAGATACTGCTCTTAGTTTCGAAAACTCAAACTGGACAAGCTCCCAAATACCTTTGTGACTTGATGCATAAACCCCTCTCTGCAGTCTCTTCGCGGCCTCTCCGGTCTGCTGATCGACTTGATTTAATGGTTCCAAGGACAAGGACTGCCATGGCCCAACATCGTGCCTTTGCCATTGTAGGCCCTTCTATGTGGAATGACCTCCCTCCCACTATCCGTAGTAAGATCTTATTGGGGGTATCATCCTCAGCCCTTCGTTACTTGAAGTCTTTTTTATTTCCTCGGGGCTGTCACGCTGAAAGCGCCTCTGAATAGCTAGTCTGTAAGAGGCGCTTTATAAATGCTCGTATACAATACAATATACAATACAATACAATGGAAACTTACTCCTGTAGTGTTAAGATCCATGAATTGTAACGAAACTCTCTTCTTAAACACCTCTAAAACGTTGTCAAACGTTGTTATATAAGAATGGAAACTTACTCCTGTAGTGTTAAAATCCATGAATTGGAGCGAAACTCTCTTCTTAAACACCTCTAAAACGTAGTCAAACGTTGTTATATAAGAATGGAAACTTACTCCTGTAGTGTTAAAATCCATGAATTGGAGCGAAACTCTCTTCTTAAACACCTCTAAAACGTAGTCAAACGTTGTCATAATATAAGTATGGGAACTAGCTCCTGCAGTATTAAATTCAATTGAGTGTAAGGAAACGCTCTTCTAAACACCTCTAAAACGTTGTAAATTGCTGTCATAAATATTATTGATTTGAGTTTTGTGTTGATGTACTGGTTGTATTCAACGATCCGTTCCATAATGCCTTTCGTTAATTTGAAATATCATCAAATTGCTGTGACACGCCAAACAACATTAATGTCATGATCTGTCGTTACAGTATGGATGCATCCTTTCATAAGTATCAAGCCTTGGTGGCATGACACTATTAAAAAAAGTGTGGGTACAATGCTCCTTCTCCCCTGAGACGGTTTACTGTGTGGGGGGCCTTGGGACTTGAGGTCTTCCCCCCACATAGATTCTCTGTGCAACCCAGAAGGAGGAGGATGATGATGACGATAACGATAATAATGACGATAATGATAATAATGAAATTAATGTATAACAATGATTGATTATTATAATAGTTGTACTGTTGATTATTAATGCTAATAATTTATGGCAGTGATAGTAATTATTAATAATTATGATGATTATAATGATAATTGACTATAATAATAATAATAATGATGGTATCTTGCCACTACAGAGATCCTGAGGCATCCTATTTGCTATTGTGCGCTTGGTGGTGTAGGGGGACTTTGGAGCCAGAAGGTTGTAGGTTTAAAATCCACCTCAAGCTGCTGCATTGGGACTCTGAGCAAGTTCTTCACTCGCAATTGCTCATGTGCTTTGGCATGAAACTCCGATTCAGTGTCCGCGCTGTATTCGGGAGCGCCTCCGAGTAGTAATCGTGAAGGGTGCTGTAACAAGTGCTCACTGCTCATACATAAATATCGAATAAAAGAATGTAAATAATATTATGGATTTATCACTGTTATGAAATAATTTAATTTAGTGCAGATGGTTTGCGTTTTTCAGCAATGGCTTTCTGAAGCTTCGGCCGAGAAAAGACGCCAACGAGGTATTTTACTGTTGTGTTAGTTTTACTTCAGGGCCTTCAGTGATGAAAAATAGTTTTATGGGCCACCATTAAAAGTGCTTTTGCAGCCCTGGAATAAATTGTCTATATTTAATTTGCTGTCACAATATCAATGGGTCTATGAGGTCTATGATAATGGTGAACACTGGCACGCAGAATGGTATTTTTAGGTTTCGATTTAGTTTCTACAGATCAATTTTAGTTTGGCCCCGGGTATTCCAGACAATGTTCCTTGGTAGGCAACGGCGTTATTATTGCTATTATTATTGTTAGTATTACTATTGATATTCTATTTCCATCTGTTATCTTTAAATTATTGTTATTATTATTTGTTATTATTAGCTTTATTATTTTTGATATATTATTATTTATTGGTGTTGATATCATTATTGTTATTATTGATATTGTTGATACTATTATTCTTATTATTGATGTTGTTGATATTATTATTGATATTGTTGATATTATTATTGCTATTATTGATATTGTTATTATTATTAGTATTGATATTCTATTCTCATCTGCTATTATTATTTTTTTATTTTATGTTTTATTTATTATTATTTTATTACTATTGATTATTCTGTATTCATCTGCTAGAGTTACTCTGACGACAACATCCTCGACGTCTTGAGTGGTCCGCCGTACGTCATTGACACCGCGACATCGGACGACACTTCTCCGCTCATCCAATCCGACGTCGAACCGTTTGTCGGAGCTCGACATTCCTTCGACAACCTCGCCAGTGTCGAGTCGACGACAGAAGTCGCCGTCACGTGCGAGTCGAGTGTCGTCGCGACGTCGACTTACGACGCAAACAATGTCCAGGATGAAAACAAAGAAGTCGTGCAGTCGGTGCGGGGAAAGCGGAAAAAGCCGTCGCTAAAAATAGTACGTGTTGGTCGGGGGGTTGATGGTTGGGGGGAAATGGGGTAGAATTGTTTTGCGTTTTGGATTGATTTGTCCGTTTGTGGTTTATTATTTTAGCTATTAATGATTAAAATACAAATTCACTTTTAACCTTCCATTCGGCAGATGGCGCTGGTAAACTGAGGTTGATCAAACATGAATATTTAAAAATATATATATATATATAGATAATTTGCAAGAATGCATCATTTATACCATGCTAATGTAAGGTAATATCAGATTACCTGTTACATTGTTATACCTCATGGTAATTTTTCTTATCTAAACATCCCCATGTTGTAATAATGGGGCGCGATGGTTTAGTGGGTATGTTCGTTGCTTTGCGGCCAGAGGGTTGCAGGTTCGAATCCACCTCAAGCTGCCGCGTAGGGACCATGAGCAAGTCCTTCAATCTCAGTTGCTCATTCGCATCGGCATGAAACTCCGATACAGTGTCCACGCTGTAGTTGTCAGTGCCTCTGAGCAGACAGCCAGAAGGGGCTCCATGGAAATGGAGAAATAAGTATTAAATAAATAAACTCATAGGTCAATGCAACTGATCACAACTACCATAGTGTATCCAACATATTTACAACATAAGTGGTTTTACCATGTCTGTTGTTTCTTACCACTTCAGTCGATACCGCAACCAGACAACGGCGTCCGCTGCAACCTCAAACCGATGTCGGCTCTCGCCGAACGACAAATCAACGAAGCGATCGAACTCGCGAGCACTCTCGCACGGCTGAGCACAGACGAGCGGTCGAAGCACGCTCCCCGGACGCCCGGCTCGTTTTCCGACGGCTGCTCGAGTCCGGGCGGCAGCCACTTCTTCTTCAGTCTCCGGAAAAACCGGAAAGAAGTCGAGAAAAAGTCGTTCGTCGACGGGATGAACTCGTCTGCGGGTGACCCCGATAAGGTCATGACCCCCGGGGCGCTGGAGGCGTACGACGCGCTCGTGAGTCGAACTCCGGGGGTGGACGCGAGAGTCGATGATGCGGTGAAGGACGATGACGCCGAGTTGGCTCGGAGGAGTTGGGAGTCGAGCGGGGGCGAGTCGACGAGTTCTGGGGAGCGGCGAGCGAAAACGCCACCGTCGCATCTTGCGCTCAACCGAGCGTGGAACGAGGGGAAAGAGGTGCTTCGGGTTTTGTCGGGGTTTGCATCCCCAAGCGGTTGTAACGGTTTCGCGTTGAATCGCTCCCCGAGTTTGGACCTCGTTGATGAGGGGAAACGCCGGACGCGGAATAACTCGCATTCGATTTCCCGTCCGGAAGAGATGGACGAACTCTCCCCGCCTGCATACCCCGCTCCATCTCCACCCACCGCCGCGACAATCCCTCGAAAACCGGACCACACCACGACCGTCGACCTCCCCACCCAGGGACACGACGCTACCCCCAAAATGCTCGGGGAGCACGCCTTAAACTGTTCGCCGCCACCGCTCCCCGAAAAGAAATCTCGACAGGACGACAGCATGGAAGAGCTTCCCGTCGCCGATTCTCCGCCTTGGTACGGAGCGCCTTCCCCGCCACCTCCGCCCTCCGTTCCCCCTCCGGCGCTTCCGCCCCGCATCCGCCTCCGACCGTCCACCGTCAACTGCAGACCGTACCAACGCCGCTTTCCCCTAACCTCCGAAACCCTTCCGAGATCAGTATCAACAGACCCCCACCCAGACGTCTTCACCCACGACCCCCCGCAACCCCAAACTCTCCCGCGTCAGACAAACGACTCGAACAACCGGTCGGGGAATTCCGTCGTCGACCGCCGGAAATCCCGGCCGAGTCGGCCGTCGCACTCAGTCGAGTCTCGCTCGTCGTGTGAGTCGGACATCGGGAACGCGACTCTCGAGTCGGAGGACAGCGTGTTCAGCGACTCGGCCGCAGTCGTTCCAAGTCGTGAAAAGTCGCGTTCCGCTTCGCTGGCCGGCGTCGGCCAACAACCGCTCAAGCTGAACATTCGAAAGGTGAAGCTGAACGCGGCGGAGCTCGGCATCTACGATAAGGCCGACCTTTTCTGGGTCAAGTCAGTCAACTTTGACCTACTTCCGTCGCCGGAGAAGAGCCAATCGGAGTCCGACCTGCTACTGCAGGACGTGTCTGCCCCGATTCCTGGACGGTACGAGACGTCGGACTGCGTGAGCTACGAGGACCTCATGGAGTTCGCCCTTGACGGACCGGTCAGGACGTCAAGGTCAGGCACCTCATGGTGGGGACTTTGTGATTATTGTCGTGTGTTTTGTTTTGTTTAGTGATGTGTTGTGTTGAAGTTGTCGTGCCAGGTCATTTCGTAGTGAAGTCGTTTTATAGTGAGTTCATTTTATAGTGAAGTCATTTTATAGTGAAGTCATTTTATAGTGAAGTCATTTTATAGTGCGGTCATTTTATAGTGAGGTCATTTTATAGTGAAGTCATTTTATAGTGAGGTCATTTTATAGTGAGGTCATTTTATATTGCAGTCATTTTATATTGAAGTCATTTTATAGTAAAGTCTTTTGCAGTTAGATCGTTTTATAACTGGGTCATTTCGTAGTGCTGTCATTTTATTTTGTGGTCATCTATAGTTAGATCAGTTCATAAACTATATTTAATGAAGTCATGTTAGAGCCATGTCGTCTTGTTATGAGGCTGTGCTACAATTAGGTCATTTTAGAAAGAGGTCGTGTCATAATAAAGTCATTCTATGATTAGGTCGGATTGCAGTGAAATAAGGTCATTTTGAATGATTCTGTGTTAAAATAGTGTGATTTATATTGAGGTCATGTTAAAATTATGCCATTCTTTCACGAAGTCGTTTAACAGAACTATTATTTTTAATAACGAAACATTTGTTGATGTTGCTTTGCAGTTCGAGTTCGCTGATGTGTGAGGAGGTTCGAATCCTGATGAAGATGTTTCCCAACGACGTAAGTGTCTAGTGTTTACTCTTCTGAGAAATGGTGGCCGGTTGGTTAGACATCTCGCCTTCTATCACGAAGAGTACAGCTTCTTTGAATGCAATTAGTGAAAGTGATATTTTTAGACACCTTTAAATTGTCGATCAACGGATGCTATATAATGATGTTTGTAGGCAATTATGAGCGAATAAATGCGTCAGAATCAGGAACGCTTGTTATACGTGTAACGTTAAATGAACATTGGCTGTATAACATTTATTTTGACTGGGTAAACTGTGCCACTGTTAGCACTCTGCAGTGCCAGTCATAAGCCTGGATAAAGGAGGAGGGCAACTTCGCCTATGATTTTTATTATCAGTTGTTGATGATGATGATGATGATGATGATGATGATGATGATGATGATGATGATGATGATGATGATGATGATGATGATGATGATGATGTTGTTGTTGTTGTAAATATTCTCGCATTTGTAAATGAACGGCAATTCTTTTAGGGTTTCTCCACCTCTGAGAACAAACAACAACAACAAAACAGTCTTGTGTTAATCGGATCACAATTGCACTTTTCTTTTGAAAAATACTTTTATCATTATTATCATCATTATTGTTATCATTATTATTATTACTATTATTATTATCATTATTATTTTTACTATTATCATTATTATTATTATCATTATTATCGTTATTATTATCGTTATTATTATCATTATTAATTTTATTTTTATTATTTGTTGTGGAAAACAATTATTATTATCATTATTATTATTATTATTTTTAGGTTAACAATTATTAAGGAAAACAATTATTATCATTATAATTATTATCATTACTCTTATTATTGTTACATTTGGAACAATTGTATTGTTATTTATCTTATTGTATTGTGTTTTCATTTCGCAGGTCACAGTGGAGGACTGTATGGACGCGTTGGCCGAAACCTTCTGGGACGTTCACAGCGCCGTCAAACTCATCAAACTAAAGCAAGTGATGAGTACAGGACTAGCCGACAAACAACAATGCAAACAAGCATTGCTCTTCTGCCAATGGAATGTCAATGAAGCTGCCCTCTATCTGCTCACCCCGCCCCAACAACGCGTCACTCCCGATCTTGTCAACGTTTAGGGGAGAGTGGGGGACGTGAGCTGACGTATGGACTGCGGGGGTAGTGGAGAAATATTTTTGGGGAACGTTTTGGAGTTGTGTAGATATTGTGAGGTGCTTTTTTGAGCGTGTTTTAAGATGGAGGTTAAGATAGTTGGGGTTCTTGTTGTGAATGATGATTGTCTTTCTTGGGTTCGAGAGCACCTTGGTGGTGCGAGAGGATTTTGTGGCTGGCCTGTTGTGGTCTGGTTTTGATTTTGAGTCTCTCTCTTCGCCTCTGTTTGTATGTCTGTCTCTCTAGGTGTGTGTGTGTCTGTCACTTTCTATGTTATTTTCTATACCTCTCTCCGTATGTCTATCTGTATTTCTCTATTTCGTCTGTCTGTCTCTCTCTCTGTCTCTGTCGCTTTTTTTGCCAGATTCTGTCTGTCTCTGTATGTCTCTGTCTGTCTGTCCATCTTCCTCTCCCCTTCACTTTTGTGCCAAATCTTTCGTGAGACTGAAGATGTGTCTTAGGCCAGTTGTTGCTTTAGAGGACTTTTGTAAACGAGAGCCGACTTTCTGTGTAACTTGAACATTAATGAAGCAATTTTCCAATTGCTGATGAAAGACTAACTCTGAGCCTTAGTTTGAAAACTTCTTGATTATAATAGAGCCTCTGTGATGTCGTGCATTTTTTGGTTCATTTGAGTTCATATTCGCATTTGGCGCTCAAGTGTATGTGGACGCATTTTGAGGCATTGAAGAATTCTCAAGATATTAGATTTTTTCATTTTTTCTGTCATGTACCTGTGTTTTTTGGGAATTTTGAGGCAGTGGGGTGTACCAAAAATGCTAAATTTAAGTTTATATTCCAATTTTTACCTCCATAATATTATGCCTTTTTGTAGTGTGGTGGGGGAAGGTTTGCAGCATTGTGGGGTGGGCGAATTGCTAAATTCAGGTTTATATTGCAATTTTACTTTTGTTTACCTATAGCTTTGGGGTTTTGAGACTTTGAGAGGAGTTTCCAAGTTGACCAATTTAGATTTTTATTCCAATTTTGCCTCAATGTACCAGTGTTTTGTTTTTTGTTGTCGTTGTTGAAACATTGAGATTTTGCCAAGCGCTTGATTAAAGTTTATTTGTACATTATGTCATGCCCATCAATAACTTCAAATTACTGGTTTGTGTTGAGTTGTCGCTTAAGCAAAGTGAGGCTGATTTCTTTTCAGCAATCACACGACCAAATGTTTTCCTTATAGAGGAAGAAGAATTATACGGACTTTGATTATAATTGCGTCACCTGTTTCTGTTTAATGATCAGACAGCAAGGGAGAGGACTAGCCTTAACCCTTTAATGCCAGATGGTATAGGATTTCCCATACCATTTACTACCTTCTCAGCATTAAAGGGTTAAACACATCTTATGCTGAGGCCAAGCAAACAGAGTCATTGACAGTTCATTCCGTTGGCTAATTCTCATTGTGGGAGGTTTCAAAAATTGCACTCTACATCTGTGTCAGCGGTTTACAACCTTTTTTTACTTTAGATCCACTTTTTCTAAGTTCGAGGACATGAGGACCACTTTTTCTTTGTTGAACGACATTATGGGGCGACAGGGCTCAAATTTAATTGAATAAAAGCATATAAAATTGTTATAATTGAATCAAAATAGAATGTTTGACGTTATTTAAAGATGTCGAAATAAAATAAATTTTTAATAGAAAATAATTATGTCTTCTATCCTGTTCATTATGTCAATTTTTTTCATATATTTTTGTTAATTCTTTGAGAGATGAGGGTCAATAATTTTAGACTTGGTGGGCCACCATTGTCCCACGGGCCACTACATGTAGTTTGGAGCCATTGATCTATATATTTATGTATATAGCTTAATGCTTATATAATATATAAAAGGGATTTAGGGTAATGGTAACACGGTGGCATGAAGAGCGCATGGATGCGAGATAACTTCCCGTTGCCATCGCAAAAGGTCCACTCAACCTTCCATTCGGCAGATGGCGTTGGTGAATTGAGCAGTAGGACGCGATGAGAGCCTTGCATGGTTGCCAGACAGTTAAATTCGGCTCATGTAATAACTTGTGATCATTTCTTTAATTAGTATAAGTTTGAAATTAAACAAGGATTATAATTATTGTTATTATTATATAAATCATCATTTATTTCCGTTTTAAAATGTGCAAACAAATGTGCAAATGTGCAAACGCCTGACAGACACAGGCACAATGTGCTAATTGTTTTCCACAACTAAAACTAAGTTAGATGCAAATTAGTCAAATCAGTCGCCCTCTACCCTGGTGTGTTGTGCAAATGTGCCCCTGAAGGCTATGGCATTAAATCTCTGGGTGCAGATAGACAAACGTTGAAATAAGTGCAAAGTCTCTCGAGGGTCCCCAGAGACGGCGGTCATGCGACACCCCAACTCCATTAAGAATTCGCGACCTGTCCGATTGACGGGGCCAAGCGATTCGATGGCGACGGGAACAAAATCGTGGGTGGTCGGAAGGGTTGAGTATTTGGTACACTTCCGGTTCGCGGCGTGTTCAGCTGCCCCTCCAGGCATTGATGACGTAATGCTGAGGTAGGAGGTAGCACAGGTGTGGATGGATGTTGCATCCCATGCAACATACCTGCCCCTCGCCCAGGGGACTAATGTTGCTCCATCCGGTCTCTTGCCGTCTGTGCGGATCAGGCCTGGTGGTTCCTTCGAGCTCGGAATATCAGCTTTTACAAGAGCTCTCCAGATGATATCATTCACGGCGAAGTGGCGAGCAGCTCTCCCCGTCGATCTTCTGCATACGAGCCCGTGGTGGCCTCCAGGATCGGCGGTCTCACCGCACTGGCATTGATGCGGTGTACAGAGGTCGAGTCCCAGTCGAAGGCCAACTGCTACTCGCACGGCCTCGTTGCTGAGACCCAGCCCGCAAGCGGCCACGGGAACAGTCGAGAGCCAGTCTCCAGCGTGGGGCGATGTCACTGCGCCCAGCCTTGCCCGGTTGAGTGGATCAATGTTGGCAGACAACACTGTAGCCTTGTCAATATCAATCAAAGGCCTGTCCCAGGCCTTCTGGCTGGTAAGAGCTGGCTCCTCTCCTCCCGGGCGTGTTGAATTGCGGACTTCCAGGATTTCCTCCATGTATGCGTCGTTCCACCCCTCCGCGTTGAGCACGGCGTCCACGAGCGACTTGGTTGATGCAGCTGAGGCCAAATAGGCTGAAGAAGCCAGCATCGAAACGCGTCTGATCCCGAGTCCGCCGTCTCTAATCGGAAGAGTGGCTTGAGTCCATTGAATGTCGCTCAGCCGGATGTTGATGATCTTTTCCATTATTATTATCTTTTTTATTATTATATATAGACATATATATTTAGATATGTCCATATGCATTACGTGCATTATGTATATATTTCTATGTCTGTGTGAGTGTATATAAAATTTTGAACACATAACTGTATAGATAAAATGCTGTGTTTTGAGCATTGTGGTGCTGCAACTGCTGAAGACTACATGGCTTCATTTAATTTTCCAAAATAACCATTCCATTACTTTTCTCTTTCTTTCATATATTATCTGCCTCGCAGACTGGAGCGGTGCGCTCGCCATGTTGCGTTGCCATGGCAGGTTGCCATGTTGCGTTGACATGGCAGGTTGCCATGTTGCGTTGACATGGCAGGTTGCCATGTTGCGTTGACATGGCAGGTTGCCATGTTGCGTTGACATGGCAGGTTGCCATGTTGCGTTGACATGGCAGGTTGCCATGTTGCGTTGACATGGCAGGTTGCCATGTTGCGTTGACATGGCAGGTTGCCATGTTGCGTTGACATGGCAGGTTGCCATGTTGCGTTGACATGGCAGGTTGCCATGGCAATGTTAAGAGGAAGATTTTTATGTTTGTGGTGTCATGCCGCATGCATATAAATATGAATATAGTCTGTTTATGAATTTGTTCGTGAATATTTATGTTTGCCAATATTTTTATGAAGTTGTTTTCTTGCAGCCTGTTGGTGTTTTCTTTAACTTTGTAGTTGGTCGGAGTTCTCGAAAAGCTTCTTTTTCGATATTATTGTTGTTATTATTATTATTGTTATTATTATTATTATTATTATTATTATAACTTCAACATTTATTGAAAAACCACTCAAGCCGAAAACAAAACAAAAAACAGAAATGTGTTCAAGCATAGAGCATATTATTATTATTATTATTCTTGTAGAATTATAGGTTTTAATATTTAGTTTATTTTTTATGACTAGTTTTATTACTTTTTAAAAATATTTATTATTATTATTATTTTTATAACAATATTATCATACGACATGTATTATTGTTTACGAATGATAATTACTATTGTATATTTTAAGCAATTGATCCACTCAATGTAATAATATAAAGAGAGCAAACAGATAATAATTATAGTTGTGTTATTTTTCTGATAAAATCTTGATTTTCAATAACTGTTGGAATTTTCCCTACAAATGTCAGCAGTCGTTATCATAGATGAAATTATTACACCTGTTAATGTTTTCACACCAATTCTTTCTAAGCCAGTTACTATTCAGATGTGATTGTTCATTTTATAGCGCCCTTATAACCTGCAAGAAAAAACATTTATTTTGATTTTCATCCACTGTTGATATATCGTCCGATACCTGCGTTTTAAAGGTGTCCAAAGGAGCGTGTCGCGATTTCTTTGAAACTTTGCTGAAGCTGGCGCCACATAAAAATGAAATACATTAATTTCTATGCAAAGCAAACTCTTAGACGAGAGCTTCCTTCCGATCATTTATTTAGCGCCAGTGTAATAGACAACGAGCCTGCTTTGACACGTATCCCACGCGATGGCGGATTTTATTTTCCTTTCATTCGGTAGGTGGCCGACAAAGCATGGAGTCTATAATAATAATTATTATTTTGTGCAGCACTACACTCGCGTGGCGCGGTGGTGTAGGGCTTATGTTCGGTTCCACGGAGCCGGAAAGTTGCGGGTTCGAATCTACCTCTAGCCGCGGCGTGGGAGCTCTGAGCAAGTCCTTCACTCGTAGTTGGTTATGCGCTTCTGCGTGATACTCCGATTCAGTGCCAGCGCTGTTGTGGGGAGCAACTCTGAGTAGTATCTTGATGGGGCGCCATAACAAGTGCTCATGCATAAACTAGTGATCAGTTGCTACAATCTGTTGGATGGAGCTCTAACACTGGATACCCAAATTAAATGGTACCACAAATAGTTACAGCAATATTTTTCTGATATTATATTTCTGAAGAGTAAAAAACAGAGCATAATACATTTAAATAATTTCTACCAAATTCACATTTTTACCATTCTCTTTGACTATGGTTTGGTGTCATGTCGGGAGCGCCTCTGAGGAGTTCTCTTGAAGTGGCGCTATATAAATGTTCAATTACAATTTACCACGGTATAATATTAATGTAATGCGGATATTTTGCCGATAAAAATCTGGATTTCGACCGATAAATGTTTTACATCACTAGTTATTTCTATGATGAGTTGGGCCTGACCTAGGCCTATGTCAAGCAATGTGGACCGTTTAACTTAAGGTCGTTTAAATGTTACAATCAAAAACTACGTTCGTTTCTTCTTCTTTACGTTCTCTGCCAAGTGGCAGGTCCAAACGTCCAATGTTTCCACTTTTCACGCTGTTGTGCCATGTCCTAAACGTTCGTTTAGGACACCTTAAAATCGGAATTAACGGCGGCATTATATACTCGTCTAGCTATTGTGCTAATAATTTATTTCGGACTTGAATTGCTTATTAAGTGCTGTAATATACCAAGCAAATTTCTGTCCAGGGTTACAGCCTCTGTTGTCATAGAGTCCAGGGGTGTCAAACCTTTTTTAGTGGCGGGCCAGTGTGAACATATTTTAGCAAGTGGCGGGCCAGTGTGAATATCTTCTAACAATTGGCGGGCCAGGGTGTCGGGGCTCCTGTAGCAATGTGTCTTTTGTTCCCATCAATCCATTTATAAAACGGAGTCATACACTAACAATATAGGCTTAATAATATAGGTTTACGTATACAATAAACCATGAAGATATTTTGCAATTTATTATATTTGGCGCTGACTGTAAAAAATAAAATTTTGAACTTTAATCCTTTAATTTTGTGATCTTTAGGGAAGGCTCCGCGGGCCAGAAAAAAAATCGTCGGCGGGCCAGAAATGGCCCGCGGACCAGCTCTTTGACACCCCTTTGTCAAAGACCCATAGACCATGGGTCTATGACATAGACCCATGGTCAAATCGGATCCGTCCATGTTATGTTTGATAATATTTTGGTTGCATGATATCGGTGAATGTTGAAAATTATTGGCAAGCCGTAGCCTATACAAAAGGCAAAAGCATTTCACGAACGATTACACACCTTGAAAACCGTGATCATCGAATTATAACATCAAGAAGAATAGCTCGACTTTGGTAATTGTGCAATTCAGGATTGCCACTCATAGCTTTTTCCACCTAGATCTAGGTTTTTTTGGCCTTATCTAGGTTTCTAGTTTTTTGGTCAGGATCTAGCCTTTTTTTCTCAGAGTGTTTTTTCCACTTTTTACGCATACAAGTTGGCTTTGTTAGGTGAAAATGCACAAAAGACGTGAAAAAAAGCCGAAAATGTTGTGAATACGGACCCCAAAAGTTATAGATTTATTTTGGAGCGAAAGACTAAAAAATGTCATCAGAAATTTTTCTCGGGAAGGGAACCAAATTTTGGTCGGATGACTAAAAAAGTTCATTAGAAATTTGAATTTTAAGCGCGAAAAACCGCATTGAACGTTGTTATTGAACAGTTTAATAAAAAAAAAACTGAAGCTACTACTGCTTCTGCCACTGCTACTGCTACCGCCACTACTACTAATGCTGCTGCTGCTGCTACTGCTGCTGCTGCTACTACTACTACTACTACTACTACTACTACTACTACTACTACTACTACTACTACTACTACTACTACTACTACTACTACTACTACTACTACTACTACTACTACTACTACTACTACTACTACTACTACTACTACTACTACTACTACTACTACTACTACTACTACTACTACTACTACTACTGCTACTACTACTATTACTACTGCTATACTGCTACCACTACTACCACTACTACCACTACTACCACCCCTACTACTACTACTTCCGCCACCACCACAACCACCACTACTACGACAACGACGACACCAGTGACAAGGATGGGACACTGGTGAAACAACTGTTTCTTCATCAGGTGCGGTTTGTTTCTTCTCAACTGCTGGCCATATAGGATATTTGCATTGAGTGCTCGTTCCGTGTGCTTTTGATGACTATTATCGCAAGTCGCAATCTCACTGTAGAGCGAGCGACACAGAAAGCTGATAGAATCTGGATACATCTGATTCTGAATGCTCCTTGATTGGTGGCGATTTTCTGCGTTCCAGTATAATATAATATAGCTACGGAATTTTGATGCCGCATCGAGCGTTTAAAACTAGAATTGTTTTTGTTCCGATTTAGATTTTTACGATTTCAGAATGGAAATAATAATGTGTTATAGGCCTAGATCAGATCAGGAACGTAACCGTCTATAGATTGTGCGTTCCAAACTTCCAATGTCGATAATAAGTGTGTTCCACTCTGGATAACGAGTGTTTTGGTGAGGATTCCGAGTGTTCCCGTCTCCGATCCGAACTCTGAGCAATCGAGAGTCCACTGCAGAACGCTAATAAAATAATGACGACACGACATCATAGAACCAGATTCTGCAACTGACGTTGACGACCTTATTACATAATTGTATATAATATAATATAATATAATATAATATAATATAATATAATATAATATAATATAATATAATATAATATAATATAATATAATATAATATAATATAATATAATATAATATAATATAATATAATATAATATAATATAATATAATATAATATAATATAATATAATATAATATAATATAATATAATATAATATAATATAATATAATATAATATAATATAATATAATATAATATAATATAATATATTACATATATAATTCCCTATATCATTGATACCTCGGGTAAAAAAAAAAAAAAAAAAAAAAAAAAAAAAAAAAATTCCCTATATAATATATATATTATATATAATATATAAAATTTTATATATATATATATATCGAATGTGAAGCTACTTCGAACCACAACAGTACTCTTGGTCATCTCCCTCATTTTTTCTCAGCATCCCCCCTTCCTACCCCATTGAGGCTCCATTTGAAGACGAAGATGCAGATCGCACGATTACAAGCATCAGCATCAGCAGCCTCAGCAGCCTTTGTTCTTCAACTCTTCTCCATCCTATGCGCACGAAGCATCCATGCTGCGGGTAAGTTATACACTCTAGTCTAATCTATATTATCTAATCCAATCTAATCCTAATCTTATTTGATTTAATCTAATCTAATCCTAATATCACTTTATTTATCTAATCCTAATATCATTTTATTTAATCTAATCTTAATCTTATTTTATTTTTTCCAATTATAATCCTAACAATATTTGATTTAGATATATATATATATATATATATACAAATATATATATATATATACATACAAATATATATATATACACATATATATACACATACATATACATATATAATGTACACACAATATCCCTACACACTCGAACACAATACCATCCTATTGGGAGGATCGAACCCGAAATAGTCTTCAAGTTACATGTAGCCCACTCTATAACTTATCGGCTACCATGTCCAGAATTTGTCATGTGTTGCCTGAATCTCTTCACTCTTCCTTTCTTTCCTTCTCTACATCATCGTACAGTGTTGTACACCCTGCATGTCTCCTTCCTTCACTGGCGCGTGGGAAAACAACAGATGCACAAGACAATGGTTATTGTTCTTTCCGGCGCCTGTTTGTCTAAGGCAGAACCAACGAAATGGGTGTCGCTTTTCCCTTTGTCTTCCCTGTCCACTGAATTCTATTGTCTTTGATTTGACCATATACGTGTATGCCGTAATATATACCTGCTTTTGTCTTGCCCTGTCCATTCTTCCCTTGCTGAATCTTCCCTTAACCTACTATACCTCTGTCTTTTTCGTCCTACTCTCCGCTTCCTTTCCTCACATTGTTTTATTTACATTTATACCCATAGCCTTGCTTTCCTCTTTATGCCTTCTCTCCGTCTGCAATCATAATATTATATAATATATCTTATATAGGCCTATATGATATATCTTATATATAATATATCTTATGTATATAATATATCTTATATATATATTACATGTATAATATAATAACTATGGACCTATATGGTTTACGTACCATAAATTTTTTGTATACTTGATACGATACCCGGCATGCATTGTCATATGCGTCATTGCGTGTAACAAAAGTGGCTAATGGCAGTTGTGGCGACTGTGACGACGACGACGATGATGACGATGATGACGATGATAATGATGATGATGACGATGATGACGATGATGACGATGATGATGATGATGATGATGATGATGATGATGATGATGATGATGATGATGATGATGATGATGATGATGATGATGATGATGATGATGATGATGATTATGATGATGATGATGATGATGATGATGATGATGATGATGATGATGATGATGATGATGATGATGATGATGATGATGATGATGATGATGATGATGAT